>JAIGNY010001222.1:135000-445000 GCA_020152595.1 Chiridota heheva | reverse complement strand
GAGAGAGAGGGAGGAGGTGGGTGTCGGAGTGCGCTCATTTTAAAAGTTGAAAAACATTTCATAAGTTTGTAGTAAAGTATTGAAAACCTTTCTTTTAGACAACCCATATTTTTCAAAGAGTGACAATAAACTTAACCATGTACAGACATAATGATGATATGACATCTGACATAATCCTGGAGCAAATTATGGACATTTCCACATTATATGCTGGATGCCCTCGTGGATTGGCCTGATTGGATTTTCTGTTTCTGGCTACTGCATGATGTTCTACTTCAAAAACTTCAGCCAGACACATCCTTTCAATGACTCTGAGGAGTGCGTCATAGGCAATTTAATTGATTGATTGATATGATGTATTATAACTCTTGATAATACACACCTTCTTACTATGCATTATGACATATGTTTTTGCCCTTGAAATGTCAGTTTTGCGAGAGCTTCCGGGACCCCTTCTGGGGCTTTGCCCCAGACCCTACTCAGGGCCCTTAAGCAGGCCCCTGGAACCCATGCAGACAAGTTGAGCACTTTGCACTCAAAGTGACACCTTTGGTGTCACCTCAACTACACCACTAAAAATTGTGTTGGTTTAATTCAATCCCCCCCCCTCCCATATAAAATCCTGTCTATGCTACTGATATAGTCATATATGGAATGTGAATGCCATAATGATTCTGATGCTGTGAATGAAACAAATTACAATCCCAGATATTTCTGATAAAGAATTTTTCCTTTGTTTGCAAGAATTGCTTTCACATTTTCTTCTTCATAAAGGGTTCTTGAGATGTACAATTAAGCAATGCCATAACTGTGAAAGTTAATATTATGACACGTAATAATTGAATGATTATGTATCTCTATGTCTGAAAATATTTCTTTGAAACCCCAAATAAAAACATTAACGATTTTAAGTGGTGCTACATGACCTATTGAATTTCACAGTATTTGACCCAGTTTATTTTGTGTCAAGCACAACAGAAATTAGAACAAGATTCACAAATTTGCTCCATGTACTGTTGTTTCTTGGCACATTTTCATTTAAGGGGTTCTTTTTTTTTGTAATGGAGAGAATTCAAAGAGTGGATTGTGCTTGAAAATTGTTTTCTATCGCTCTTGATGAAGTAGGCCTTTGATGCTGGGAAGTAATTACATTTTATCTTGACGTGGTTACCAAGGTTATTGTATCGTATTTATCAAAACTGTGTTACGATTTGAGGGTACAAACTGGGAGCGATATGGCATGAAGTAGCGTGAAATGAAAATGAGTTTGTGAAAGGCACGTCTTGTCCGTATTAATGTACATTATGTCATTGTGTGTTCTCCGTTGTACTAGAGTTATGACTTAAATCTAGCGCGTTTAATGGCATTAATGGTTTTTGGAATGAAAGCAAAATTTAAAAACCAAATTATGTTTATATTTGCCAGTTAGATTTTCACGCACAGTTACATTCATTTTACATTTCAACTATCAAAAGATATCTGATCAAATTGGTGAACTGGTATTTGCTGGGGGTGTTATTCCTTTGTTGTAGATCCATAGCACTAATGCACGATCTGTGAGTAACTTATTCCTATTTTCTTCAGCTGCCCAATCACGCATTAACATCATACCAACTCTTAATTTTGTATTTGGTTCACTCTACTGGAATGAATTTAGCAATTTTGTACCATTTCTTTCTTAGGATTTTCATTCACAAATAACACGCTGAATGAAACAAAGTTGAGTTTAAGAAAATAAAATAAACTGGAGTGAGTCAGTCCGCTATCTTCCGCCCTACTTCCCAGGAAAAACAGAATCGTGTCGAGCTTACTCCGCGTTACATTCTATTTCTTCTGCCCAATGATCCTTAGTCCAGCTAAGCTTAAAAAGATTTGATTAGCTATAGTGTGAGAGGAGTTTTGGAATTGCAAACCCTTAGATGTTGAGTGTGGGTTTCTTGAGATGTGGGTAGTGCAAGGCTGTGTTTTCACTTATTCTCCTGATTGTGATCCTGCAAAAACCCAACTCCATGATTGCAGAAAAAAAAGCTCTGTAATGTATTCTTGCTTGAGTGCAAGCCTGTGGTCAGACCCACTCATACAGTAGGTGTAGGAACCGAGGGGGGGGCACTCTCTCCCCACCTTTTCTTAAAAATGACAAAAGTGCCCCTTTTGAAAATGAAAAGTGGCCCTCGGTGTCAAAGGTGCAAGAACTGGCTTTGGAATTTTGGGATGGAAATTCCCTCTTTCAACACATAGGCAGACAATACCAAAAATAACCGTTTACTGGTTTTGTACTTAAAGGTAAAGGTCTTCTTAAATTATATTTATTTCCGTAAATTGCCTAAATATTAGGGCAGTGCATTTACATTTAGCGACCTAAACGTTTAAACAGCAGATTTTTGTTCGTCTAAACGTTTAGACCTGACCTTTGACCTTCTTTCACGAAAAAATTGGGGACCTCCTGACACCTAGCAACATGCTGTGCTATCATAACCAAACGTTTTGGAGAAATAAATAAGAAACATCTTAGCAAAAAAAAAAAAAAGTTTGTATATATCATGATACCTAATACTTATTCAAATACACCCTAAATACCCCTTCTCCATCCCTTCCTTCTCCCCCCCACCCCCGCCAATCTACACAAATTACCTTCAACTACACGTCTATTCGTATAGTACATGGCAGCAACTGAAACTGACTGTAAATAGTTTCATGATAGCCTTATATGTTTTGCTCAGAACATTCCAGAATTGAAATGGAAGTCCCCGGATGAGGCTTAACCCAGAATTTTTTTGACTGCTTAATAAACTTTTATTCAATATGGTCAAAAACTTGAGATTCTTTTGTTATGAAAATGACAATGCAATTGACAAAGAATATTGTGCGACACATGTGCAAATCAAATAAGCTTACAGTTTGTTTTAGGTATCTTTGGTTAAAAGAGATTTCATGTCTAATAGCTAAAATTCATATCGTTAACTCGAGGCCTACATGTAATGTTATCACTGAATGATTAGCACGGATTTGAACAGTTGTCTTAGCAAGCAGCTCCCAGTAGCTGTGCATGACCATCCCGCATTGCTTCTAATTTTGTGCGGGATTGTGAGAAATGATTTTGCACGATTTGAACTTTTTGAAAGCTTCTTACACCCTTGGACATGATCCCCTGCAGTGGGTCTGATATGCGAGCTGACATACTCAAGTGTGAACACGTTCAAAGTGTTACATCACCTCTTGCTGGTAGGCTCAGAAGATTAAAGGATAGGTATCGTCACATTAAATAAATTCAGTAGTGAACACTGTCGTGCTTGTAACGTCAATTTTCTTTATTGATTGCAAGAAATCTGTGATTTTATTGATAACACACATTAGGCTCTCCGTATGGCGTATGCGTGATCAATCACATTGCAGATTTCTCGATATCAATAGAGGAAATTAAAAACCGGAAGTAACGTTACCAGCATGGCGGCGTTCACTTCTGAATGATTTTTTGGGACGATACCTTTCCTTTAAGATTATGTTTGGTGAGATGTAATGATGCACAGTACTAATGCACGCAGTTTGACACTGGCAAGTTTTTTCGGCATTTTACCGGTGCTTTACCAGCGTTTTACTGGCGCTTTACTAATGTTTTGCCGGCGCTTTACCGCACTTTACCAACATTTTGCTAGTATTTTACTGGCGCTTCACCGGCGCTTTACCAAAGTTTTGCCGGTACTTTACTGGCGCTTTACTGACGCTTTACTGGTGCTTTACCATTGTTTTGCTGTGCGTTTTGCTGGTACTTTACTGGCGTTTATTCCGGCGTCTTTACCGGTGCTTTACAGACATTTGAAAATGACAAAACCAGGAGACATTTTGCTCAGTTTCACAAGCCATCGCCACTGCGAAACAATTAAAATTAAACAATGAGTAGCCATAGTGTCGTTTTAGCATACAAATATTGCTGTGCCCTTTCAGTTGAGTTGAAAGGTCTGAATTGAGTGAAAACGTTTAACAATATTGAAACGCAATGTGATTTTGAAACATCATATCAAAATATTATAAAAGCCTACATCAATAGTATGTGAACATCACATCGGAATATGCACATTGGAATATCTACATCGGAATATTTTTAGAACATCACATCGAAATAATTTGGTAATCACAAGTCGTAACTGATTATGATTCCGAATTTTAAACGCGCTTAATCAAACCAAAATTAAAACGATCCCCCTATGTAAATAAAGGTTCTACTCTCCTTATAGTTTAGTGTTTTCCTTTTCAATGTGCAGATTATTTTTAGTCGCTAGTGCAATATTGCTTGTATTTTTTGTTCTTTTCTGTTATTTTCAATTCCAACATTTTGTAACCTACATTTGTGTATGTAAATCCAATCTGGGTGAAATAGATACATGTATAACCAACAATTTTAAGCAAACATTTTTGCTATATAATTGAGCTTTGGCAGTTCAAAAAGTGGCTGCGCCTGCCCCAATAGTGGTGACACAAGTTGCGTTGGGGCCATGGTTCCTTACTTTTCAGGTTGTAATTTTTTGTTGAACTTACTGAAAATAAATAATAATCGTAAATCTCCATGGTACACTCTGCATTGTCGCTACCAATTTGTTGTTGGCTGAACTTTTTCCTTTGAAAAGACATGGGAAATGAACAACTTAATTTTGCTTAAAACGGCAATTTGCATCATCTGAACTAAAGACATTGAGTGAAATCTGGAGGTTCGGTACGTGTGCAGACGTTAAATATTACACAGAAGACCGAGGACTTTCCTCGCTGAAAGAAATGAGAGTTGTGATTGGGAAATAACGCTCGTGATTGTATCTTTGTATTTAAGAATTAAATCGCAAGTTGCATGAAAACCAATACCACGGTTTTGGCTGAGAGAATGTTTTTTTTTGGTGCTTTATAGGCGGCTTTATCGGCGCTTTACTGGTGTTTTACCGGCACTTTGCCGGCGCTTTACCGGAGGTTTATCGGCGCTTTATTGGTGTTGAAATTACTGGCGTAATTGTCAAACTGCTCGCATTGGTACTGCAATTTAATGGTTGCCTTTAATTTTTGTCTACATTCCTCAATGTTGCCAATTAACATGACTACTATTAACATGTTGCTACATTAATGCTTTTGGAGAAAGGTATAAAGTACAGCCACTGGGATTGTTGGAAGTTTTCTTTTTTTTGTCCTGCGATTTTGTGGCTTAAAAGCGATACCATATGTTAAAAAAGTAGTAAAACTGAATCTACTATGAAGGGTATGTATAATATACCACCTGAAGAAAGTTTGAGGAAAAATAATTTAATTAAAAATTCAATAAACTTTCTTTAAAATACATAAAGATTTCGAGGAATCTGAGGCTGTGAGATCACAACTAGTCTGATTTTAGTCATTTTTTACAGAAATTATACCAAACTTTAAACTTGAAGATTTCGAGGAATCTGAGGCTGTGACATCACAACTAGTCTGATTTCAGTCATTTTTTACAGAAATTATACCAAACTTTAAACTTGAATATTTCCTTAACAGAATAATATTTTGGAATGCTTTTTTCACCATTGTGTTTCTTTTGAAGTCCTCTATCATATAAGATGGACATGCTTGACCACTGAACTAATCCTTTAAGCCACTCTATTCTTGAAAGGACGGAAAGTTTTGAAATTTTGAGCTAATAAATTTTCATCAATGTTAGTAAAGCAGTCATTTTGTTACGTGCAAGGATTATAAGGCCTATATACTTTGTCAAAAAGGTTTTTTTCTCATTCATGTGTAAACTTGGTCTCATTTGAACTGAATTCAAAAGGCAACTAGAAATTTTCAATTAAGTATATGTTTGATGTCTTAAATCCATTCAAAATGTTGAAATGTGTAATATTTTATATTTATTGTGAAGAGATGAACTCTTAGTATTGTTATATCTGAATGGTATTGTGTGGGGTATCATAGTTTCAGTTAGTTTCTCCTGGATTGTCGAGAGAATAAGAAAAGCAATGAATATCTGAAATGAGGGGGGAGGGGATGGCCTGTGGAAGACAGACTTACGAAGAACTTGATGTGCTTGTTCTGCAGTTTGGCTGCTATTTGTCTGTATTTATCTGAACAAGTAAGGATCTGATTTGTGTATGTTAAGTATGATTTTGTCTTTGGCACAAGACTCCCTCTTCATCCCTTTGTAGTCCTCTCCTTTAAGATGTGTCAAACAGCCTTGAAAATATAAATCTAGAAATACCCCTGTATCATGGCACTCATTGCCGGTGCTGTCAAGAGGAATCGTGGGGCCCGGCTGGAAAACTGAAATCTGGGGGCATGGAGAGGAAAACTGAAAATCCGGGGCACTATATTATGTGTATAGTCCCTTATAACCCGGGCCCCCTTGGACCCTGGGCCCAAGGGAATTGCCTTCATTTAAAAAAAAAAACCCCCCCCCCACCACATATCGGTGGCCATGCTCATTGCAAAAGAACAACTGTATGACTGATGTTAGGATGGTGTTAAATGTATTCAAAACATCTTTTCCTTGTGGGATTTTAGTATCTATCAAAAGGGATATTTCTGTAGAAGTATTAGCAGCTAGTGCAGATTATATCTACATCGTACAATAAATGAATATTTATACATTTCAAATTTTCATTTTATACTTTTGTTATAAATTTGTCTTGTTTCTAATGTTCCTAAGCTGCTTTTTGTAGTTCATTAGATGCCTATCTGGCAACACATTCATGCACTACAAGTGATGTTGATCTAATCAGGGATTTTATCAAGATGTTTGCTATAATGGCAAATTTTCTTCTGACATTCTCTTTCCCGAAATATCACCTAGAGTGATGGTAATAATGAAAGAAAAGGATTCAGTTTGTGAGGAAAATGAAAACCAGAGAAATGAAAGAGTCAGACAGTTTCGTACCACTTTAATTGTGAGTTCTCTAATGACTGAGGTTTGCCTGGGGGATGGGGTTCTTGTTACTTCATCTGCATTTCGCCCAAGAGGATGCAGTTGATCATTTTGTCTTTCACTTGTTTACTTCGTACATCCAGTTTTGCAGCTTGAAGGCTTATCGGATTAAAAGCCAAAATACCCTCAGTCACAGTGCTTTGGCAGGAATTGAATATTGGAGTTGTCGTACTATAGATGAATCTGGGAGATGCAGTAAGTCTGAAACGGAAAACTTAGTGTATCACTTTCATGTAAAAGGTCATTGTGATAGAAATTGATGGAGTAAGGGGGAATGTGATTTTGCTGGATATAGGTTGGATCTGCGTAAAGTTGAAGGTGCACCATGTGTAAGATTTGCCTACCGAAAGTGTGTGTGTGTGGGAGGGGGATGTCAAAATCATGTTAAGACAGAGCTGGAGAAAATCAGGGGGTGGAGGGGGTGGTCAAAATCACGATAAGACAGAGCTGGTAAAAATCTACGATTCTAAACATGGAAAAATCCGGAATTTGCGGGAAGATTAAAAAAAAAAGATTTCTTGAGTAAACAACAGTGGTAAGTATGTGCTCTAAAAAGTCCCCTTTATAAGTGTGCGATGAAGATGACATTAAATTGTGAAAGAGGTATAAAGAAGTATTCACTGCATTCATATTTTTTCGGCCCAGATTTTTAGTAGCAAGATTTTTGACACTTTATTCAGAACTGGGAAATTTTGTAATTACATGTAATTCCAACTCTGCGCTAAGATACAAAAATCACCATATGAAAGATATAAATGCGTTAAAAAGTGTGTGTTGGGAGGAGGGGGTGGAGGGGAGGAATTCCACCTTACTCTTGATCCAAATCCTGCCCCTGGTGGTGAGGTTTGTGTGAAGACATACCTTCTCACTGATTGTAGAAACATTCTTAAGAGAACATAAAGAAGTAAGTCTGCTGCAAAAGGTTTCCTTCAGTCACACCTATGAACATGTTGAGGGTGAATGGACTTGATAAAGAAATATTTGTACAGAATATTTGAAAAGTTGTGAGAATGCAGAATGAAAAATACAGAATATCTCAAAATGAAACATTTTAACCCATTTTTAAATTATCAGTCTTGATTATAATTAAAAAGCATATTTTCACATCAGCTTTTTAAATTTATTACTTTGGAAATAGTTTGAAATTATTTCAAAAAAGCATTATCCTTTAAAACTAGTGAACTAATTAGTATTTCCCCCAAAAAAACCCACAAACTAACAAACAAACAAACAACAGGTTCTATATGCAGAGAAATCATGTGACTTGCCATTTCTTTAAATTGGTATTTCGACATCTTATATCCATGAAATACCACCCTACAATACTTATGCCTTAAATTTGATCTAATGCCAAACAATATCTCTCATTTAAACCTGATTTCCAATTTCTGTAAAATTTCATCAGAATTCCCCACGAGTATGTTTGTCTAATGAAGAAGATCGGGAAAAACTCGCTGCATACTTTCCCCCCGAATATGAGATGCTAAGTAATGGCGAAAATGATATAGCTGCTTGATGCCTTATCACTGTTAAATAGGGCACAAACTATTTGCTGGCCAAATATGACATACTTTTGAGTTTAGACTACAAAACATTGATTTCGGGATCAATAAATGTTTAGGGAGGGTGGAGGGTAAGTAGTACAGAGACAATGGGGTATTCACTGACACGTGTTGTGTGCTAAATAGAAATTAGAGCATCGGATATATTTGTGTTTTGTATTCTGCGGTATGCTTCAGTGTATGAATGTCTATGGGAGAATGTAAACAAAATTAACAATCTCTCTCTATTATATGTGTGTGAGATTTGTATTGGTAGTAATGCTGTTATTATTTACCTTTATCAAAATGAAGTGTATTTGATGATTTCACATATTTCATAGGAATTTCTGACAACTTTATTCCAATATAGTTGTCAGAAATGTTTTAACAGTACAGTATGCAAAATCATCATACTACAGATGTATAAAGATTCTTCTTTAGGACATATTTAGTGAGGCGAATGTTTAATTTTTATATCTAAAAAAAATGTCAGTTTTTTAGTCTGATCTGTTATTTTTACCAAAATCTGTAATATTTTATCAAAATATAGTGTGTGACTTTGTACTACTCAGAAATATGCTTGTTTTAATAGGAAATAAAACAAAACTATGGGAGCTGTTCATAGAAAATATCCGTTATGGAAAAGGAAATTTGTCCCTACTTATGTATACCTTCCTCATCTCATTATTGTTCTTGGCCATTCATCCGTCATTTACAGACTTGGCCCTTCCCTGGGAGACCTCAGGGGTCTTGGCCATTCCGCAGTCCGTCACATAATTATTCGACTCGAAATGACCCTGAGATCTCTTGGAACCCCATTGGTCTGCTAGCCATTCCGCAGTCTGTCACGTAATTCACAGACTCCCCTAATAGATTCCTGGGAGACCCCAGGTGTCCGCCATCGCCATTCCGCAGTCTGTCACATAATTATTCGACTGCGAAATGACCCTGAGATCTCTTGGAGACCCCATTGGTCTGCTAGGGCCATTCCGCAGTCTGTCACGTAATTTACAGACTGCGGAATGGCCCTAATAGATCCCTGGGAGACCCCAGGTGTCCGCCATCGCCATTCCGCAGTCTGTCACATAATTATTCGACTGCGAAATGACCCTGAGATCTCTTGGAGACCCCATTGGTCTGCTAGGGCCATTCCGCAGTCTGTCACGTAATTTACAGACTGCGGAATGGCCCTAACAGATCCCTGGGAGACCTCAGGGGTCTGCCATGGCCATTCCGCAGTCTGTCACATAATTATTCGACTCCGAAATGACCCTGAGATCTCTTGGAGACCCCATTGGTCTGCTAGGGCCATTTCGCAGTCCGTCACATAATTCACAGACTGCGGAATGGCCCCTCTGTCAAATGAGAGAAGCATATTTTAACTCTTTGAATGACTGTCGCGGTGCCGTTAAACATCAACAAACCAAACCATATTTTAACTATTCAACTTACCTTTTACTAAACAATATCAATGGGAAGTTTCTTCACCAATTCTTACAAACATGTTCTCATTTCTGATGACACTGTCCACATAGGTTATGCAAAACATTCTCTTCAATAGATGATTATCCTAAAACTTAGAGTATGAGTATTGTAGGAAAATGCATCAAAAAGTTGGAAAATTTTGTTTGATTTTTGCAACACTTCCCTAAGAATTTCTTGAATTAACAGCTTGCTTAAGTGGAAAGTAAAGAATTTTCCTGGAAATTAAAGAAAATTTCCCGGAAATTAAAGATTCACCAAAAAGCTTCAAGGTCTTTGATTTCACGAAAATAAAGGAAATTTTCCCCCAAATGAAGGAGATTTCCAGAAAATTGACAAACATTTTCTTAAAATCTCTCAGAAATGGAATAATGGTTTTTTTTGAGGAAATGGGGAGGGGGCTATGATTTTTAGGGGTAAAACCCTTCCCCTTCAGACACGCCACGGCTTTCTTTATTACTATCCACACAAAAAAAAAACAATGCCACAACAGCCCTTTTTTAAAGGGGGTGTTCTTGTGTTTCTTTCATGCATTTCCCTCATTTCTCAAGACACAGTCAACATAGGTTATGCAAAACGTTCTCTTTAATGGATAATTATCCCAAAACATCAAGTATGATTATTGTACAGAAGGGCTGGCTGGCTCCAAGACAGACGATCATGCTCCATATTAAGAGAGCAAGACAATGAATCGTGTTACATGGCAATTTAAAGGAATCAAGGGTCCTGATTGTGTATTAGGCCTACATGTAAGTGTGATGTTTTACGTGCGATGAATGTGATCTCACTCGCTTGCTTCCCCAAATAACCAGAGGCAATGGAGATGGAAGGCTACAGCACTGGTTTTGTTTTCTTTGATTTGTCTTTTAAGAGACTGATTTGAATGAATTTTTTATTCAAGAAGTTAGTCAGATCAGGACTGTTTGTGATCTAAATGTGAGGCTTAAGGAAGGACGGCGTTGTATAAAGTGGGGGATAAGTGGTGGGAGGCCATTGCAAATTAAAGGGATTTCTGATTTAATGCTTGTGTTGCTGCCAAACATTGTGATGTTGAGTGCAAATGGAATTAAATTAAATGTAGCTGCTGTTTCTTTGTGTTGAGAGTGTTGTATTATAAGTTCTTATTTTAGTGTGCCTGAACTAGTAAACAACTTGAACTTTTCTCGAAAGTGATTAAGATTGAGAAAAGTGGTAAAATAATCTTGTGGAAAATTTTAGAAAAGACAAGATGAGTAAGATCAAAAGTATAAAGGCTTAAATACAACAGCATTATTTGTCTCCTAGAGTGTGTTCTTAAATGGGAACAAAATCGCGATCAGATCCACTACAGGCAATTAGATCCTCAGATTTTTCACTCTGAAAATGTGCACCAAATTTGATCACCAGCAGTCACTTGATCTTGACCCAGAGTACGTGATGGAGGATAATGATCAAGATCAGTTAATATATGTGTGAACGCAGCTCAGTGACCTGCATTCTTGTTTGTTACACAATATGACCAGAATAGATTGCCTGCAATGGGTCAGATTGTGAGCTCGCACTAAAGTGAGAATGCATGACATTGTTTTGGCTGGTTTATTGTCGGGATTATGATCCAGGGATAAGTGTGAACACGGCTCACCCTACCCTTAGCAACAGTGCTGACCGCCACCATATTGATTCTGCTCAGTTATAGTTCACAAACTAAATTCATCTTGAATTATGCAAAAAATAGCAGAGAATGGAACATCCGTGATACGTGATTTTTTGTGACAAATTTTTGTTGTCCAAAAATCTGTGACATTCTATGACATTTAAAAAAAAGTTGGTGATAAAATGGAACTTAAACAGATGTATTAAAATTTGTCTGACATTTTGTGACATGTTTTGACCCCTTCACTCACACTCATTGGTAGTTTAATGTTGCATTTTAGTGGTGGATTCCAGTTTTTATGAAACGGACATTATAAACCCAAATGATCCTTTCTATGAGTATCATGTGGGTCAACTGGCTGTGTGAATCTATGCCAGTCAAATGTGACAATTAAAGGCATAACTGATGCGACATTCTGTGCAAAAGGTGCCAAAAATCATGTGACATTTGAGACATTTGTGTGACAAACTTGGAATTTTGTGATCTTACATTTTGTGACAAGCCATCAATCATCACTCCATTCTCTGTTAGCGACAGTGCTTACCTCCACCATTTTGATTTTGCTCAGTAATAATTATAAGCTCAATCTTGAATTCTGCAAAAAGTAGGCTAGTAAGTGGGAAATCTACATTGGTTTTTTAAATGTCAAAGATAATATGTACTAAGCCATGTCGTAGAGGTCGTTATCCTGTGTGAGTTTTTTGTTATTAGCTATTTTTTAAATCGATGTATTTCATGAAAAATATTCCCCCTTTACTGCTTTCAGTATATCTGAATAAAAAATTACAATAATTGTTCACTTTCCTCTGTATTTTAATATCAAATGCGGTAACACTTGTTTTTGTATTAAAATGTTTTCTCTTTTCTTTTGCAGGTAAGTGTTTTTTGTAATGCACTTCAAGTACAACCGTGTTCTACTTTGCCTTTGCGGGAAGAAGGTGAGCTCATTAATATTCATCTCAGGTGTACCCTGATTATGCAAATTAGCTTATGGCTAAAGAAGAGCTGCCTCCCTGTCAAGGGAATAAGGGACATGGATTTTTTATATTTGTAAGGAAAGATAAGAAAGGTGAACCACATTGGGATATCAAACCTAAATATTGGTGTCATGTTTTTCGTAACTTTTATTTCGGTAAAAGTATTTTGTTGTTGTTTATTTGAGTAAATGTTTTGTTTTCTTTAGGGGTATGAAGAGGCAGTAGTCAAGGATTGTGAGGTCAGTTTAAGAAGCTTCATCTTTGCTTCATGAGTAGTGGAAGAGAGGGAATAGGGTAAAGTGACAAATATGTGATATAGTGAAAACTTCAGTAACTGCAAGTTCAGGTTTCTTAATACGTTTTTAGTGGCACTGAATGAAAATCACTGCACATGAGGGGGGTGGCCATGCAAGAAATTGCTTTTAATGAAAATTTTAAATATTTATGGTACAGAAGAAAAATTTGTGGTTAAATAGAAACAAAAAATCCTTTGAATGATGGCCAAACATGATATGAATTTTGGAAAACGGTTTAGTAACAAAGAATTGGTCGATGAAACATTTTTGTGTAATGCAAGATATGAGGTTCTGTTGAAGAACGACAATCTGTACCACATTTCTTTTCAGATTTTCTTCAAAATCTGCAATTTAGTGGATTGATTTTCAAATTGATATGTGAGAAAGTGGTAATTTCATTCATAAGAAATTAAGTCACCTGAGGACTTTCCACTGCACACTTTTATGTCTGTTTTTTTGTTTGTTTTTGTGTGGGTATGTGTGTGAGTGTTTTTTTGGGGAGGGGGGAGGCGGAGTTGTCTTTTGAGGACGGAATTTGATTATCATAGCCAGCCTTATTCTTTTTTACTTTTGAAGATGTCATTGTTTTAAGTCAAAAGTGCCCAACTTTTTTAATTAAAACAATTCCTAAATAGGTTCTGTAATTTAAAAGGGTTTAATAGTCTAACTTTTCTAAAAAGTAATTCCTTCTTTGATTCCCTTTTATCTTTGTTTTAAGGAAGATTGATATGAAATATGAGCTTACGAACAGGTAACCTTTTCCATATTTAGAGGCTATTTTCTATCCATGATTTAGTTCAAAACTCAGAGCCAGGATTTAATTTGAGCTTTAGATTGATATTTCCCTTCAATTATGCAGACTTGATAAGATTCTTTCGTGGTTTTTTTCAAGCTTCCGTTGAAATGAAGCAGCCTCATTCAAGTCTTGTCCCTAAGGCCTGGTCGAATCAATGCAATATATCCGTAGTTGATGAGATTTTTTTACCCCCAAAAATCAATGCATAAACCAGGAAAACATGGGAAGGAATAGCTAGAGGGTGTGTGTACTGTACTGAGGGAGCTGTGAATGGCACGGTAGAGCGTGACGCTGCATGTTGGACTCAGTGAAACGGTATCTGTACGAGTAAAAGATATGGGTTAGTGCTTCGTATTATCTACCAGGGGTCATACTTATCTAAATCGCGGATAAGTGTTCGTAATGTTTTCGTTTTGTCCTAGCTTTGACGATGATTATAACGGATTAACCTTTTTTTTTTTTTTTTTTTTTGTGGAAGTTGTAAGAGGTGCTTTTTAGGTTTGGATCAAATTCAATTCAGAATTAAAGTTCATGAAATTTGTACCCAAATAATTGTAAAGAAAAGTTTTATTTGTGACATAAACTACTTATTGTTAAAGTATAATTTCTTAAAGATTCATTAAGGAACCAATTTGATTTCAGATTTGATTAAATTTAAATCAGATCTGAATTTATTAAGATACCAAAGTATTTGATAGTTTTGCTTGTCATGTTGATGTATTTATCATAGGTTTGGATATCCTAGCGTATGTGGGGGTGGGAGGGGGGAGGGAGGGGGAGGTTAAAGTCAGCAAATTAATTTGTGTACCATAAGTGAGGGGGGGGGGGAGTCATGCTGAAATACAAAAAAATATCAAATTGTGAAAAAAATAGAAAGGGGACCTTTGTTTCATTCAAATTTCACTCTGTCAAAATTGAAGGGTTGAAATTGTTGTCAGTTATAATTTGAAAAATCCATCAAGTACTGTATGCATAGAATCTGGAGGTTAACTGCACTTGTTAAGCTCAAGGATTTTAAAGAACAATTAAGATGATGGATAAAAGAAGAATATGGACATACTGTATTTTTACGACTATTGAAAATGATGGTACATAGTTTAACATGCATCTTTTTTGTTTGTTTTTGTATCGGTATGAACATATGTAGGACGCTTCTGCGAGCTGACTTTATTTTGATCTCTGCAGTAAGGTTTAGGGCAGTGACGATTACACATGTAAACGTTTGAACGAAAGAACCTTCGACTAAACATTGAGGCTAATCCTTTCAAAACGTTTGCGATTCACACTTTGCCATTGAAAATCAATAACATTCAAACACACACAAAACTTTCATTCAATGACTTTTACAATGTAATCTTTACATACGACCAACACATCTAATTTAAAGCAGGAGTTGAATTTCATACTAATTTGCTATGAATGGGGCTATATTTGGCTTTGATTCGCCGAATTCTAAGAGCTACTCGATGAGGAGGCTTAGACATAAATCTGCATTAGGTCAACATCTGTTTTACAAGCTGTAAAACTGACCCAGAAATTCACAGACAAAAAAGCTTTGATTGTTATTTTCACTACAAATAAATGCAAAGTTTACCGGATGAGTCAAATAGATTGCGCTAAAAGGGGGGAAAAATGTGAAATAAACAAACAAAAATGTTTTAAAGCAGCCGAGATTTTAGCGTGGGTTTGCAAAGATTACCGTCATATCCAAGAGGATTTGATCAAATACAGTACAGTTGGGAATAGGGATGGGCTAGGATATTTTTTCTACAGTATAGCTGGTCAGGGTGGCACACTTTGGAAATCTTTTATGGTACAGTTATAAGTGCTAAAAACCTTTAAAAATGCTTGCAAGTCATGGCAAATTTACTTGCTGGTATGTAATTTCTGCATTTGTTTAAAGTGGTTTCCAACCATGGATCATTGTTTTTAAGCCTTACGTGTAATTTGAAGACTTACCAGAAGGCCCCTACTCAAGTTTTGTGACATTCCTTACTTATTTTTGGGAGGGCCATCGTTCTGCAAAAATGTTTATTTTTCCCCCCAACATTTTCAAGGTCCGTTTTTAATTTCATTTTGAATTTTTATGGGGTGGTGGGGGGGGGGGGACATTTAAGCAAATGGAAATTCGCCGGTTTAAATGTTTGGGCTATTAAACAAAAATGCACAGCTCTAGTAAGGTTATCTCTTAAATCATTGATGCCTTTTGATTCAAACAAAAGTGACGCTAAATACCTGGGAAAGCAGCTAAGTCTCAGCAAGAGTACAACAGCCTGCATTTCGTAATTTGTTTGCACTGTTGGAAGTCAGATGAATAACTTCAGGATTTTCATCTGAATTTTCCGCATCCTATATCATCTGGCTTGGATAACAAGATTGTATTGCTAGGCCTTGGGTTTTGCAATAGTATTATATTGGGTGCAAAATCTTTTCTTGGAAAAATTCACCTAGATTTGGAGCCGTCTCTGACCCTGACATGCATACAGGTTTTTCATGTATTGTGGCTTCCTCAAACGTTGATCTGTTATAATGTGAAAACTAGTGCTGTCATGACATGGCTCTTTTGATTGTTGTGGAGAAAAAAATTGTAATATATCGTAGTATTGCGATACTTTTTAAGAAAACTGAGTCAAGACATATTGTTAATATCACTAACATCATATGATCATGGAGTTACAATTTATTCCATGATATGATGAACGTAAGAAAAAAACTATTTGCAGATCTAGCAGACGACATGATCACGTGACTATTACTTTCATCACGCATCACCCATGTGTTTGGTAATTTAGCTAACGTGACCATGAATTATCGAAGTTAGAGCCCGAGTGGCACTATCTAGACAAATTTCGTTCTTTTTGTCAACTTACATCGGCGCAGGCCAGTATGTGGTGGCTTTTAATTAGTTGTTTTTATGTTTCAGGATTATCTGGCACGTTTTTAATGGCCTAAACTTGACTTTTAGATTAAGTACTCTAACGTTAGAATTGTAACTTACGAAGTAGCCTAGCCTAGTTACGCGAAAATTTCTTAGTTGAGTATTAGTTTTTGGTATTACGATATGTCCAGAGAGTCATATTTCATGTCGTGGGAAAAGAGATATTGCTATATCGTGATAATTGATATGTCACGACAGCACTAGTAAAAACTAAAATAAGCTATTCTTCAAAGTTTAAAGACTGTATGGCTTGTTCAGCATTTTTGTAAATATTTCAACCAATAAGAAACCGTGAATTATATTGTAGGCCTACAATATTCTTGTTAACAGGATAACTGCGGTTTTGAAATTATAGTATTGAAGTTGATTGAACTTGCGCTATCTTTCCGTTGATCCTTTGTAGACAAGAGAATTTTAATGAGCATTTTTTGACAAATTTGAGAAATGTGAATGATAGACTGATTTCATTTCCAGTCATTCAAAAATTAATTTGTACAAGTTTAGAAGTTGATTTTTTTCTGCCTAATGGAGGTAATATAGAGGTTGTTCACCGCTAACTTGATGTTACTTTGAGTGATTTGAGGTATTTTATCGAAGAAGATAAAGACAAAGAAAAAGTTACAGAACATTGTTTAGTTGCCATGGTGATGTGAGCATTTTTATCCCTGATTTCATTCGCTAAATTGAGTCTAATGAAGTGTAAAGATGACTTGGTTTAAACTTCAAGGATTTTGGTTAAAATTGCAGTGCTTCACAACAGCTCATTGTACATATCTTTTACAAAATCTCATTTTAGGCTTTCATCAGAGCTGATGCTTTCATTGGAGCTGATGCTTTCAATAGAGCTGATGCTTTTAATAAACTGATGCTTTCATAAGAGCTGATGCTTTCATTAGAGCTGATGCTTTCATTAGAGCTGATGCTTTCATTAGAGCTGATGCCTTCATTAGAGCTGATGCTTTCATTAGAGCTGATGCTTTTATTAGAGCTGATGCTTTTATTAAAGCTGATGCTTTCATTAGAGCTGATGCTTTTATTAGAGCTGATGCTTTCATTAGAGCTGATGCTTTTATCAGAGCTGATGCTTTCATTAGAGCTGATGCTTTTATCAGAGCTGATGCTTTCATTAGAGCTGATGCTTTTATTAGAGCTGATGCTTTTATTAGAGCTGATGCTTTCATTAGAGCTAATGCTTGCATCAGAGCTGATGCTTTCATTAGAGCTGATGCTTTCATTAGAGCTGATGCTTTCATTACAGCTGATGCTTTTATTATAGCTGATGCTTTCATTAGAGCTGAGCTTTTATTAGAGCGGATGCTTTCATTAGAGCTGATGCTTTCATTAGAGCTGATGCTTTTATTATAGCTGATGTTTTCATTAGAGCTGATACTTTTATTAGAGCTGATGCTTTCATTAGAGCTGATGCTTTCATTAGAGCTGATGCTTTTATTTTAGCTGATGCTTTCATTAGAGCTGATGCTTCTATTATTGCTGATGCTTTCATTAGAGCTGATGCTTTCATTAGAGCTGATGCTTTCATTAGAGCTGATGCTTTTATTAGAGCTGATGCTTTCATTAGAGCTGATGCTTTCATTAGAGCTGATGCTTTCATTAGAGCTGATGCTTTTATCATAGCTGATGCTTTCATTAGAGCTGATGCTTTTATCATAGCTGATGCTTTCATTAGAGCTGATGCTTTCATTAGAGCTGATGCTTTCATTAGAGCTGATGCTTTTATTAGAGCTGATGCTTTTATTAGAGCTGATGCTTTCATTAGAGCTGATGCTTTTATTAGAGCTGATGCTTTCATTAGAGCTGATGCTTCCATTAGAGCTGATGCTTTCATTAGAGCTGATGCTTTCATTAGAGCTGATGCTTTCATTAGAGCTGATGCTTTTATTAGAGCTGATGCTTTCATTAGAGCTGATGCTTCCATTAGAGCTGATGCTTTCATTAGAGCTGATGCTTTCATTAGAGCTGATGCTTTCATTAGAGCTAATGCTTTGACGTAGAAATGTGTTTTGAATTATGAAAGGATTAAGTAATGAAGTCATATTTGTATAACAATTTTAGGGAACCGAGTCCTGTATCTGAAAGTACGCTCAATGGTTTTTAACGTTTTCACTTGGAGAGTATTGTCATCTTCATCTTTACAAACACTAATATTTTCTCAATGATTAGAATCACATCGGGGAGGTGGGGCGGGGGGCACTTCATACTAAAAGTGGTAGTGGTGTGCAGCCCACCAACTGCAAAACATACCCACAGTATGACAATTTTGTTTGCAATTGCTGTATGAAATTATACAGACTTGATGCCTGCGGTATAAAAGATTCCTTAGTTTAGATACCTGCAGTATGAGTATTAATTCAACAAAAATATTGTAAAAATGGACAAGCAGTACAAAACTAACAGGGTACAACCTCAATTTTTGGGTCCTGCACTATGAAAATGATGCAAAAAAAGCACCTGCTCAGGCGAATATATATTCCTCACATATGGTAGTGCCCCCCTCTCCCCCTCTCTTCATTATCATTTGAGTTATTTTACTGAAAGGTGATTATCCTATAGCTTGGCTTGATAATGGAACTGTGCTCATGCATATAATGTGCTTGCACTGCTGTCAAGAAAAAAATGTTTCAGGGTATTTGGAGTTAAAGAGCCTGAAGAACATGTATGGAATTTGAGGTAGAATCAAATTTTCATTTTGGAAATGGCTCCTTTACTTCCGATGGGTCTTCGTTCACCAGTGCTTCACTTAATGATTAATGTTGAGGCGGGAGTGTTTATATGTGTATTTAATGCACAGGGCAAAGGACTTTGACACTAGTAGCATAGCCCGACTTTAGGACATTCATTCATGAGTTCAATGTCCTTTGAACAGTGCATTAAATATACATATATATGATGCCAAAACATTAATCTTTTTTGTAAAATATCCAATATTGTATAAAATGCATAGAAAAAAAAAAAAAATGAAATACGAAAAAATGCTTAATTTAGAAATTCATCCATGATAAAAATAAAAGAAAACAAATAAACAAGGTTGTTCATTAAATGGATTTATTGCACGTGTCATGACAATGCAAATACTCCATAGAAATGTTCATAAGACTGGTTTATCAAATCAGAATAGGGAGTTGTCATTTAAATGACAACTCCCCGATCAAATGGCTGTGAACATCTCTAAACCATTATACAGTGTTAAGAAAGGGATGCACAATACCTTATGATACCTTTACTTCAGATAAACAGCGGGCGGGCGAATATGAGAAAATGGACGACATCGTGAGTTTGGTACCACTTTGTTGAAGCATAAGGATGTGCTTTTTAGTTTCGCTTTTCAGAAAAATACATCGGCTCAAATAGTTAGAATCTCTGTCTGAGTTTGTGTGGTTAATGGTCATGTTACTGAATCCATTAGAGGTTAGCTGCCTAATTTTTGACAATATTATGAACTACACAAACTTACACAACTGACACACCTGGCATGTCAAAATTTTGTAGTGATATGATTATATTATCAGTCTTTACACAGAATAAATAATGGGATTTTTGCACATTGAAAAATTCTGACACGTCCTAAAACAGATCTCTCACAACTTGTATGGTATTGTGCAATTCATTAACGTGTTATTTATTTTTAAATATGGAAAATTATAGCCTCAAGACATCAATTTATATCACGTCTTTTGTAAATAAAGTTGCCATTCATCCTATTCAATAAAATTTGGATGAATGGTAATTATTTATGATAATTGTGCATACTGATTATGCTTATTAGTATGCATATAATTCATTTTGTTGTGTGGTGGATGAAACTAGAAAATTCTTTGCTAATGCTAAGGAATTTTAAGCAGGGTAGATAATTTTTGCAGCTGTAATGCACTTGTCAATTGTGTGCCTCACCCCTACACCCCCGGGCAAGGTATGTAATCTTTCCTTCAACAGCTAAGGTCCACTGAGCAATTAAGGCTATGGGAAGCCTTGGACCACTGAGATTCCTTAGTCACTGGACATTAAATATGTGACCTAATAGGAGTCTCATGCCACTGAGATACAGGGACAGTTATGTCTACTTCAATAGCTAAGGTCTGCTGAGAGACCATGGTCAAAGGAAGCCGTTGAAATTCCTTAGCCACTCACAGCATTTGATACCCTGTGGTCACTGGTAGTCTGTGGTTACTGGAAATCCTGACCACAAGGACCCCTGACCACTAGTACCTTGTCCCTTCAGAGTCCCATGCCCCTTTGGAGTCCCTTGCCACTGGGAGCAGTGAATTTCTTGTTATCCATAATTCTTTGCATTTATTGCAACACAAAACTCCCATCCTAAAACTGAATGATAGAGTAAATGAATAAACATACTGTACATAATATTAAGACTTCTAACACTTGCAAAAATGTTGTGCTCAGAAAAATTTGTTTTTCCTTTCTTATACTTGCTACTTAAAATTTATCCGTTAAAGGAATATTCCCATGTTTTTTCACAACCTTTCATAAGAAAGAGATACATTTTTCAGAAATAATTTAGTACAAAAATCATTTTGATATGTTATTCCTACCAGGAGATATTCAAATTTTAGGGTTCACAAAAAATGCCAATAAACGAATAGGAAAAGGCTCAGTCTGACATTACAGCAACACATTCTCCCACAAAGTTTATGTATTTCATTAAAATCTATCATCCTTTTTTATTAGAAAAACCTGCTAGAAAAATAAAGTAAAAGTTAGGTATTTATATTCATTGCCAAATTGACCTTACTTCAATAAGTTTAAAAAAGATTGTTTCTAATCAAACAGAAACAAACAACTGATGTTCATAGAAATACATGAACATTTGCAATGGAATTGTCTCTATGACATCATCAAACATAAATTTATCAGACTGTACAAAAACTTTTAAATGCAATTGGGAAATCTTAAAAAAATCCATATCTCCTGAACGGAATATGATATCAACCTGAATTTGTTCAAATTGGCTCTAAAAGTATGCTCTTTCAAATAGAATTTGACAAAAAACCACAGGAATATTCATTTAAGCTCTCATGTGTAATAATTTCACTTATTTTTTACCTGATACTTTTCTTTCCCCAAAAAAGTTGTACCATGGAGCTATTATCTCAGTTAATAGCTGTATGGTTGCACAAAGGTCTTGCAGGTAAACCTCAAAGAATAGATTAAAAGAATTAATCACTAGAAAAACCTTGAATGGTTGAACAGGGCCAACAGAGATGAATAGAAAATTGCTACACTAAAGGATTAAACAGACAATCGGCACTGACAGGAACATAAGCTTTGTGATGGGTTTATTTGTACATGTCATTTCTTTAATTATTTTGCATTTGTTTGAGATTATAAGTTATCAAGAAAGTGTCACAAACTTCTTTTCAGGCTGAGAAAAGTCATTTGCTTATTATCTTCTTTTTTGTTGTTGATAGAAAGGGGTTAGTTTTGTGAGGTGAGCTTATGCTAACAAGAAACAGATAAGGATGATTGGGCATTGGGGGCCAATAAGTCTTATAGACAGAAAGGAAAGGTATTGATTTGATGGATGATTATATTCAACAATAAAGCTGGACAGTGGTTGTATATATATATATGTATATATGTGTATATATATATGTATATATGTGTATATATATATATGTATATATGTGTATATATATATGTATATATGTGTATATATATATATATATATATATATATATATATATATATATATATATATATATATATATATATATATATATATATATATATATATACACATATATATATACACACATATATATATATATATATATATATATATATATATATATATATATGTATATATATATGTATATTATATTTATTTTACAGAATTTATATAGTGCCTAATCCAATATAAAATTGCTCTAAGGCGCTTTACAATAAAAACATACAAGTCAAGAAAATACAATAAATTGAATGTTAAAAATACAGATATAAAAAAGGTTTATAAAAGTTAAAACTGTTTAAAATAGTAAATAGGCAATATATGTACAAAAAGTCAAATTCACTATATATATATATATATATATATATATATATATATATATATATATATATATATATATATATATATATATATATATATATATATATATATATATATATATATATATATATATATATATATATATATATATATATATATATATATATACACACACATACATACATACATACATACATACATACATACATACATACATACATACATACATACATACATACATACATATACATATATATATATATATATATATATATATATATATATAGATATATATATATACACACACATATACATACATACATACATACATACATACATACATACATACATACATACATACATACGTATATACGTACATGTATATATATATATATATATATATATATATATATATATATATATATATATATATATATATATTGTCAGTAACTTATCTCAAGAAATTATGAATTATTTAAAAAAATAATGTTTTGCTTTGTATTGTGCTTAACGAACACATGATGTTTTATTCTTTTTATTGTTCCTTCTTAGTAATAGTATATTATATAAATGGTAACATAAAGCAAGTCATGATATAAATGTTGCATCATTTAGAAACTATTCATGTTGCATAGGACATAAAGATCAATGGATTAATAATCAATGGATTAATAGACAGAGAAACAATTAACCAGTTAATGGAGCACTAGACCGAAAAGTCAGGGCGCTTGTTTTTGCAAATTCCACAAACATATCATCCACAACAGATCGATAAATGTCATGCTTCCATTGCCCACAGACTATGTGAGGGTAAAGGTCACTTAAGTATTCATATTAACCAGAAAAATGCTATACTGTTGTGTTCTAGATAAGCATTTGATATTTCGGGGACTCCGTAAAAATACGCCCTCATTTATTGGTCTAGTTGGTCTTTAAACCATGGACAAAATGTTGAATCAAATGACTTGTCTAAGTTTGAATTTGAAACACAAGTTTTGTTATGTAACTCAACTTTAATTATGTAATGGTTGTTTAGTTTCTTGTTCAAATTATATTTTTACTAAACCTGAACAAAAACTTTTGAAGAAAGCAAGTCTGTGTAAGAGCTAGCATTTGTGTGAAGTATTAATCACTGATATCAGTCAATTTAATGATCACTGATATCAGCCAATTTAATGAAACCGTTGTATAAAATTAGTTTTTGAATAATTAATGTCAAATAAGGGGTCTTTCCCCCACCTCCCTTTGAAAACCCCGGTGTCAGTTGCTTTCTTCCTGAGGCCCCCTGTGAAAATTATATCTTCCTGAGGCCCCCGGTGTCAGGGCCCTATGAGGGGTCTTTCCCCCATCTTCCTCTGGCCCCCAGTGTCAGGGCCCTATGAGGGGTCTTTCCTCCATCTTCCTGAGGCCCCCGGTGTCAGGGCCATATGAGGGGTCTTTCCCCCATCTTCCTGAGGCCCCCGGTGTCAGGGCCCTATGAGGGGTCTTTCCCCCATCTTCCTCTGGCCCCCGGTGTCAAGGCCCTGTCTAAACAGGATTAGAGTTTTGAAATGTAAATGAATGAAATAATGTTACCCATCTTTTTCACTATATTCTTGTAATGATATGTATTTATTTCTGTTACATTTCTATTATATTGCAGAGGTGGGTACATGTAAACAAGTTTGACCTTCAATGCACTTTCTTGGCTAATAACATTTAAAGGCCATTTGTCGTGATTTTATTGTGGCTCGATGCATTTTATTCCAGCACACAGTAATTTGTTCCTAGACGATAACTGATTTGCTCATTTGTGTAGGTGTTACCTCACAGCTAAATCCATTCCAGCCATTATGCTCATAGAGCCGGTACTTATTCCCTGTTTCAATGGCACAAGCGGATGAGAGTACATGACTCTCCCTTGATGGGATGCCAGTCCATCGCAGATTAACTCCCTAGCAGTGCTGGTACTCATTTACCACATAGGGGGGTGACCAGGCTTTTCAAAAATGTCAAAAAATTCGGGATCGGATCTATTCAAATAGACTCAATCAGCCGTTTTGCAGAGGAAGAAAGTCTGAGAATTTCGGAGTGATCTACGTAATGTGAGGCGCAATTTGGTTGAATTACACCTCAAAACATCACAGTTAATTGGACTGAAGCAAGTAGAGTAAAGTGTCTTGCCCAAGGATATGTACAATGCAGTGCTGGTTGACGGGAGTCGAACACAGTACTTTTTGCCTACAAGCATGACTTCTTAAAGGAGACACGGACCCACAGACTTCTCATCTATTATGATGAGAACATATATTCTAAACACTATACCCACCTTGGGATACTTGAAAAGCGTTCCGTTGTTTTTTATTTTGTTTAATAGAAAATATTAATTACATGATATATTAATCATATGAGGGTGGCCATCTTGTACACCCGCCCTAACTAGAAGTGACTTCAAGTGAGGTCATCGAATCAGTTCCGTTCTCGCATGATATGTGTAAACACATCTAGGCCTATGCACCTTTACCGTACCACAGTACATTTGTGTGGGAGTTGATTTTTGAAAGTTAAGAAAAGATTTTATTAGTAGCGAGAAACTTACAGAAATTATGTCAGAATGTCAAGCACATGGCTGTACAAATCATTCTTTTATAAATTTTCTTCAGTCGGTATCCTCCGTCGATAACATTAGGCCTAAACTGATGAAAACTTACGCTAAGCCTACGGTAAAAAACTAGCTTAACGTAGTCCTATAAGTAGTGCTACTGTACTACGAGAGAGTTTCAACTTACTGGTTCCAAAATAGAGGCAAGAAAACAATTATATTATCCTTACAGAAAACAAACTATAATCTTTAAAATAAAGCAAATAAACTTTCACATCAACATTTAATTGCGCCTCTAAAGCACCTGAAAAACGTGAAATTATTTGCACTTAAATCCTAATCGTTCTTGTTCAGTGTTGTCTTTTCGTGAAATATTTTATGGTAACAGAAAACCGGAACTGATTCTAAAAGGTCACTTCTGGACCAGAAAACCAGCAGTTTAAAATATATCAAACAATATGGCCACCTCCATAGGGCCTCAAACTTTGACTAAAATCTGAAAACTGGTTGATTTTTGACTGAAACAGTATTTATTTTTGGAATCTTCATATATTTTTTTAGGCAAATAGAACCTAACTTATTCTCTGGGTTTGTGTCTCCTTTTACCACTTCACCTCCTTGCAGCATCGAGATATAATTAATTGTTTGTATTCTTGGGAATAATTTTCTATGAAATCATGGAGCCTCAGCATCATGTCTAGACTGACTATTATTTAAATAGTGGCATATTTTTCATATTTTCTGTACAATTTGAACATTTTCATATTTTCTCACCCCACCCTGCTATCCTTTCTAAAACATGTATTAAGCCACTTAGACTCCTGCCCTACTTAGCTACGAAACAAATGGATGTTTGATTCTCCAATAAAACGGAAAACAAACATTCTTGATGCCTTTCACTGCTGTAGTGGAAATGGTCATTACTTTTGCATGAAATCTTTTCAGGTTTCAATAAAGATTTTCAGCGCCAGAATTCTGAGCGAGAATTTCTTTATTCCTCTCCATGGTATGCTTCAATAACGTTTAGGAAAGGACGTTTTGTAAAATTTTAATGAGGTGACTCCATAAATAGTGTATAATCCCAAATTATTAGCAAACAAAGTCTTTGTGAATGGCTATTTTGAAATATAGTCATTACAGCTCTTTTTTTTTTTTTTTGGCATTGCTGTCTTTTGTGAGTAATTTTTTTGTAGAAAGTTAGAAGGTTAGCTAACTATGAAGTGATTAGTGTAGATGGAGCAAAGAGAATGGATTTTGGAATTAACCATCTATGAAGTGATTAGTGTAGGTGGAGCATAGAGAAGGGATTTGGGAATTAACTAGCTATGAAGTGATAAGTGTAGATGGAGCAAAGAGAAGGGGTTTAGGAATTAACTAACTATGAAGTGATTAGTGTAGGTGGAGCAAAGAGAATGGATTTGGGAATTAACTAACTATGAAGTGATTAGTGTAGGTGGAGCAAAGAGAATGGATTTGGGAATTAACTAACTATGAAGTGATTAGTGTAGGTGGAGCAAAGAGAAGGGATTTGGAAATTAACTAACTATGAAGTGATTAGTGTAGATGAAGCAGAGAGAAGGGATTTAGGGATTAACTAACTATGAAGTGATTAGTGTAGGTGGAGCAAAGAGAAGGGATTTTGGTATAACTAACTATGAAGTGATAAGTGTAGATGGAGCAAAGAGAAGGGGTTTAGGAATTAACTAACTATGAAGTGATAAGTGTAGATGGAGCAAAGAGAAGGGGTTTAGGAATTAACTAACTATGAAGTGATAAGTGTAGATGGAGCAAAGAGAAGGGGTTTAGGAATTAACTAACTATGAAGTGATTAGTGTAGATGAAGCAAAGAGAAGGGATTTGGGAATTAACTAGCTAAGTGATTAGTGTAGATGAAGCAAAGAGAAGGGATTTAGGAATTAACTAACTATGAAGTGATTAGTGTAGGTGGAGCAAAGAGAAGGGGTTTGGAAATTAACTAACTATGAAGTGATTAGTGTAGATGGAGCAAAGAGAAGGGATTTTGGAATAACTAACTATGAAGTGATTAGTGTAGGTGGAGCAAAGAGAAGGGATTCGGGAATTAACTAACTATGAAGTGATTAGTGTAGATGGAGCAAAGAGAAGGGATTTGGGAATTAACTAACTATGAAGTGATTAGTGTAGGTGGAGCAAAGAGAATGGATTTGGGAATTAACTAACTATGAAGTGATTAGTGTAGGTGGAGCAAAGAGAAGGGATTTGGGAATTAACTAACTATGAAGTGATTAGTGTAGATGGAGCAAAGAGAAGGGATTTTGGAATAACTAACTATGAAGTGATTAGTGTAGATGGAGCAAAGAGAAGGGATTTGGGAATTAACTAACTATGAAGTGATTAGTGTAGGTGGAGCAAAGAGAAGGGATTTGGGAATTAACTAACTATGAAGTGATTAGTGTAGGTGGAGCAAAGAGAAGGGATTTTGGTATAACTAACTATGAAGTGATTAGTGTAGGTGGAGCAAAGAGAAGGGATTTGGAAATTAACTAACTATGAAGTGATTAGTGTAGATGGAGCAAAGAGAAGGGATTTGGGAATTAACTAACTATGAAGTGATTAGTGTAGGTGGAGCAAAGAGAAGGGATTTGGGAATTAACTAACTATGAAGTGATTAGTGTAGGTGGAGCAAAGAGAAGAGATTTGGGAACTAACTAACTATGAAGTGATTAGTGTAGGTGGAGCAAAGAGAAGGGATTTTGGTATAACTAACTATGAAGTGATTAGTGTAGGTGGAGCAAAGAGAAGGGATTTGGAAATTAACTAACTATGAAGTGATTAGTGTAGATCGAGCAAAGAGAAGGGATTTGGGAATTAACTAACTATGAAGTGATTAGTGTAGGTGGAGCAAAGAGAAGGGATTTGGGAATTAAGTAACTATGAAGTGATTAGTGTAGGTGGAGCAAAGAGAAGGGATTTTGGAATAACTAACTATGAAGTGATTAGTGTAGGTGGAGCAAAGAGAAGGGATTCGGGAATTAACTAACTATGAAGTGATTAGTGTAGATGGAGCAAAGAGAAGGGATTTGGGAATTAACTAACTATGAAGTGATTAGTGTAGGTGGAGCAAAGAGAATGGATTTGGGAATTAACTAACTATGAAGTGATTAGTGTAGGTGGAGCAAAGAGAAGGGATTTGGGAATTAACTAACTATGAAGTGATTAGTGTAGATGGAGCAAAGAGAAGGGATTTTGGAATAACTAACTATGAAGTGATTAGTGTAGATGAAGCAAAGAGAAGGGATTTAGGAATTACTAACTATGAAGTGATTAGTGTAGGTGGAGCAAAGAGAAGGGATTTGGGAATTAACTAACTATGAAGTGATTAGTGTAGGTGGAACAAAGAGAAGGGATTTGGGAATTAACTAACTATGAAGTGATTAGTGTAGGTGGAGCAAAGAGAAGGGATTTTGGTATAACTAACTATGAAGTGATTAGTGTAGGTGGAGCAAAGAGAAGGGATTTGGAAATTAACTAACTATGAAGTGATTAGTGTAGATGGAGCAAAGAGAAGGGATTTGGGAATTAACTAACTATGAAGTGATTAGTGTAGGTGGAGCAAAGAGAAGGGATTTGGGAATTAACTAACTATGAAGTGATTAGTGTAGGTGGAGCAAAGAGAAGGGATTTTGGAATAACTAACTATGAAGTGATTAGTGTAGGTGGAGCAAAGAGAAGGGATTCGGGAATTAACTAACTATGAAGTGATTAGTGTAGATGGAGCAAAGAGAAGGGATTTGGGAATTAACTAACTATGAAGTGATTAGTGTAGGTGGAGCAAAGAGAATGGATTTGGGAATTAACTAACTATGAAGTGATTAGTGTAGGTGGAGCAAAGAGAAGGGATTTGGGAATTAACTAACTATGAAGTGATTAGTGTAGATGGAGCAAAGAGAAGGGATTTTGGAATAACTAACTATGAAGTGATTAGTGTAGATGGAGCAAAGAGAAGGGATTTGGGAATTAACTAACTATGAAGTGATTAGTGTAGGTGGAGCAAAGAGAAGGGATTTGGGAATTAACTAACTATGAAGTGATTAGTGTAGGTGGAGCAAAGAGAAGGGATTTTGGTATAACTAACTATGAAGTGATTAGTGTAGGTGGAGCAAAGAGAAGGGATTTGGAAATTAACTAACTATGAAGTGATTAGTGTAGATGGAGCAAAGAGAAGGGATTTGGGAATTAACTAACTATGAAGTGATTAGTGTAGGTGGAGCAAAGAGAAGGGAATTTGGAATAACTAACTATGAAGTGATTAGTGTAGGTGGAGCAAAGAGAAGGGATTTAGGAATTAACTAACTATGAAGTGATTAGTGTAGATGAAGCAAAGAGAAGGGATTTAGGAATTAACTAACTATGAAGTGATTAGTGTAGATGGAGCAAAGAGAAGGGATTTGGGAAGTTAATGAGCAAGATTTATATTGTGAGCTGATGAACATAATTGCTCTGAAGTTTGTTCTTTACATACTGATGTATTGAGGTTGGTTACAACATATATACATCATTATTTTGTTATGGATGGGGTGGGTAGAGATTGATCAGTCTCTCGTCTGGTCCCCATGACAACCAACAAACATATCTGGGCAGACTTAAATTTTATAAGGCAATTGTGTTTCATGCAAACACAAGTAATTTTTAGGATAACCAGATTTTTTTCAAAAACAGCCATAAATGCATACGTTAAAGTATCTGTGCAGGATAAGGTGCTCTCAGGTTGAATTAGTGATTCCTGGGTGTGGGTTGATTTACAGAGGTGGGATAGGGGGGGGGACATAGGCAGATTTACAAGGATTGGATGGGGGGACATGGGCAGATTTATAGGGGTGGGATGGGGGCATTTGCCCACCCTTTTTTTCCATATTTATATTTTTGTGGTGAATTTTTCAAATATAATGTGTCTAAAATGGTAGATTTAGTGATGTCCCACTTTTGGTTTGTAATTTTCACCCCTCTCCCATTTCTGAGGGTGAGGATGGGGACAAAGAACAACTATGGAAACAAAACAAATGGATAAGTGACTGCTATGTGATGAAGTGCAAAAAGCCTAACTGAAAATAATCAGAGTAGAAAGGGACAGAATTTTTCTTGTGATGGTAGACCCCCCCTTTTCCTTCTCCCTAGATCAATTTTGGAACAGTTAAAAGTTATGCTAATTGTATCTTTGCAAAACCACATAGAACATTCTCATCATATCATGTTAAGAAAAGATTCAAGCTCAATGTGCACAGTAATTGTAACATAACTATATTCAACAAATAAATTTGATATAATTATTCTTAAATCATTTGATGTGCCTAGTGATAACATTTCCACTATTTATGATAGCATTTAGCCTAGTAAAGGAATATTCCCATTGATTTTCAATTTTTTCATATATGATAGAGAAAATTTGTAGAAACAAAGTGATGAATAAAAACTATGTTAAAGAGGCGATATCGTCATATGTGCACAATATTTAGAATTCCTTTCAAATTTTTTGATTGGTTGAAATTTTGCTGCGCGATTCGTTGTCTTGTATTGCAAGGTATATAGTTATCTAAAACGCTTGTGAAGGTCACCATATGAGTTGGCACACATAGTTGCGGCGATCGAGACCAATCATGCCGTGACTTCGAGCCCCGGTAGAAACGTTTATTTTGACTTTTTGCTTTCATCTTCTTCTTTTTTCTCAGTAATATTTATTTGGTGACTATCATTGTAGTATTATAATACTAAAATTTCACTTTCGCTTTCTGACAAAAACACATTGAAAAAAACAAATAAGTTTCTCGTCACAGTAACGTAAAGCGCTGTGTATGTAATTTCGCACACACAACGCACATCCTAGTGTCTGGCTGTACTGTGTGGTACAAACAGACAAAGGTTTGGACCTTGCCTTCACAACCGGAAGTGACTTCAAAATATAGTATCCCCCATTTTTACGGTATTTTACTGAGACCAGCCTCCCTCTTTAATATCTTATTCCATTTAGGAGTTATAACAATTTAAAGAGTAGAGAAATGTTCTTAAAAATACCTCGTACAGTGTGTGTCCTTCAGCTGGTTGATGTCAGGAAGGCAATTCCAGCACATTTCTTATGTATTTTTTATAAATTTCATCAGCTTTTTTACATTATTGAACAGCATTTTTGGTTCATTATAGAGATAGCGAGGAATACATTATTTACAAGAACACATTTTGTTTTTTTCTTGGTGTACAAAATGAGAAACAAAATCCAAATCATTTTTAAGTAAATAAAAGATGTTTTATCGAAATTGTCTCTATGACATCACAGATGTTGCCAATCAGTCACTTCTGTCCAAATTCAAAAATCATTAAAAAATGTTGTAAGTTCTAAATGGAATAAGATATTAACATAGTTTTTTACCTCGAGTCCTTGACAGTTTGTAACAACAATCTTGCCTGCTCCAGTTTTAAATGCTTTGTTTAACCATCTACAGGAATTGTTTAAAGGACTATGGACATCTAGCAGATTTAAGATATGTGAAAGAGCATTGAAAATCTGGGTGGAATAGTTTTTAGCTCAACATCTCTTTAAGGGATTTGAGCTTATGCGATGACTAACTTAAGAGCCAGATTCTCGCCCTGATATGTTCAGAGTTTTGCAGCTTTTATCAAATCCTAAGTGTATTTTGGATATTTTGCTGTGTTGCTATGTTTGCCTTAAATAGATTGATATATTGATGCAATAACAGTTCATATTGTTGCATAGTTTTAACAATTCTGCATTCCAAAATTCACTAAAAATATTTAAAATACTCGGATTTCACTTGGCGCAATCTGAAGGAATTTAGCATATATAATAACATTGGCTCGGGATATACAACCAAATATCTCCTATTGAATTAAAGCTATATTTTTATTGGCTGGAGCGTCAAAATATTATCTGGCACATATGTTAATCGAGCTTATATCCCGTTTGGGAATTCTCCCAATGTGTAGTCCAATAGGGTTATAACTTTTGTAGTTGATAGCTCATTTCGGCTATAAATTGGGTTTAAAAAATATTAAAAGCTTAAGAATGGCTAAATAGCTTAAATAGATTATTTCAACGGTATAATGGGATTGAATCTCTGGCTGTAAAATCACCAAAGTGTTAATAACTTACTGATAAAAAATAAAATAAAAATAAAAACACCTTTAAGATCAGCATGAGTCTTCTGTCGCTTTAGACGCATGACCTGGCTTACAGTAATCTTATCCACAATAACTTGTTTTTTTGTTTGCAAGGCTACAGACTGTATTAATGTAACTTATGCACAAATCCAATGCCTTTTAAAAAAAATTCTTAGTGGAAGGGGGGTGGAAGGGAGGAGGGGGGGGGGGGGGAGGAGGCAGCACTACACAAAATGGACCTTTTGGATAAATTTTTGACTTGTTATGCCCTCTCCTGGTAAATTTTGCTTTCTTTTTGGATATTTTTGCTTTGTTTCTGGACAATTTCCTTCCATTTTTAAAACATTTTTGTGAAATTTTAGAACATTTTTGGGTAGTTTCTTCATTTACTAGGAAATTTGGCTAATTTTCGAAAATTGTTGCTCTTTTTGGTAACTTCTGGGATAATTTCCTTCAGTTCTGGACAATTTTGTTTGATTTTCAGAACATTTTTGTGAACATTTTTTTCATTTTTTTTCATTGCCCCTGGCCCAAGAGTAAGGGGGGCAGAAGGTGCCCTTTTGAAATTATGCAGACGGGGGCAGGAGGTGCCCTTTTGAAAGTTATGGGTGGACCGGTCTGGATCCTGGATGCGCCATTTTAAAACTCATTTGAAGTTATTCTAGGTCATTTTTGAAGCATGAAAACGAATAGATATTCATTCACTCACAAAGTTCCTACATAATACATATAGATTGTCACATACATTTAGTATTCATTTGACAATAATTAAAGCACATCATTTTACCAGAGTGGTGGGAGGAGGTATGCCCCTAATTATTTTCTGTGCAGCAAGTTTCTAAAGAAGCCTTTTACTTGTTTACCAGATGGTTGATTGTCAACATTGGTACTCGCTACCTAATCTTTGAACCCATAGGCGGAATTTGCCTACCAAAATTGTGGGAAAGTCAAAAGTGACAAGCAAAAACTGTCAACGGACAAAAATGTCTCTTTGTTACCCCTTACTCTACTATGCTGGCGATATAATTGCCGTTTTCAGTGCTCCATGCCTCCCGAGCGCGTTTTCCAAAATAGTGCAGGTAGAGTAACAGTTAATCAACACGCGACAAGTGTGCCAACTCAAAAATACATGCAGCATGGTCCCGGTGGGCGGTCCACTGGGTCACTGAAGCTGAACGAGCCTGACTGCTGCTTAGAAGACAGAGGACCCTTCAATATTCAGCCTGTGATTAACCCTTACTCTAAGACTCGTCGATATTATCACCATTTTGGGTGCCCCATCTTTGACCCCACCTCCCAAGCACATTTTCCAAGAAGTGCTGGTAGAGTAAGGGTTAAATGAAAATGTGCCACTCAATTACTGTCAAAAAACGCACATGAACTTGATTTTCTGCTCTCTCCGCTTCTCTGATTTCCTTCCGATAACTCTGGTGCTTTGGTCTCATAACAAAGATATTGCAGTGTCATTGTTCAGGGCTAGACCCAAATTGATTTTGCCTGGTTCCTGTAAGGTTTACCCACCCTTCCGGGTATTCCCAACCTTTTATTGCGCCACTGCTAATCAAACTTGTATTCCTTTCTAACAACCTAAGCCTACCCAATGTAACTCCCCTCCAACAAAAGTGTCTTATACCCACCCCCAAAACATATATTGAGCTACTACATCATTTATGTTCAAGCATCACAATGATATTAAAGCTCCCTCTTGCATTTCCCCCCAAAATAAACATCAAACATGTATTTCTTTCCTAACAACCCCAGCCTACTCGGATTAACAACCCACCAAAAAAAAAGAAAAACAGACTTGTAACCACCCCCAAAATATGTTGAGCTACTACATCATTGATGTTCTAGTTAGAAATTGTAAAAAGCTCATTAAGTTTTTAAGTTATGACTGCACAAAGTTTCAAGATTGGTTCATTTGTGTGGAATGTGTGGTATAGTGTAATATATATTAAATTCTGTTCTTTAAATTCAGCCACATTGAATTGTATGTCTATTACAGATGCATGATGATTCAGGGTATATGATAAAGGTTGAAAAAAAAAAAAAAATTAAAAAAACTTGTCCCAAGTCCAATGCTTTAAACAAAATCAAGTGGAAAAAAAGAAAAGAAAATGGTTTTACTAAGATGACGAAAGATCCTTCCCCCGTTGATGTCACAGAATATTGTGCAATAATAGCTAAAAATTAAAAATGTTGTAAATTGGTCAATTTTTTCCACCAATTTTGATGAAATTATTTGCTGTTTTAATGATTAAGAGCATATTTGAAACAAATTAAGCCCATGTTGCCTCTAGATGTTCCATGGTCCTTTAATACAATCTTATATCCTTGAATACATATACACCTTTGTAACGTATCAATATAAATTATTATTTGAAGGAGGGAACTTTTTTAAAATAACTTTTTGAAATACAAATTGTTGTTTGCTTTGGGGAGGAATAATTTTGTTTAAAAATTTGACAATCAAAATCAACAAATGGGTAACTTTTAATTTCTGGGTAATGCTGGCAAATTGATTTATTATAAAGTATTTTTGTTGTTCAAATATCTTCACTAGTAAATATATCTTTTGTACATGTATCTAGTAAATATTTACTGTTTCAAGTAGTATATTAGCTTAATCTAGTAAATATGTTCACTTTCATATAGTATGTTAACTTGATCTAGTAAATATTTAGGTTTGAGGATTGGGTAAACAATTTCTTACAGCAGAGCTACAAGAAGATAAAAAATGTCGGCCAAAATTTTATTTTAGCACATGCTCTAGTGTAGACTGATGGGGTTTCTCCACTGAAAATTTGATAAGGTTATTGAGCCATAAGCAATGCTATCTGATTTCATTTATAATTCAATTACCAACATTTCCCACCCCGCATACTCTAAAAATCTAGATAGCATTTCAAAGAAAATAAAGAGCTGCCCACAATATCTGATTAACTATATAGCACATGTAACTAGAACTTTGCAAACCTAATTATGACAGTATTGATTAGCTAGTACTGTCAGGCCTGAGTGGCTGACTAATGGAAGTTTCCCATTATTACATAAACTTAGTAATCTTGTGCTTTTGTAAAATCCTTTTTAGCAACAATTTAATGATTAACTTAAAAGATACAGTAAGTTTTGGTCCCTTAAACATTGACTTAAGAAAGAAGGCTTGGTCCCTCTTGAGAGATAGCGCTAATGGTCTTTAGATGGAGCCACATGTCTGTAATCAATTATGCAAATGAGATTGAACAGGTGTCATTCATCTACATTCACTGGGTACTAATTATCCATAAGAGTGAATAGAATATTGTATCCTTGGCCCCACATCAATATTAATGAACTTGTAGCATTGGATAAATGGGTGATTATCGATTGTATATTTATGAATAGTTGGAGGCATTGACTTGTTTGTGTTGAGTTGAATGCCGGTTAAATGAATGTTTTGTTTGAATGTTTGGGAAGAAATCTTGGTTGTTTTGTTTACATTAAAGGGCATTGAATGACTATTGGAGGAAGTAAATGAATACATGAGGAGTTGGTTTAATCTCTGTAATCTTGAGATATATTGATCTGCTTGAGTCACTAGTACCATGGTATCTTAACAATGCAATGGAATCATAACTCAATGGATTCATAACTATTCTGTTTAGCAGGTTTAACATAACATAACATAGCATAACATATCATAGCATAGCATAGCATAGCATAGCAAAGCAAAGCAAAGCAAAGCAAAGCAAAGCGAAGCAAAGCATAGCATAGCATAACAATATCACCCCATAAAAGCCCAAACTAACATCATCACCAAAAACAAAACAAAAAATCAAAGATGCCCAGAGTTAGTAAATAACTTATCAATGTTGACTTTCCAATAGTGAGCAGAATTGGAGCTAACTACCCACTCAGGCAAACCATTCCACTCATTAACAACTCTTTGCGAAAAGCTAAAATGCTGAATATCTTTCCGTGGGAACTCTGGTCAGCTTCAAACTGTTACTACATGTTACATGGATTAGCTGAAACATGCAAGAAATTACAGGAAGTCAAAGCATCAAAACTAGATAGGAATTTAAAAACCTGAATTATATCACCAACGTATTCTTCTCAACTCAATCAAGCATGGTCAAACCAAGAATTTGCAGCCTAGATTCAGAAAAGAGATTCTTTACTTCGAGAATAAGTCTAGTGGCTCTTTGTCGAACCCGCTCCAAAATAAACTTGTACTTCTCATAAAAGGGATTTCAAGCCTGAATAGCAGTCAAGGTGAGGCCTGACTAACTGCTTATACAAATTAAGGGACAACTTATCTACCAAAAAAAAAAAAAAAAATTCTTCTTATCAAACCAAGCATCCTATTTGCCCTTGCAGCTGCTAAAGCACGCTGGTTAGAAGGCTTCATATTACTAGTAATGCCAACACCTAGATCCCTTTCTTGATCAACACAACCAAGATTTAAACCATTCATGCAGTAATCAAAAGCCAAATTGCTCTGACCAAAATGAATAACTTTGCATTTGTCAACATTGAATGACATCTGCCACATTTGGGACCAAGAAAGTCACTTATCCAGATCAGTTTGCAACAGTGAAGAATCCCTAGCATCTCATCATCAACAATCCTGTACAGCTTAGTGTCATTAGCAAATTTACAAATTCTGGAGCCAAGGGAAACATCAATATCATTAATGAAGATTAAGAAAAAAAGCGGACCCAATACAGAACCCTGAGGAACACCACTTGTAACCTTCTTCCATGGAGATACTTAACAACTCTTTGTGACCTGTCAATTAACCAAGAATTTATCCAACTAGCACACTTTCCCTCCACACAAAGCACTCTTGTTTTCAACATGAGCCTGCCTAATGGAACCTTATCAAATGCTTTTTGGAAGTCTAAATAGATAACATCCACATTATGACCAGAATCAACTAGTTTAGTAACATCATCAAGAAATTCCAATAAATTAGAAACACAAGACCTCTTAGGTAAGAACCCAAGCTGCGACAAATTTAACAAACCATTGACCAGTAAATGATCTAGTACAACATCTTTAACAATGGACTCTATGACCCTGCACACAAGACTCACTGGATTTTAATTTCAGGGCAAACTGTAGTCACCTTTTTAAAAGAATAGGAGTGACATTTGCAATTCTCCAATCACTAGGAGAAACCCCAACATCAAAGCACTTTGAAAAGATATTACTCAGGAGAACAGAAAGAACATCAGAACACTCACGTAAAACAGCAGGATGTATACCATCTGGACCAGTTGCTTTATTTGAAATCAACCCTTCAACTCCTACGACATAACATCAACTGAAAAATTAACATCCTTAATGGATACTGGAGAGTGCACACTAAGATACTCACAGCAAGGGACTCCTTAGTAAAAACAGACACAAAGTAGTCATTCAAAATCTCAGCCATATCCTTACCACTATTGATAGTAACACCATCATTACTCTGAAGGGGATCAACAACCCCCTTGGTTTTTTTGCTTTGAGCGAACATAAGAGTGAAATGATTTAGGATTTGGTAGCTTAATAGTATTAAAAATCATAAAAAGATAACTATTTGTTTTATACAAGATCATCCCTTACAGGAACTCGGCAAGACTCCTATACGAGCATAGTCCCAAGCTATAGTCTGCATAACAGATGCCAGTCTTGTGCGACTGGGACAGAAGTGGAAAACACAGGGTTAATTTTCACCTACTCTTTTTGAGAAGTGTTTAAAGAACCAGGTTGGGTGTGACTCCTGCCATCAGACCGATGGCTTAACATCCCCTACGAATGACGGCGAGCGCCATTTAACCATTGCCACTTCTCTCAACAGCTGAATAAGGAGCAGGAGCTGCAAATGACTTTGATGATCGGCGTATCTGTCTGTAGAGCTGTGGAAAAACTGGTTAGACCTGTTTGAGGCTTGACTGGGTGCCTTCTGCATCTCAGTTGTGTGCTCTCTACCAACTGAGCTACCTGACTTTCATTATTCTGAACTTTGTTTGGAGCATATTACTTTTTTTCTTTACTAGTTTCTATATAAAATACTTGCAAAGCTAGAAAATGTATCAGTGTTTGAAATTGACTGTATGGAAAGGTAACTAAATAGATTAAAAGTAGGGAACAAAATTGACAAAATTTGAAGTATCAGCACTTTGATATTTTAAAAAATGTTTGTAAGCATTCAATAATTGTATGGCATTCCCTGTCGGAAGATTTTAAAATGTACAAAATCTGTCACACTCATTAAGAAAAAGCTAACTAAGATCCTTTTAAGCAAATATTAATGCACGGATGGGTGGATGGGAGTGGGGTGGGACGGCTAGGGTGCTGTGGGATGGTTAGGATGGGGGTCAGGGTTTGGGATTTTTTTCTTTTCCTAATGATATTATTGTGTCCCCTTTTCATTTCGCTTATCTAGGGTGTGGTGGGATGGTTGAGTTGGGGGGTCAGTGTTTGGGTTTTTTTCTTTCCTCTTCATATTTTCTTTTCTCTCTATTGTATAGAGACATATATATATATATATATATATATATATATATATATATATATATATATATATATATATATATATATATATATATATATATATATATATATATATATAGTTATATATATATATATATATATATATATATATATATATATATATATATATATATATATATATATATATATATATATATATATATATATATATATATATATATATATATATATATATATATATATATATATATATATATATATATAGTAAATTTAGTATTATTATCTAGATATTAAGAGGAGTACTCTAATCATTAAGCCATCAATTTTTTTTAGAGCATTTCCTTTTACAACTGTTGTATTGTTATTATATGTATTTTCCCTTTGTTAGAATGTTATCATGAATTAAGATTGTTGTGATGAAACAAATAAATATAACTGAAATGAAATATAACTGCTAAATATCTCTGGTTGTGTACCCCTTGTTGCAAGAGATTTGAGTCCTACAAAAGTTTTGTTTACAAACTAGTCATGAAATTAAACTGCCGCTTAATACTATGGACAAACTGTGATCAACAAATTTGAGTAAGTAGAAAGAAGACAAGAAATGTAACACGATCGATTTTGTTTCCCAAAGTTCCCCCACAATCTGCATCAAGATTCCCCAAAGACTAATCATCCAATGAAACTCAAATTGTGAATAAGAGATCGTGTTTTCATTTGAGTGCGAGTTCGTGATCAGATCCACAAACTGCAGGCCATCAGGTTTTTTGAACTGTGAGAAATTGCTGACTGGATCTTAGATCAATGACTTCCATTCCTATGATATCTTGTTAGGGGAATCTGTAAAAATGTTTATACTGTTTTTTAATGTTTTCGGTTATCATGACCCATAATCCGATCACATGCAGGGGGTCTGATTGCAAGCTCGCACTCAATTGTTGTTGTTTTTGGATCATGATCCGGAGATTAGTGAGAACACGTCCTGAGACTTGCTCAACACAAGTTTGAAGGAAGCTCATTTTCTGCCTGAGGTAGTACCACACCATTCTGCACACTCCATTGCTTGCTGTTTTAGTATCATGTTTCATCTCATACAAAGAGATATGCCTCTGGAATGTGTCTCATATTTTCATAATTTTTTTTTTAGGTCAGGTTTTACACTTGAAATTTTGAAGGAGACAGAAAGTGGTTAATATTACCACCAAATTATGATTCAATGGACAAAGAAAAAACAAAATTGGGAAAAACAATGTTAAAATTTGGTCATGTTCTTTAGAAGCTAAAAATCAGAATGTATGTTTTATGCAAATTTTTCAGAATGTGCTATGAGAAAACATGGAAGTAATTTAGAAAATATTGGATATTATGAGAATCAGAGAATACACAATTTGTGATCTACAAAGTTTGTTATAAGCTGATCTTAGACTGGTGATTGCACTAATCAGACCCCTAGCTTTAAACTGTACACTCCAGCGCGTGCACTCAGGTCATGTAGATCTTCAAGTCTCGTAGTACCACGAACAAAAACTGTCAGTTATGGTGACAAATCTTTTAGAAAAATAGGATCAGCACTCTGGAACAACCTTCCAAGTGATGTCCGAGACTTCAGATCTGAACACTTATAAATCTTTATTAAAAATATATATATTTAAGCTAGCATATGGACTATAACTTCTAATTATATTAATTTATATTTCATGTACAGTGCTTATGAGCATATTTTTCTCATGAATTTTAGCACTATAATATTTGGTATATTATTGATAATAATAATAGCTTTAATAAAAAAGGGGGAGGATGCTAGTGCTAGACTTGTTGAGGGGCACATTAATGCACCCAAAGCGCTGCGTCTTTTCGGCATGGAGACCAGGGGCTCAGTCCTATGGTGAAGAAGCTCTATGATTTTAGCTATAATCATATCTCAGAATGAAACTATTCTGATTGATAATGACCATTCAAGGGGCTCAGTCCCATGGTGAAGAAGCTCTGGGATTTTAGCTATAATCATATCTCAGAATAAAACTATTCTGATTAATAATGACCATTCAAGGGGCTTAGTCCCATGGTGAAGAAGCTCTGGGATTTTAGCTATACTCATATCTCAGAATGAAACCATTCTGATCGATAATGACCATTCAAGGGGCTCAGTACTATGGTAAAGAAGCTCTGGGATTTTAGCTATAATCATATTTTGGAATAAAACTATTCTGATTGATAATGACCATTCAAGGGGCTTAGTCCCATGGTGAAGAAGCTCTGGGATTTTAGCTATAATCATATCTCAGAATGAAACTATTCTCATTGATAATGACCATTCATGAGCCAAACAGGACAATTGCTTACTATGTTATCATTCTGTGTTCTGTATCCATGTAAGGTATTTCATTTATGAGGTTAATTAAGACTTATCAATTTAAACAAAATAAACAAAATTTAAAAAAAGAAAGAAAATCCCATGAGGGGCAGGGCGGACCCCAGGGGGAAGGGTGGACCCCCAGGAAGTATGGCGGACCTATGGAGAGGCAGGGCGGGCCGCCCCTGTAAAGCAGCAAAGCTAGGGGTCTGCCAATGTTATTGCTTCAACTTAGTCTGATTGATTGTTGGAGAGATGGGACCTGCCATTTCTAATTGGCAGCTCCCTGGTCTGATGAATGCATTAAGAACATTGTAGTGGTATGCTAAACTTTTGGCAAGAAATGTTATTTACCTGCATCATGTCTGTAACAGACTTGAGAGGTTAACAGGTCCTGTTTCAATCATCACCTCACCTCTCTGACTATAAAGTATTATAATTTCTCAAAAAGAACTTTAAAGACGGAGGCTGTCTCGTTAAAATTGTGTAGTGAACGGAATGCGAACATTTGACGTCACTTCCGATTGTACGTACTGTCTGTTTATACAGTCAGACAGTGCATGTTGTGTGTGTTGAGTTTCATGCACAGTGCATTACATTACTGCAACAAGAATCTTCGTTTTTTGCATCGTGTTTGTTAGTCAGGAAGGAAAAAAGTGAAAGTGAAATATTAGTATCATAATACTACAATAGTAGCCTCGAGACGAAAATTACTGAGAAACAAAAAAAGATTAAAGCAGAAATCGAAATAAATGATTCTACCAGGGCTCGAACTCACGACTTGGTTTGAAATATTTGTTACCCATGATCGCTCTGACCAACTGGGCTATCACATGTGTTGATCTCCACAGTTTTGAATAAATATATATATACCTGAGAATAAGGGATAACGAATCGTGCCGCAATTGGTTGAAGTTTCAACCATGCAATTGGAATGGAATTATAAATATTGTGTCCATATCTTCATATTTCACCTCTTAAAAAGAAATGGCATTTCTGTGTGCTGTGTTTATCTTCCACTTTTTGCATCCATTAAAGTAGTGACACCATTTTTTTGGTGATAATTCATGCAAACTCTACCCCATTTATGGGGCACATTTGACTATCGCGGTGCCAGTAAACTTCTACATACCAAACATACCCCATTTATAAGATACTGGTTATCAATAACCAGGGAGTTGTGCTGACATTGTTGTTGGCGCTAACGATGTTAGAGAGTGCCTGGAGTGTTAAACCCTCTAGTTGTTATTTAAAGCCCTCTCTGTACCTGTTTATGCTACCTGTGACCCTGATCATGACAGGGAGGTCTGGATTGTGTCTTAGCATGGGAGTAAAATCCTTCCATGGTCTTCCTGAGTGTTTATGAGTAGGTCTACAAGATCTTCATTTACTACATTTCTTTTTAGAGATATGCTATTTAAAACATGGTAAAACTTCCAATTTATGTAGATTACATTTTTTCTTTTAAAGGAACAACATACCTCATTTATAAGATACTGGTTATCAATAATTAATAACGGGAGGGGGGGGGGGGAATGATGATGATATAAAAGATGAACAATTTTGGTATTGGTTGAATTGCAAGGGTGTAGACATTCTGTGCCTCATTCAACATGCCTCATTGGACTTCCTTCTCAACAAATCTCAAAGCTTCAGCCCATTCAAAACACTGCTGCCAGATTAGTTACTCTCACAAGTAAGAAATCTCACATTAAAGCCATCCTCCACCAACTTCATTGGCTTCCTATATGTGAAAGAATAAACTACAAGCTTCTCACCAACACATACAAAGCCATCCATGGTCTTGCTCCAAATTATATTTCCAACTTACTCACCTTACAATTACCAACTCGCTCACTCAGATCTAACAGTGCTATTCTCCTAAAGCCGCCAAAAATTAACACCAAGACTTATGGTGAACGTTCTTTTCAATCTGCAGCCCCCAAACTCTGGAACATTCTCCAATCTACATCAGAAATGCCCCTACTTTAGATATTGTTAAGAGTGTATTTAAAACACACCTTTTCATGAGTTACCCTCATTGGACCTTGTAACTTTATCCTGCTTGTATCTTTTTAAGTATGGTTTTTTGTTCTCTTACTGCTTGTATCTTTTTCTCATGTTATATTTGTTTATGTAAAGCGCATTGAGACCGTATGGTATAATGCGCTATATAAAAATGTATTATTATTATTATTATTGATTTATGATAAAGTAGTCCTTTCATTTTTGGGGATTTTTTCCTGTAAGTTTATAAATCAAGAGCAAATTTAACTGTTATTTTTGTAACATGATGGCATTTAACCATGAGGTTTGGGGATAAGTCCCTCACATACAAAAAAAAAGAAAATATATGAATCCCTTGCACATTGCAGAGAATGGAGCATCCGTGAAATGGTGACATTCTGTGGCAAAATTTCATTGTCCAAAAATTTGTGACATTCTGTGACATTTTGAATATTTTGTGACAAAATGTGACAATATGAACATAAACAGTCTTGTATTAAATTTTGTCTGACATTTTGTGACATGTTTTAGCCCTTTACTCATACTCATTGGTAATTTGATGTTGCATTTTAGTGGTGGATTCCATTTTCCATGAAACAAACAGAACTAAATCATCCTTTCTATAAGTATCACTGGTCAACTGGTTATGCACGTGTGAATTTATGCCAATCAGATGTGACAGAGGCAAAACTGATATGACATTCTGTGCAAAAGATGCCAAAAATTATGCGACTTTTGAGACATTTATGTAATAAATTTGATATTTCGTGATGTGACATTTTGTGAAAAACCATCAATCATCACTCCATTTTCTGACGTTGGCAAAATCACCACCTTTAGATTCTGGTGCTCTTTTATCAGTGGCTCAAGAGTACTGGGGCCCATGGGGAACTTAGCGCTTGGGTTCTCATAACAAACAAACTAGGAGTATCATTGCTTGGGGGCCCCCAATGTTTTGCTCGGGCCCATGGGGATTACCCACCTGTCTCACCTTATCATCACAGGCCCGTAGGTAAGGTGGGTGTGACTGGTGCATATTCGCACCCACCTCCCATGACCGCCAAGGTACACAAATCTCATGAACATCCCTATATATAATTCATGTGAAATTGGTAAATTTGACTGGAAATCCAACCCCTCTCCCAACCACCCACCCTTCCCCCCCATGGAATATCTTGGCTAAATCCCTGTGTAACACCATTCTTTTTCAGTTTCTAATAGTAGTTTTCCACAACTGCCGCATTATATCCTTGCCATTAAATTGTGTCTTCCTCCATTCAGAATTTGTTGCACCTACATAATTGTTCTTTCACAATTGTTTTCATCACAGGATATTGAATAACGCAGTTAACGTAAAGACCCACTTGATATAAGATCTTGCAAATCACATACATGTAATTTCTGAACCACATGATACATCCACGATGTTGTTCCTCCATACCTGACGTCCATTGTCTGGTATGCAGTATTTTCTCTGATTCTACATATTCATCAACGTATTTTTATGGCTCAGTTGGTCCCTTTTCAAATCATAAGCAGTAAATTTTCCTTAACCCCAAATTTGTCTCTTTTTTTTGTTCTGAAGCTGTAAAATCAATTCCTAAAAATAAACAGTGCCATGGGAGCCTGGTGCTGATGCATCCTCAACCTAGCCAGGGAGGCGAGGGGATGCACATAGGTCAGAGTTAGTGTTGTAGATGGCTGGTAGCCAGGGACAGCTGTCAAAGGGGGCAGTAAATCACAACTGCTTTATGTGGTTTGTGGCGGCCTATGACAGTTATACTCTGTGTTTAAGTGGGTGAGGAGAGACATGCTTGTCAAGTGATATCATTGGCACATGATTGGTGGTGTATTGAGCTGGTTTCATGTTTACAGATTTTTAGTTGTAAATATAAGCTTGAATTAAGTTCATTATTGGACATGATGAAGTATTCTTAGGTTGAAAATGAACCTTGATGAGCTGGTTTGAGGTGCTGAATTCACAGCTCCTGGCAGCTATGGTTACTGCAAGCTTTTAAAGGATTAGTTCAGTGGTCAAACAAGTCCATCTTATATGAAAGAGGACTTCAATAGAAATAAAATGGTGCAGAAAGCATGAACAAATCTTAATCTGTTATGGAGATATTCAAGTTCAAAGATCTGTCTGATTTGTGTTGTGTGGAAAGTTGGTGTCTTCATCCTCACATATTCTTAACAATTTTTAAATGTATTTTAAAGAAAGTTTAATCGATGTTTTTACTATTCAAATTATTCTCCCTCAAACTTTCTTCAGTTGGTATATTATGAATACCCTAGATTTAGTTTTATTACTTTTTTGACATATTCCAGGGTTTATAAGCTACAGGATCGCAGGACAAAATGTGATAGAATACATTAAGACTTTGAGGAATCTGAGGCTATGACATCACTCACAACTGTTATGATTTCAGTCTTTTCTACACAAATAATACCAAACTTGAAACTTGGATATCTCCTTAACGGAATAAGATTTTTGAATGCTTTCTTTACCATTTTGTTTCTTTTGAAGTCCTCTTTCATATGAGATGGACATGCTTGACCCCTGACCTAATCCTTTAAGAACTCTCAGATTGTGAGCTGAAATTTCTCTATTAGAATGATATTTTGTTAAAAGACTGGTGACACGTAGAAGCAAGTTTGCTTTCATGAAAATTGCCATGTTTTTTTGGTAACCTTTATAAGAAAGAAATATTTAAGAAACAATATTTATATAAACAAATAGTTGTACACTAATGTAATATTTACATTGCCAAATATACTATACTCAATTACTTTTGAAAAATTGTTTCTAATCATTACAGAAACAACCAATTAACGTTCATCGAAATACATAAACATTTGCAATGGAATTGTCTCTGACATCATCAAACATGAATGCATCATACTGTACAAAACTATAAAGGAGCACTAGACCGATAAGTGATGGCACATTTTTAGGGTGCCCCCAAAATTCAAATACTGATCTAGCATGTAACAGTATTGCTAATTTCTGGTTAAAATTAATATTCAGGTAACCTTTGCCTTCACGTCGTCTGTGAGCTATGGAGGCATGAAATTTTTTCGATCTTTTGTGGCTGATATATCTGTGAAATTCGCAAAAACATGCACTGGCATTTTTCGGTCTAGGGCTCTTTTAAAATGCAAAATGGGAAATCTTTAAAAACATACCTCCCGAACGGAATATGATATTAACTTGATTTTTGTGCCAAATTGGCTCTAAAAGTATGCTCTTTCAAATAAATGTTTCACAAAAAAACCATGAGAATATTTCATTAAACTGATGTTTGACATGCACTGAATACTTAGCAACCCCTATATCTCCAAAATGATAAATGTAAAAGTGTGAAAATTGTGTTATTTTCAAGTTCAGAATAACCACTTTCTGTGGCGTCCGCAAATTTATTTAAATGTCTGACAATGCAAGTTGTAGACCCTCCGCAGAACTGCATACAAAGTAATTACAGACAGACCTAAAATTTTGTCAGCAAAAAATTGGAAATTTCATCCTCTGATACCTCCGAATCCTTTTGAGAACTTGACGGAGATATTATAGACCCCCATTTTCCCACAGTATACTTGAAGATACAATCCTACCATAGATGATCGAGCTATTAACGCTGGAGGAAGTTAGTCACTCTGAGCTGGCTGAACGTGAAGTTCCAGATATATATAGGCCTACATGTAATTAAACTACACCATAGATTTAACCTAACTTCAGTAAACATTGGGTAAATAATTACTTGCGCTCAGTCTCATTCGGTACATGCACTGATTCATTCATTTCTCTCCTTTTTGTCTAAGCTATACCATCATGCGATCTATTTCCTAGAAATCACTAAAAGAAAGCTTCTAGTTTAAGGCCTACAACTGGACTTGAGCAGTGCACAATCTGCAATGCACGTATTGTATGTGTGTAGGCCAATGTACGAATGGAGATTAGTGATATCATTGTCCAACTTGACACATCTCAAAATCTTAATAATAGAAATTAGAATAGGAAGTTAAGTTATTTATATGATTGGCCAAAAAGGGTTTTTCTAAGATTGTAAAAGACAGACATTTTTCAAACTACATATGTATTTGAAAGTTGTTCCAAATTAAACAAAAAGTATATCAGTTGATACCCAAATTGCTACATGTCACCAGTTCTTTATCTTTATTAGTGTGCATCAATAAGAATTGATATTGTTGAGCTTGGACAGGATCTTGGTAATTGGAAGAAAATTGTGGCTGCCTGTGCAGTAACCAAAGATGATTATAGTTCATTGGATCCTTAATTAGGAACCTCAGTCAAAAAAACAAAACAAATTGTTTTGTTTGAAAAAGAAGTAAGTATTTTAATTCTTGCAAAATGAGATATGGTGGAATGCCATGTGGGACAATGGATGGGATAGGATGTCATGTGGGACATGGGGTTGGATGCCCCTGGGACATAGGATGCCAGTGGGACTTAGTTTGAGATGCCATTTTCATAATTTGGTATATCATATGATATTGGGTGTTAACTTGCATGGGTATGCGAACCATGATGGTATCTACCATTCTAGTTTTACCATTCTGTTGCCATGGGGATGACTTCCTTCTATGCATTAATGTTCACATATTTCTATTGGTAGGTAAAGATAAAATACCACCATTGCCAAAACTATAGACCCATACATCGGCAATGACTCATAACCTACCTAGGGTAATGGCTGTAGGTACATAGTTATTAGGGTGTTACAACGTTGTATGATATCATTTGGTTTGACAAAAGAAGATTCAACACATTAATGTGCAATGTAGGTCTGGTGTGTTATTGTGCCACACCTACAGCAGGCATTGTAAAGGAATGTTTCCAAGTAAATCCACAAGTTGCCTCTGAAATTTAAGAATCATTAATAATAAATTATTAAACAGACTACCTGGAGACTGATAACTGACACCATCCGTAAGCGTTCAAACCCAGCATGACCGCTAGGATGGTTTACCTAGAAGTGTGACACAGATTATTCTTGGTCATATATGCTCTGCTGGACCACTGTGATAAAATGAAATATTGCAAGAAAAAAAAGTGCTGGAATTTGTGATGTTTTGGTGAGTTATGAGTTTTGTTATTGTTCGGTATATGATGCATGAATTATTGAGGAGGTTTAGAAGATAAATATAATCAAAGAATGGCAGTGAACAATTTTGATGGTGGAGATTATTTAGGAATGCATAGAGCATGAAAGACAAAGGATTGTAAATTTGAAAAAGGTGGAAATATTTTTTCATATCTGATTGAAGCAGGACATTTTGTTTCAAAGGTGACCATCCATGTTTAAAGAGAGAATCTCTCCTCAAGAAAAATACATCACCAATAAATCTGGTGCATACTTATAACGTTACTTCCACCAGGAATACTGTTTAGTACCCCTGCTTCCGCGGCGGTAGTTGATTGGCTTGCCTGTGATTATGTAAATATTTCAACCAATCAGAAGAATTGGATTGTAGTGTATTTTTTATCTCCATGGTAACACGACATCTGACCTGTAAGGAAATTCCTTCAAATTCCCAAATTTGTTGATGATGATGGTGGTGGTGATGGTGATGGCGGTTTCTTCAAATTTGTTGAAAAAGTCTAGTGTAAATTTTAAAAGCACGCTGTGAAAAGATAATTCATATGCTGTAATTTTATATCGTGAAGAAAATTTAAATTCCCAGTGATTGAGTTCCCCAAGCTCAAAATTTGTTAGATTTTTATATAATTACATACAAAATCTGAATTTGGATAGGTGCATTGTGGGATACTTAATAAAGTATCTCCTGATCGGGAGTACAAACCGGACTGGTATAGGGAGGAATTAGATTGGATGATTGTCTTTTACATGACATTGCAGGTTATTCCAGAGCTGCAATCCATTCAATTTTTTTTAAATTCATTTACTTTGATTTTTATTTCAATGGCCACATCTATAAACTTAATTGTGGCCCTACAGGAAAGGTACAGGAATGGGGCCTATTGGCCCATAATATCCCACATTCATCTAGCCATTTTTTGAACGAAAGTAGAGACGGTGCCGACACTACGTTTTTTTGGGAGCTGATTCCATGCTCTTCAAACAATAAAGAAAAAAGAAAACTTACGCACATCAAGCCTCACATTACATGGACGGATTCTTATGGAGTGGCCTCTTGTTTGTGACTCGCATATAAATCGGAAAAAAATTGCAGGATTAATATCTAATATGTTTTGAAACATATTATTAACAGTGATTAAGTCTTGTCTGAGGTGCATTTGCAAAACTCTTTGCTCTAAACTTCATTAGTCTGTTATCATATGTCAGATACTTCAATTCAGGTACGGTCAATCTCCTTTGAATTCCCTCTAGAAGTTGAATGTCCTGTTTTTGGTAGAGTCGCCACGCTAAATACAATAATCAAGGTTACCAATGATTTATATAGGTTTACTGTGATCTTTTTATCAAAATCGCAATAATTTTGTTTAATTATCCCAACAACTTTGTTTGCTTTTTACTCATAGATTCAGTGTTGGATAGCATTAAATGATTAAAAGAATATAAGTACTGAATTTTGGTTTTGTTTAGGGACACCTACACATTAAAAGGGCTAGGGGTAGCAGGGTGAATAGGGGAGCAGGGTGAGTAGGGGAGCAGGGTGAGTAGGGGAGCAGGGTGAGTAGGGAGCAGGGTGAGTAGGGGAGCAGGGTGAGTAGGGGAGCAGGGTGAGTAGGGGAGCAGGGTGAGTAGGGGAGCAGGGTGAGTAGGGGAGCAGGGTGAGTAGGGGGCAGGGTGAGGGGGAGCAGGGTGGAGTGGGGGCAGGGTGAGTAGGGGGAGCAGGGTGAGTGGGGGCAGGGTGGAGTGGGGCAGGGTGGAGTGGGGAGCAGGGTGAGTGGGGGAGCAGGGTGAGTGGGGGCAGGGTGAGTGGGGGCAGGGTGAGTGGGGGGCAGGGTGAGTGGGGGCAGGGTGAGTGGGGGCAGGGTGGAGTGGGGGCAGGGTGGAGTGGGGGGGCAGGGTGAGTAGGGGAGCAGGGTGAGTGGGGGCAGGGTGAGTGGGGGCAGGGTGAGTAGGGAGCAGGGTGAGTAGGGGCAGGGTGGAGTGGGGACAGGGTGAGTAGGGAGCAGGGTGAGTAGGGGCAGGGTGAGTGGGGCAGGGTGAGTAGGGGGCAGGGTGAGTAGGGGGCAGGGTGAGTGGGGGCAGGGTGAGTGGGGGCAGGGTGGAGTGGGGAGCAGGGTGAGTAGGGGCAGGGTGGAGTGGGGAGCAGGGTGAGTAGGGGGCAGGGTGAGTGGGGCAGGGTGAGTAGGGGAGCAGGGTGAGTAGGGGGCAGGGTGAGTAGGGGCAGGGGTGAGTAGGGGGCAGGGTGAGTAGGGGGCAGGGTGAGTGGGGGAGCAGGGTGAGTAGGGGGAGCAGGGTGAGTGGGGGCAGGGGAGTAGGGGCAGGGGAGTGGGGGCAGGGGAGCAGGGTGAGTGGGGGAGCAGGGTGAGTGGGGGAGAAGGGTGAGTAGGGGAGAAGGGTGAGTAGGGGAGCAGGGTGAGTAGGGGAGCAGGGTGAGTAGGGGAGCAGGGTGAGTAGGGGAGCAGGGAGAGTAGGGGAGTAGGGGGGGGGGGAGTAAGTGCAGAACTCACAAAAATTATATGATGCCATTTGAGTAAATAAGGTGAGAAATAATATTGTTTTGATATACACGTGGAAATGGCTGGGGTAAAAATGAAAAACAATGGCACTTTTTATAACAAAAACATTGATTATATATATACAAGAAGTTACCAGTACCATTACAGGCATTTTTCAAAGCTGGTGGTGTAAGTAAGCCAGCAAGTAACATTATTTAATCAAGAAAACTTTCTACGAAGGACACTTCTTACCCACATGGAATGGTCCATGGCACTTTTTTCCCCAATTCCATAGTGTGGTGAAAGGTTAGGAATGGTCCATGGCACTTTTTTTTCCCAATTCCCGTGTGCGGTGAAAGGTAAGGGGCGATCTTTCACCTTTGCCTATGTGGTGCAGGTGTCCATGGTTTTACAAACTGATGAAAACAGAAAATGAAATCTGGATGTATTATTCGTCAACATTTACCAGCCTAGGAAAGCTGCAAGAGGATTTACGTATCAATGTGTAGAGTATTTTTTCCCTCAGCTGAATAAAATAGGTCACCTCAAAAGTGTTTGATCTGATTAATGTTCGCATTGCCACGTGCAGAGATGCAGCGCGGCGTTACATAGACTTTCTTCTCCCATTCTTGTAAACATTATTGTACAGCAGAATGTGGAATTCATGTCATAACATTCGTTCGTGTCGCAGTTCTTTGCGCAAGACAAATATAACCCGTAATTCACCGTCACTTTCCTCATAAACCGGCAGGTTTGTTTATCATATTCTGAGGGTTTAAGATGCAATGAAAACATTGCTCGTCCCATAAGTGAATAAATTTTATTGTTTGATTGTCAGACCAGAAACAAATTACTTGAACAGCTACCTACTAACCGAGAAAATAATTGACAGGTCTTGATGACGGTATTTATTCGCCGATTTTAGAACTTTGTTGTAAGGGATTTAGGATTGAGGTCGATCGGGATATATGACGGGTCTGAAGGATATGTCGTGCTTGGATCTGCGTTGACGTTATTAAGTAGGCTCGTTTATCATCATTGTCTGTGTTTATAAATGATGTGTGATCAAGACTTTTCGTGTGTGATACGATCCTCGTTTGAAAACATGGCCGTTTGCTGAGAGAATGAAGCGATTCAAATGATAATTTTGAATTAATGTTAGTTGCTTTGTTGAGGTCATAATTGCCAAATGTTGCAGGACCAGTGGGCCAAAGTCGTTAGTTACAGTTACGTGTGTGATACGATCCTTGTTTGAAAACATGGTCATTTGCTGAGAGAATGAAGCAATTAAAATGGTTATTTTGAATTAATGTTAGTTGCTTCGTTGAGGTTATATAATTGCCAAATGTTGCAGGACCAGCAGGCCAAAGTCGTTAGTTACGTACAGTATGTGATAGACCACAGAGGTACTATTTGGGATAAACTACTGTAACCAGTTTCAACACAAATATTGAATTTGAGGGAAAGTTAGATTTCTCTAATCTCTCTACTTTAATAAATTAATTTGTTTTTGAATTTTGCTGGGGAATATTGGTGAGAGAAAAAAATGTGATTAATTTTAACAAACTAACCAGTGCCACAAATATCAACAATCTAGCAAAAGTTTTTGTTATGCAATCTCTTTTCTAAAGTGGCTTTTTTTTGTTGCAGGGATATATTGTCTTTGAGAAGAAATTTTCTGTAAAATTGAAGAGTTTGGCAATTTTTACATTAAAGTGTAGTTCAATTTTAACCTTTGACATAAGAGATTGCAGGGACATCTTTCATGTGGTGGAATAACTTTTGTTGTTGAATACACCAGATTTTTTCATTTATGATATAAATGTTGGAAATAGTATTTGTGGAAAGTTGCCTTTATTGCAAAGTATTAAATGTTTGTGGCGTCAATAAACATGCCATTTATAAAATGTTTATTTGACATGATATTACTTGACCTGTATTTTACAACATATTTCTATCCATCAATAAACAATTTTCTCTTGTCATGTTTTTGTTGAACAGCTCCATAAAAAAAAAAAAAAAATAGCTGCATATTTGACCATGGAAAAGTTCAAAAAGATGTAAGTTTTATAAACAACATTGTGGGGTAAAGTAAACAACCTCTATAGTCATATTATTGACCAGTTGGTTTTGCAAATGTGTTTTTGCTGTGGGTGTTTAAGTGCCCATAAAATGTGGATTGATTTTTTGCCCCATTTTCAGGTCAGATTGTAACCATAAAGGACAGATTTTTGAAACTTAGGGCGTGTTCTCACTTGTCTCCAGATTGTGATCCCGATGATAACCTTGATCAACGATTGTAGGAAGACCAAAGTTGTGTTTTCATTTGCGCGAGCTCCTGATCAGACTTACTGCAGGGGATCTAATCGCGAGGTTTGAGCAAGCTGGAAATTGGGGATCTGATCGCGAGGTTTGAGCAAGCTGAAAATTGGGGATCTGATTGCGAGGTTTGAGCAAGCTGGAAATTACGTACTAAAATAATTCCAAGGTTACTGAATTGCATTGACACACGTTTCTGAGAATCTCATCGGTGGATCTGACTGCCTGCTGTGGATTATGATCCTGCCCTCCCCTAGAATCAAGATCAAGCAGCTTCCATCAGACCCGGTGAGCGGTCTCACTGAAAAACAAAAATTGGCAGATCTGATTGGTTCCAGTGGGTCTGATTGTCAGCTTGTTCTCTAGTGAGAACACGCTCTCAGATTTGGAAAGAAAGTAAAGCATAGCTGTCTGGTATAAAGGAAATATGTGCTTGAACTCTTAGAATTCCTGATGCTATAAAAAAAAAAAAAAAAATTGGCTATACAGGAGAGTGACATTGTAACAGTTACCTGAAAGTATATGTGGTATTATTCCAGGAAATGCACAAATTAAATTGTTAGTCTTGTCACATTAATAACTCCTATTGCAGTCTTATGGACATGTAGAGTCAACATAGCTGTATCAAATTATTTTGTCTAACAACAAATGCAATGATTTCCATCAAATTTGATTTAATATTTGGAGTTTTATCTCTTACAGGAAAGGTATCGTCCCATAAATTAATTCACAAGTGAATCCCACCATAACTTTACTTTTGGTTGCAATTTGCATATCATTTGCATATTAAAGAATTTGCATATTTAAGGATAGGTAGCATCCCATAAATTAATTCAGAAGTGAACATGCCCTTCCTAGTTACTCACTTTTGATTTGTAATTTGCATGTAATTTGCATATTAAAGAATAGGTATTGTCCCATAAATAAATTCAGAAGTGAACGCCGCCATATTGGTAACATCACTTCTGGTTTCAATTTGCATATAATTTGCATATTAAAGGAAAGGTATCATCCCCCAAAAAACATTCAGAAGTTAATGTCACTTCTGGTTTTCCATTTTCCATATTGATTGTAAGAAATCAGGACGTTATGGATAACACATAGAGACCCTATGTTCGATCTAGCGGATCTGTGATCTATATTTTCACATATTTCTTGCGATCAATAGGTACAATTGACAACCGGAAGTGACATTACCAGCATGAAACTTCTGAATGTATGTATGGGATTATACCTTTCCTTTATTATGCATATTATATGCAAATTTGTTTTGTATTAATTAACATATCACCTGTTATCAATCAATCATTTTGATTCTTTGTTATTTTGTTTTGATTTTTTAGCAAGATAACTTATACATCTAAATTGATGTTTTTCAGCAAGATATTGATCAGATTAACATGCTGCTGGGAAATAGGCAATTATATACGAACAGAGAAGAAGTGATATTTAGGCATATAATGATTGTGCCATTTAATCTGACTTAAATTGTTGGAAGTTCAGTTTTTATCAGTTGTATAATGATAAATCCCAGCAGAGATGGTCAGGAAGCAGTTGCCTATTTAGCATTAAAAAAGTGAGGGGTCCCTCTCCCAAAGAACCAAGATTATCCAAAGGTTTGGATTTATTTTTTTAAAAATAGGGATGGGGGGTATGGCTACACCATTTTTGATAAAAGATTTTTTGTTATTTGCCTTTTAGTCAAATTAAATCTAGGAATATACTACCTAAAGAAAGTTCAAGGAAAAATAATTTAAATGTGGATAAAGACAATAACTTTCCATAGTAGACTCACTACACTAGTTATTTCTGCACAGATACGACAGAGCTTTAAACTTGAATATCTGCTTAATGGAATAAGATATTTTGATTGCTTTTTCACCATTTTGTTTCCTTTGAAGTCCTCTTTCACATACGATGGACATGCTTGGCCACTGAACTAATCCTTTAGATATTTTAGATGTCTTTCAACTCTGGTAATGTGCTATAAATTTTTGTTTGAGGATGTAGAATATTAGTTGTTCATCCTTGTGTGATGCTAAAGGGAGGGGGCACTTCCATATAATTTGTAATATATACATGTGCTGCCCGAGCAGTTGCCTTTTTTCAGAATTTTCGTAGTGCAGGTATCAAAAATCCAATCTCACATACTGCTGGTTTAAAAAAATATTGCATATTTTCAAACTGCAGGAATCAAAAATCACTTATTTTTGTACTGCAGGTATCAAAATCATAAACTGTCATACTACAGGTATCAAAAAAATGTCTCATAATGGAGTCCAATTTTGAAATTCTCGGCGGCACATACCTACCACTTGAGTATAGACCTCCCCCCTCGCCCCTTCCGGGTGTGATGGAAGTGCACAAATTCACAATTTCATACCAAAGAATGTAGGTTGAAGGTCGTCACCTGAGTTTTTGTCATTATTTGACCATTGAGTTCTATTCCAGATCCCTGGTTTGACACATCCCCTAAAGTGGTCCTAAATTACACCATGATGGCCATCTGTTTATTTTTGTTGAGATATCTTCTCTTTTTTGTAAGCTATCTGCCCAGAGGGATCAGGGACCCCCTGTTGAGGGTGTGTCCTCGTATGAGGTTGGTGTTTCATGGAACTCCATTCCTTATAGTCAACTCAGGGAGATGGATGAAGTATGATTCTTTGTCGCTGGTGGGAAACATTTTCAATGCTATATTTTGAGGTGTCAGTAGATAAGAGCAATTATGAGAGAAGGTTGTCTTTTGTCTGTCATCTGAAAATTAGGGTGTTGTTGTTATCATTTCTATTAATTTTGTTTTTATTAAGCCTTGGATGAAGTGTGTTTGACAAAAAAAAAAAAGAAAAAAAAAAAGGAAAACATAAGAAGGATTTTTTTTATGGATATACAAAAATAAAATGAAAAGGGAACTGTTAGAAGGTGCTGCCTCGATATAAATTTGTTAAAAGTACTCTTTTTGGGGTTCAGCAGGAAATTAACCTGCCTGTGTTTGATAATTGACAGCTTTTTCAACCAATCACTGCATAAATTTGCCTAGCAACAAAATCTGCGTAACCAAGTGGGGCAAACAAGCTAGCGGTGTGTGCTCATGTAGTCTATTTATTGTACAAAACAAATTTCTGCACACACAGACTGAGTGACGGCAAAATGGTGAACAAAAATTGCGCTTCCTGGACTGCTGCGGGCTTTGTAAATTTGATTGCTGTAACCCAGAACATTTAGCAAACTGAATTTTGTTTATTGCATTTGCTAAAAACTCTAAAAGATCCTGAGATTGTCATAAATGGACCAAAGCTTGCGGCAGGCTGTGCGAACATCTAAATGTCAATTCATTGGTAATGCTCAATTGCGTATTTGAGGTTTGTTTGCCCCACCTAGTTACCGCGTTGCTATGGTGGGTGTGGCTGATTTTGTAGTTCAAAGACATTAATTGGAGCAGTGCTATGCTCTAGAAATGTAGTGATCCTTGCATTGTGTTTGAAAAGGCTTGAAAACTGGCAAAAAAAAAAAAAAAAAAATCTTTCAAATTGTCTCTTAAGAAGAATGTTGAGTTATGAGTCTTTGAATTTGTAAGATTTTATTTCATTATGCTTAAAATATTGTGATGAATTACTGGGAAGACCTAAATGTGTAATACTTAAATTGTCCCTCCCAAGTTTCAATAAGTAGAAATGAATGAAGTATTCTACTTTTAAAAAATTCTTTTGGGTTATAATCATCAGAATGTAGAATTGATGTATGTTGTCTATCAAACACAACTTGTAAACCGAAGCACAAAGTCCATGTCATCAGTTTGTAAAATTACACTCAACCAATTACTCCAATATCAGGCAAACTTGTTGCATTATTATCTTTTGTGTTGAAGATTGGTGGACTTCTTATGGAAACTCATTAACAAGCATTATAAGGAAGTTCCCCACATAGCCCCTTCACACCTTTCCCCCCATTTGCCCCTAAGTATGAATTCTCCTTGAGGTGTGTTTGCTGTTCTCTGTAGCTTTGATCAGTCAATGATGGCCCACAGAGGCACATTTATTGAATACAGTGAACTGAACTTGAAGACCTCTTTTGAATCTGGTAAGAACATTTAACTTCAATTGAAAGCATTAGCTCAGTGGTCAAGCAAGTTTATCTTATAAATAGCTCAGTGATTAAGCAAGTTTATCTTATAATTAGCTCAGTGGTTAAGCAAGTTTATCTTATAATTAGCTCATTGGTCAAGCAAGTTTATCTTATATGAAAGAAGACTGAAAGAAAATTATCTACCTACTGTGGTGTTGCAGTTATCATTCATGTCTACAGACCACGAGGTCCTGGGTTCAAGCCTAGGTTGGGTAAACACACCAGTGCACCATAACTGGTTATCAAAGGCTGTGGACATTGACTTGGTTGTCGATGTTATGTCTGTTCGTAGGTCGTACCTGTGTACTCGTCGGGTCGTATTAAGCGTTTCGTGATAGCATTGTGTCTATCATAACCGATTACGCAGGTGACGAGCCCGTCATTGTAATTGTGTGTTCACTCGTTGTCGTCGAGAAACACAATGGTGAAGAAAGCATTAAAAAAATCTCTTTTTCCCTAAGGAGGTATTTAAGATTAAAGTTCTGTCTTATGTGTGTACAAATGTAAGTCTACTATAGAAGGTATGCGCCCTTATCTTCACATTCTTAACGAGTGTTAATGTATTTCAAAGAAAATGTATTTCACTTTTTTACTATTTGATTACTTCTCCTCAAACTTTTTTTAGTTGGTAAATTATAATTACCCTTTCCAGAATTAGTGCTGTCGACATGGCTCTGACATGACCCCTGACCTAATCCTTTAAAGGATCTCTCAGTCAAAAAGTTGAGGGCATTGTGGGACTTTCAATATAACACAGGTCTAATTTCAAATGTCTTGGAAAATTTACTTTAAGGTCCATGGACACCTAGAGATTTTTAGCCCAAGATACAGCATTAAATTCTAGACGCAAAAGTCTTTAAAGGCCAGTTGTCATTTCTAACGTACAAGGTAAATGAAATTTAATTTCTGTTTTAATTGGTCGAAACAATGGTACAGGGTGCACTTACATTGATAGGCCAATCAGTATTGTTTGGAATAAATTTTACGCCACCACATTTTAATCACGATAGATGTCCTTTAAATCTTGTTAATAGCACATAGTTTTAAAATTATGACTTGATTTAAGTTTTAGTGATCTGCAGTGAATGCATTATTTGTGTTAAATTTTGTGATATATGACCAGGGTAGCTGAAAAGCTTGATGTAATTCTTTATATTTCATTTCTAGATTTCAGTTCCTGAAAATGATGACAAAGTCTATTCTTGCTAGATTTTGGTACAGGTTATGGTTAACACTTCAAAACGTTTGGTTAAAATTCCTTTCCATGTTTCACAAATGTGTGACTAGCAATTAAAAAACCCCAAATGGTTTACATAAGGAAATAGGAACTTCTGCCATGTCGAACATCACAAGAGGGACTTAAAGAGGAACACAAATTTGCATATTTTGGTCTGAAAATTCAAATGTTTGTAAATGGTCAAATTTTAACCGATTTTGATGATTTGTTTTGCTATTTTCAACATTTTTCATGGATTTTGAAATTGCAATTTGTATCTTTAAGCAATTGATTAAATATGCTGCTTAATTGGAAAATTCACATCAAAGGTTATCATATATCTTGGCTTCAAATATTCTAGAGACTCAAGAAAAATACACCTCAACTTTCAGGCTTGCCAGCTCCTTTAATATATCTTTTTGTGTATGGAAACTCATTTATGAACTTTCCAGCTAGTGCCTTCACACCTTCCCCATGTGCCCCTAAGTATGAAATCTCCTTAAGGTGTGTTTGCTGTTCTCTGTAGATTTATTGCTCAGTTATTGAATGACCCACAAAGGCACATAAATTTACTCTATACTGTACTGTAATAGCTTTGTGATATGGCCCCTTTTGAATCTGGTTTTGTGGACGATTAACTTCAATTTAAAAGATCTCGCCTCGTTTATTGCTAAATTTGCTCATTGGAAGTAACACATCTATAATTGTTGACAGTGGCGTAGCCAGGATTTCCATACTGGTGGAGCAAGTAACAGAAATATTCTGACAGGATACAAAATATGGCCCCTGCCTAAGAACGTTACTAATTTTGAACCAATAAAAATAGAATTTTATAGCGATAAAAATGGAATAGTGAGGAGTATTTGTGGGGCGACCGCCTCTGTCCTCACCCTTTGACTATGCCACTGATTGTTGATACATGCATGACTCTGAAAAATGTCTGTAGTATTCATTAGGAGGGGAAAACTGGCCAGTTGGTCCATCGGTCAATGACCGATGTGCTCTTGCCCTAGTGCTTCCCAGGGGCCTTCAAAATAGTGTTTAATATGCCTCACAAAGTGTGAAAATCTGCCCGAGCAGACTCTTTCTTCATTTAATTCCTCTTTGTACCCCTTGGAGCACCTCGATCAATGGAATTTTAACCCCCAGTCCGTTCCTGCTCATCAGATTTAAGTTAAAAATAAATATGGTTAATTGATTTGAAGATTTTCATCAAAGGTTATTGATATCATTACATGTACAAAAAGTGTATTCAAATATTCTAGAGACCCAAGAAAAACACACTCAACTTTGGGCCAAGTGATGATGTAAAAACATAGTTCTGGGCTTTAGTTAACCTGTAATAACATGTTCCTCAGAGAGAAGTTATAAACACTTATTTCCCCATGGTGGGAAATATCTCCAATAAGTGTCATTTAGTTAGTTATCCTTAATTTGCAAAAGTGCAAATTGACATGCATTAAATCGTGCAGAAAATAATGATTGGCCTGTCAGTCAATTACAGGGTTATCGACCTTCATAACATAGTTCCATCAAAAATACCAGTATATTTTGGGTGTGTCCTAAGGAGGTTTATGCCAAATGTGCACACAAGAGTGATAACAGTTAACCACAGAAACCAAATCATATTTAAACGGCCATGAATCTAATTGATTGCATATGATTACTGCAGTGTTCACATTAAGGTGCGAGATTGCTGGATTCGCGCACATATTATCAAATTCACATAAAAAAATAATTGAAGGGGAAGGGGTGGGGGAGGGGGTGTCCTTCAACAACAAAGAATGCCAAATTTGCCATTTTTTGGTTTGATTTTTGGCATTTTGGGGAAATTTTTGACTTTTTGTCCCCTCCCCCCCCTCAAAAATCCCCTTTTTTAATTCACTCAAAATTAGACAAGATTCCTTTCCCCTAATTTTGAAATCTAGTGTGAACATGGGATTACTGTGTAAAGCCAAGAAGTTCATGTCCACCAGATAACATTTGTTGCAAGTTTGTTGCAAATACCAGTTTGCAGCAAGCTTGCCACTGGGTTGTAGCAAGCTAAATATGTTACCTTGTCTTGCTGCAAGCTAGATTTTCCTGTAAGGTGATGCTACCAGAGAATGACTGCTCGTACTACTTTCAGAGCGAAATCGTTATCCATTTGGTCACATCATAACCTGAATGACACAACTGAAATGAATCATATAGTACACGTAAACTCACATCTTGTATGTTTTTATGGTAGAACTTTGTCAGTAAGGTTGGCGTTTGATGGAGGAAAGTGGATGGGGGAAAGTGGATGGGAAAGAGGATGGGGTAAAGAGGATGGGGTAAAGAGGATGGGGAAAGTGGAAGGGGAAGTGGATGGGGAAATTGTATGCGGGGAAAGTGGATAAGGGAAAGTGGATGGGGGAAAGTGGATGGGGAAAGTGGATGGGGAAAGTGGATGGGGGAAAATGGATGGGGAAAAGTGGTTGGGAATAGTGGATGGGAAAAGTAAATGGGAAAAGTGGATGGGCAAAGTGGATGGGGAAAGTGGATGGGGAGAAGGTGGATGGGGAGAAAGTGGATGGGGAGAAAGTGGATAGGGAGAAAGTGGATGGGGAGAAACTAGATAGGGGAAAGTGGATGGGAAAAGGGAAGGGGAAAAGGGATGACTAATGGGTAGTAGGGAAAAGGTTAGAAGGGTCGATTTGGAATGGGTTGAGGAGGATGAGTTGACTGAGAAAAGTTAACATGATTGACGAGGGAGGATATTGGAAAATTTTCTCAAAAATTTGTCGCATTATGAAAGCACAATGTTTAACACATAGACAACATTAAAAAATGCAAGTAAAAGCCAAGATTTTCAGGTAATGTAATTTGTGTTGGGTTGGTGTAGTAGGAAGGTAGTTTGATAGCTATGTGGTGTTGCATTATTAATTTGGATGGTACTATTGTTATAACTGGAAAAATATGCTCACAAATAGCCATCTATTTCCCCTGCCAGTGTCCACTAACCACACGGTTACCATCTATGTCCCCTGCCAGTGTTTACTAACCACAGGGTTACCATCTATTTCCCCTGCCAGTGTCCACTAACCACACGGTTACCATCTATTTCCCTGCCACTGTCCACTAATCACACGGTTGCCATCTATTTTACTGCCAGTGTCCACTAACCACACGCTTACCATCTACAGTACAGTCGGGAATAACCGTACACGCTAAGTGCGGGGCGTTAGTGCACTTACCACCATGATGAATGGAGCTGCCCAAGCGCAAAATCGCGCTAAACGTGGGTTACCGCGCTAACATCACCGAGCTTGCAGCCCTGCAGCTTCTATTCACCTGTGACTTAACGCGCTAAAAATCGATACACACTGTATGCATTATGTCAATCAAGATCGAAGTGCCTGTGCTTTGTAAAGGGACTCCTAACGTTGCACAGTTATAATAATCTGCTTATCGGATTAGGCCTGGCAGACTTTTTCTTTAGCAAAATGTTTTAACGAGGCCTAGAGGAATTAAAAACTTTCGTAAAATATTATTTTGTTTTCATTCAGTTTCACGTTGAACTTTGGGATATAAATATTTTTAATTCAGTCAGCATCGCAAGCGTTCAGAATCACAGTACACAGTACATAGGCCCTACTTGCAATATTAAACGCTGAAATGAGGCAATGTCTTCATTTGCATTGCATTTTTTCGGACGGAATTTTCAATAAAAATACTTATTAAATCCATTAGGAAAAAAAAATTGATGTGAAAATTGAATCAATCCTTCGATTAAATTTAATTTTTTACAGTTTTGGACAAACAAAATGTATTTCGGAAAACAAAAACTGATTCTGGCGATGTTTTTGATTGAATTTAGCTATCCTATCACACAGTCACATTAAAAAGCCTAGCGTTAGGCTACATGGTTTAATCGATGTGTAATGGTGTTCTGCTTTTGTTATACAATCAGAATTAGGACATAAGAGCTAATATTTTTAAGCTTTGCTGATATTGGTAGGAGGGTTCTGTTAAATATTAATGACTAAATATTTCGTTTGATATTTTTCACGATTATAGATCTACTGTTAGGCCAAATGTTGAGGATGGGAAATGAATAATTTTAAACTGATGTTGACATGTTTGTCTTATATTTTTCCACAGCTTCCGAACTTCTGAGCCTTTGTCAGTTTTGCAGATTAGACAAGATACATTGAAAAATCCCTGGGCCAGTATGGATGCTTATTAATTGCTTTGTCAGTCTAAGTCAACAAGAATTTACAAAAACTTTAAAGAGCTTTTTTTTTTTTTTTTGCATAAATAATTATTTTTATAGTAACGTTTCTATGCCATTCTGTCAGCAATCCAATATCAAGGACATCCGCTTCAGCCAGTATGAAGAAAAACAGCTACAGCATTTGGCCGTGAAAAAAGAGGCAGAAGTCAAGAGGGTCTCTAAACTCGTGTCGCGTTGAACCTTTCTTTCTTACTATTAGGCCTACTTGATCATACAGTAAATAAAAAAATTCCTGTGCATGTGTCAAGTAATGTTGGGCGTAATGAAATGCTGTTACTTCTTTTTTCTTCCACTTGTGTAGAGTACTTTTTTACATTCCAGTTTATGTACAAAACAGAGTGAGTGATATTAGAAAAAGTGTAGGCCTAAATTAACTAAGCTCAATTGGGTAAAAAAAGATGTGAAATTTAGTGCTGTCAAAACTGCACATAAAATAGGTAAGCCTGCATTGCTTCATTCCATGAAAATTGCAATATCAGGGTGGTAGAAGGCATTGAATATCAGGGCCTCCGACATGGGAAGGGCATAGCCCCCTTCCCGAATAATGTTCCCCCTTCCCGAATAATGTTCCCCCTTCCCGAATAATTTTTCTCCTTCCCGAATGTTTCCCCCTTCCCGAATAATCTTCCCCTTCCCAAATAATGTTCAAAGCAATGGTTTTCAAATTGGTCTTGTGTTAATTATAAAAGCAATGGTTTTCAAATTGGTCTTGTGTTATTCATCCACAACAAAATTAATTGACAACATTAATCTCCCCCTTCCCCCATCTCCTCTCACCTGCCATATGAAACCTGTGTCAGGGGCCCTGAATATTGGTTTAATCATATTTATGTAGATCCTATTTTCAAAATATGATACAGGACTTGGGTTTTTGATAGGATTTTCTCCACAGATGACCGATGGTGGTAAAAGGTGAAGCCTGGTCCAATTCATAATTTTCATTTTCCCTGCTTACTTTTTTTAAATTTTTTTACCCAATGTCTTGTTTTTAAAATAATTATATTCCGCAAAAGTTATTTTCTGTCGGAACTTACCTCCACTCTTGACTAACTGACTTGGTTTTACTTCACTTCATTTCAAATGTTTGATCGATGCTTCTTTGTGAAGTGGTACGAGAAAATTTAAACGAATATTTTCCCTGTCATCGGGTAATATACAGTACAACACCCCGTCACAGACCTGGTTATAACAGAGTTTACCTCAGCAGGTACAAGTGTTGCTGCCGCATAAGACTTCACATTTCCAGGAATCAAAAACAGAAGATTTCCATCATGCCTAATTGAGCATCTTAACATTTTCTTAAAAATTTGGCAGATATATTCTATCATTATTAACTAGCATGCTTGTTCGGCATAACGACACATTAAAGGAGGCATAAAGTCTGATACAATCATTATTTCATATGATAGAGAATACAAGATCTTAACCAACTGCCAAACACATCAGAGTCAAATTCCTAGCTCAAGTTATTCATGTTTAAAATCGACACAGGGGGGCTGCCATTTTGTTCAATTCTGTATTGAAATATTGTGCATGATGACATAGATTCCCCAATAGGGACATAAAGATTATAATGTAATTCTTTACATATGTGATTAAAGTCTTTTATTTCAAAATGATGTGACACAAAGTTATATCAGCATGTTTTGATTTTTCAATTTCATGAATACACAAAATTTTCCTTCACCCTTATAAAATAAAAACACTTGTTCATAAGCTAGAAAACTTGAGGTACATTTTAAAGAAATACAAAGCATTCCAAGATCCTGCTGGGCCGATGACATAATCTGCATGTTTTGCAATCAAAATGGCAGCTACCATGGTACTATAAAGTAGTAGCATTAAAGTTTTTAACAATTAAACAAAAATATGTTAGATTGCTTGAAGTTATGGAACTTGGTCAGAAAATTAGTCATTTTCAATTCTATTATATGAAATAAAGAATTATGTCAGACTGTGCCTCCTTTAACAGTGAAGTCATTTGTGCCAAAAGAGGTTATATATGAATGATTATTGCTTTAGATTGACTAACATTTAACATTATGTAATGTTTTAATCAGCAAACTATATATTCCAGCTTATAAATACCTCTGCTTTTAAATGCAATCGATGGTGAAACTCATATTGAGTATAGTTCAAAGAAACGACCATTTTTAACAGCTGTGGTTATGACACATCCCTCAGTATGGTTGACATTGGGATTGTGGAAGCAAGTTGTTAAGAAGAAATAAACTAACAGTCGTTAAGAACAAATGGGACTCACCACGAAATACAATCATTATTTCCATAAAATTCCCTCAAGGAAGGGGGATCCTTCCTGCAGTACTTTAATGATGAAGTAAGGAACTGTAAATGAAGGCCCTAGCAGTACTTGGGCATGTGAGAGACACTTGATAAAAAAAGCTGAAAGCAGCTTATTAAAAATAAATGTTGAAAAAATTGAAAGCAGTTTATTGCTGGCGCGAGCGGCGAGCGCAATGCGCGAAACACTTTTAGGCGTGGGGCCAGGGGCCCACTTAAGGGCCCCTGGTGGGGGTCCAAGGAAACAGAAAATTTGATTTTCTATGACTAGGAAAAAGGTCTCCTGAAAGTAATTTTTGATTTTGAAGAAGCTGATTTTCTTAATAAATCACCCCCTCCCCCTTCTTCAAAAAAAAAAAAGAAGGAATTTCTATCAACTTTTCATTCAGAGCAGAATATAGTCCAGGCATGTCAGCAGCATTGAAGAAAAAGTAATTAATGACGTGATCTGACGTCATGTTTTGATGTTTATAAATCAGTGGAAAATGAAAATACTGCATCACAATTGCCACAAACCCCATTAGCAATATCACGGCACCCTTAAGGGTAGAGTTGGTTCTCTATTCCCTTCTACCATAGCACCACAGTGGACATAGGTTGGGCCAAGTCCGGGTGACATAATGGCGGGCCACTCCATAAATGTTGCCAATAAGGGTTTAAGGAACCATTAACTGACATCCATGTACCAATATTCCATTTTCACAAGTACATAGTCGGGCCGAAGCCAACAGTCGGGAAATGGCAGTGACAAGTTAAATGCTTTTTAACAATTATCTTAACTTTTTATTCTTATTGTGAGTCAAGTCTTCACTTCTCTCAAAAATTTCCAGTAAATTCTTGCATTTGCATTTCCAAAAGGGGCTGAAATTTACTTAAAATGAATGATTCATCTTATTGATACATCTCAATGACAGCAATTAACGTTTTAAAACTATTTTCGATCAAATTTAACCTCTGGGCTGTCTCTCTATGAATTATCACGGTTAGGCCTAACATTAGGCCTTTCACCCAGTTTTACTATAAGATGGCAACTAGCCTAACATACTGTACGTTCAAACTTCAAGGAATAAAGAAAAGTCTGGCGAAATCGTATTAACGTTAAGACTCTTGTCTGATAAATTACAGTCTCAAAGTATGTGAGAAATCTACGCTACACACAGGTTTTACGGCAGAATTTTTTTGTTTATCTCGCAAAAGAAGACAAAAGTTTCGCTTAAATAAATTTATAAAACACTCGTGCTAAGTGCAGTGATGCATGTACACAGATTGGGATCACACTCAGTGCAGTAACGTTACGTGTATGCGCTAACAAGCTTAGCGCAATGAGACGCGTTACTCCTGTAATACTATTACCGCGCTAACCTCTTTGAGGGAGGAGCAGATTAAAATGGGATTATCGGACGCGCTTAGCCAGAGTTGGGGCAAGTGCCGTCGGTGCATGAAAGACACGAATACAATGGCCAGGGCATTGATCCAAATAATCCGCGCTAACTCGATATCGGTTATTCCATCTGTATTTCCCTGCCACTGTCCACTAATCACACGGTTGCCATCTATTTCCCTGCCAGTGTCCACTAACCACACGGTTACCATCTATTTCCCCTGCCAGTGTTCACTAACCACACGGTTACCATTTATTTCCCCTGCCAGTGTCCACTAACCACACGCTTACCATCTATTTCCCCTGCCAGTGTCCACTAATCACACGGTTACCATCTATTCCCCTGCCAGTGTCCACTAATCACACGGTTACCATCTGTTTCCCTGCCAGTGTCCACTAACCACACGCTTACCATCTATTTCCCCTGCCAGTGTCCACTAACCACACGGTTACCATCTATTTCCCCTGCCAGTGTCCACTAACCACACGGTTACCATCTATTTCCCCTGCCAGTGTCCACTAACCACACGGTTACCTTCTATTTCTCCAGTGTCCACTAATCACACGTTACCATCTTTTCCCCCTGCCAATCTAACCACACGGTTACCATTTATTCCCCTGCCAGTGTCCACTAACCACACGGTTACCATCTATTTTTCCTGCCAGTGTCCACTAACCACACGGTTACCATCTATTTCTCCTGCCAGTGTCCACTAACCACACGGTTACCATCTATTTTCCCTGCCAGTGTCCACTAACCAACCACACGGTTACCATCTATTTCCCTGCCAGTGTCCACTAATCACACGGTTACCATCTATTTCCCCTGCCAGTGTCCACTAACCACACGGTTACCATCTATTTTCCCTGCCAGTGTCCACTAACCAACCACACGGTTACCATCTATTTCCCCTGCCAGTGTCCACTAATCACACGGTTACCATTTATTCCCCTGCCAGTGTCCACTAATCACACGGTTACCATCTATTTCCCCTGCCAGTGTCCACTAACCACACGGTTACCATCTATTTCCCCTGCCAGTGTCCACTAACCACACGGTTACCATCTATTCCCCTGCCAGTGTCCACTAATCACACGGTGCCATCTATTTCCCTGCCACTGTCCACTGACCCTAAAATTTCAATGATAATTTGAATCTAGCTGACTAATTTTTGAATACTTTTGACTTCATGTATAAGTACAGTACTTGCATAATGTGTGGTCTATTTGGCAGTGAGGGTTTGAAGGATAACATTTTGGTTCCTAATCATCATCAACATTGGTATCACTGGAGGGTACATTGGAAGGCCAGCCTTGTGCATGGAATCTTGTGTTAGATGGCCCTCATGTCGAGCGCAAGGGCTTGAAAAGCACGAACCAAAACGAGCATGAACAGGGCTTCATGTGTGACGTGGAAGTCAATTTGTATCAAATCAACCACATGTGTGACTATTTATGTAGTTATTATTTTCCATCCAAAAATATGTTAATTTTTCTTTTTTTTGATGGAAAGGATCGGTCATTATTAATTGCAAAAGGTCATTTAAGGTCGGAATCTAGTAGTTAGGATATTAAAAGAAGATTTGATAATTGATTTCAAGGTTATGAGGTTACATGAGATCAACAATTATGAGGCGGTTGTCAGAAGTGGCTGTTTTATCAGCAAATTATTTTGTGCTTCATTTTCCTCTCTTTTGATAAGAAGAATGAGGCGTTAATTGCAAAAGGTCATCTTAGGTCAGAATCTAGTAGTTGAGATATTCAAAGAAGTTTTGATAATTGATTTCAAGGTTATGAGGTTACATGAGATCAAGAATTATGAGGAGGTGGTCAAAAGTGGCCATTTTGTCCATAATTTTTCTCTCTATTGATGAGAAGGATGAGATGTTAATCGTAAAAGGTCATTGAAGGTCAGATTCTAGAAGTGTAGACATTCAGAAGTTTTGATTCAAGGATTTATGAGGTTATAAGTCCAATAATAAGGAAATCTTTTTTTTGCAAATTATTTTCTTTTTAAACTCTTGATGAAATGTAAGAGACGTTGATTTCAAAAGGTCATTTAAGGTCAGAATCCAATGTTGAAACATTTGTAACCCAAATTTGAATAATTATAGTAATTCAAAAGCTTATAAACAGGTCACATTTGCTTTGTACTGCGAATGTAGAGAACAAATGAAAGTGATCCATATTTTATTCAAATTTGTGTGTGATATATACTGAAAATGTAGAAGAAAGATGAAAAGATGAAATTTTGAGCAGATTTTTATTCAACAATGTCACTTAATATAACTTGTTTTCTCTTCTTTGTTTCTTGCAGGTAAGTGGTGCAACCAATTTACAAAACAATTTTGTAACGAGCGTAATCTCTAGGGTAAGCACGATGAAGATATATATATTTGCGGCATAGGTAAGGTCTACTTTATCATCTGAATGTACGTAGTGAACATTGATTCGACTCTAGTGCATACTAGTCACATACATAGGCAGGATTTGCACACCGAAAGTGGGAGCAAAATCACAAAAATTACCCTAGAATACTAAAGGGCACCACACAGAAGATACAAATATGAAGAAAAAAAAAGAAAAGAAAAAAAAGGGTGAACCTTCTCTGTTTTACCCTCTCAAATCACACCTTTATATGATCCCATGCATCCATGGGAGATGGCATGTAGAGTCATGCCTTTATATGATCCCATGCATTAATGGGGGATGGTATGTAGAGTCATACCTTTATATGATCCCATGCATCCATGGGGATGATCCCATGCATCCATGGGAGATGGCATGTAGAGTCATGCCTTTATATGATCCCATGCATTAATGGGGGATGGTATGTAGAGTCGCGCCTTCATATGATCCCATGCATCCATGGGGATGGTATGTAGAGTCATACCTTTATATGATCCCATGCATTAATGGGGTGGTATGTAGAGTCACGCCTTCATATGATCCCATGCATCCATGGGAGATGGCATGTAGAGTCATGCCTTTATATGATCCCATGCATTAATGGGGGATGGTATGTAGAGTCGCGCCTTTATATGATCCCATGCATCCATGGGGGATGGTATGTAGAGTCATACCTTTATATGATCCCATGCATTAATGGGGGTGGTATGTAGAGTCGCACCTTCATATGATCCCATGCATCCATGGGAGATGGTATGTAGAGTCATACCTTTATATGATCCCATGCATTAATGGGGGTGGTATGTAGAGTCGCACCTTCATATGATCCCATGCATCCATGGGGGGGATGGTATGTAGAGTCATACCTTTATATGATCTCATGCATTAATGGGGGATGGTATGTAGAGTCACGCCTTTATATGATCCCATGCATCCATGGGGGATGGTATGTAGAGTCATACCTTTATATGATCCCATGCATTAATGGGGGATGGTATGTAGAGTCGCGCCTTCATATGATCCCATGCATCCATGGGGGGATGGTATGTAGAGTCATGCCTTTATATGATCCCATGCATTAATGGGGGTGGTATGTAGAGTCGCGCCTTCATATGATCCCATGCATCCATGGGGGATGGTATGTAGAGTCATACCTTTATATGATCCCATGCATTAATGGGGGTGGTATGTAGAGTCGCACCTTCATATGATCCCATGCATCCATGGGGGATGGTATGTAGAGTCATGCCTTTATATGATCCCATGCATTAATGGGGGTGGTATGTAGAGTCGCGCCTTCATATGATCCCATGCATCCATGGGGGATGGTATGTAGAGTCATGCCTTTATATGATCCCATGCATTAATGGGGGATGGTATGTAGAGTCACGTCTTTATATGATCCCATGCATCCATGGGGGATGGTATGTAGAGTCATACCTTTATATGATCCCATGCATTAATGGGGATGGTATGTAGAGTCGCACCTTCATATGATCCCATGCATCCATGGGGGATGGTATGTAGAGTCATACCTTTATATGATCCCATGCATTAATGGGGTATGGTATGTAGAGTTGCGCCTTCATATGATCCCATGCATCCATGGGGATGGTATGTAGAGTCATACCTTTATATGATCCCATGCATTAATGGGGTATGGTATGTAGAGTCGCCTTCATATGATCCCATGCATCCATGGGGATGGTATGTAGAGTCGCGCTTCATATGATCCCATGCATCCATGGGGATGGTATGTAGAGTCACGCCTTTATATGATCCCATGCATTAATGGGGTATGGTATGTAGAGTCATACCTTTATATGATCCCATGCATTAATGGGGTATGGTATGTAGAGTCGCGCCTTCATATGATCCCATGCATCCATGGGGATGGTATGTAGAGTCGCCTTCATATGCATCCATGGGGGATGGTATGTAGAGTCACGCCTTTATATGATCCCATGCATCCATGCATCCCATGCATCCATGGGGATGGTATGTAGAGTCATGCCTTTATATGATCCCATGCATCCAATGGGGGATGGTATGTAGAGTCGCGCCTTCATATGATCCCATGCATCCATGGGGGATGGTATGTAGAGTCATACCTTTATATGATCCCATGCATTAATGGGGATGGTATGTATGATCCCATGCATCCATGGGGATGGTATGTAGAGTCATACCTTTATATGATCCCATGCATTAATGGGGGATGGTATGTAGAGTCCCATATGATCCCATGCATCCATGGGGGATGGTATGTAGAGTCATGCCTTTATATGATCCCATGCATTAATGGGGTGGTATGTAGAGTCGCACCTTCATATGATCCCATGCATCCATGGGGGATGGTATGTCAGAGTCATGCCTTTATATGATCCCATGCATTAATGGGGATGGTATGTAGAGTCATACCTTTATATGATCCCATGCATCCATGGGGGGATGGCATGTAGAGTCATACCTTTATATGATCCCATGCATTAATGGGGGTGGTATGTAGAGTCGCGCCTTCATATGATCCCATGCATCCATGGGGATGATATGTAGAGTCACGCCTTTATATGATCGCATGCATTCATGGGGATGGTATGTAGAGTCACGCCTTCATATGATCCCATGCATCCATGGGGGATGGTATGTAGAGTCATACCTTTATATGATCCTATGCATCCATGGGGATGGTATGTAGAGCACCACCACCAATGATTGGCTTTCCCTACTAAAGGGTCAAAGAACCTCGAAACTTCCTTTCCTTCTTACCTCCAGGCTGATCTAACCTCTCAGGCACAATTTGACCCTCGTTATTGTGGTGCCGTTAAGCCCTCATTAAACAAACAAACAAACAAACAAAAGTTCCGAGAAGCAATAAGGCGCAAAATATAAATAAAATGTGCCATGTTATGATAATTTGGTTTGAGGGTTTTTACTTTTCTCTTATATATTTCATAAACAGCCAAATTAACAAAAGGGTATTTAGTTTCTCTCACAAGGAAGCCCTCCTATCTGTTGTCTGTCAAACTTGGCTTTGCTATAAATTTATTATTAACACTTACAGGCATTATTTGTAAGGAAATGTTTTTTGAGAAAAAAAAATTCATTCGCAGATATGGAGACGATCGTAAAACAGCTTAATGTCACTTCAGGGACACAAATTTGTCATGTGAGCTTTACCAGCTATTCAACATCTTATCATCCTTGTGACAGAAAGAAGAAGAAAAAAGTTTCCGTATATCATTCCAATGCTCGAACACTCCACTTATTCTAATATCAGTTTCATCGTTAATTTTGAATTAAAAAGAGATAGTCTTTGTCATTCATTGTCATAGAGCCATTCTTGTTTCAACACGTTCCTTCTTTCATCTCACACATCTCCTTATAATGGTAGAAACAGAAAAAAACCATTCACAATTTCAAGAGCAGATTGGCCTCTTCACTCCGTGGAAAACTAGTCCCCAGGATGCGTGAAGAATCAGCATTAGTCGCACCCTTGTGCCGTCTCTGAATCGTAAACCCTCTCGGGATAATCTGCACTTAACGGCCGCAGAGGTGATTGATTGTTTCATTGATCAAGTGCCCGAAGACGGGAACCACTTTGTTGTGCAGGATAATGAACCCTACTTTCTGCGGATGTTCATGAGAGATTGTTGAGTGTGGCAGAATGTGCCTACTTAACCCTTCTTTGGGTCTCATTTTTGTTACGCTCACACCGTGCTTGTATCATGAATACCGGTTTTTGTGTGTGTCAGAAACAAGGGGCCTGTATAGTTTTTGAGAAATATATATTGCCTCTTGATTTTGAAAATGGGTACAGTTTGCTAAAATGTAGAACATTCAAAAGAGATAAGTATGCTTGAGCAAAAAAATAGGGAGTTTAGTTTAAAAGCGATGCAATTTTGGCTACTGTATATAAATCAGGAAAATGGCACACTGAGTGTTTCGTGTATTTTACATACCGTAGGCCCCCGCGTAATTTTTAAGGGGCTTGTTCATAACAATCTGATAGACGTGACTGTTTTTAGCAAAGTTGAAGAAATAGTTTTGTAGTAAATGTCAATTTGTTCGATATCCACATATAACATGATGATAGACGACAAAGTGAGGCACATGAGTTGTGAAGAAACGACTCTGATATCGATGTGTTCAGTTCAATTCTTTGAGATGTTGAAAGCAACAGTTGATATCCTGAAGTACTGCAGCATGGACAACCTCAGAAATTGCTAGCCTGTCTTCTCTGCAAGGTTGTATCGTGTCTGCAAGCTCATTGTATCCCAGCTGGTAGTTGATCGTCAGCTTCTTTATGAGCTACTTAACTCTGCTAGCTTGTTATTCTTACTAGCTCATAAGAAACAAGCTCATTTACAAGCGAGTTTGTTCTATAGTGGAAAACTTACGAGCTTATTTTTATTAGGAGCTAGTTTTGGCCAAATTTACGAGCTTGTTATTATTACAAGCTCGTTTTGTCCAAATTTACGAGCTCGTTTATGAACGAGCTATAGTTCCATTGTGGAAAACTATTTACGAACTTGATTTATCTTATTTAGGAGCTTGTAAGGTTCCAATTGGGAGCTAATTTACAAACGAGCTAGTTTCTGAAAACTATATACGCAAGCTCGCTTTTAATATGAGCTCGTTTTTAGTGGAAATTATGAGCTCCTTTTTTATACTAGCTTGCTATTAATACTAGATCGCTTTTATTACGAGCTCATTTTAATTACGAGTTTGTTATAATTACAAGCTCCTTTTATGCTCTCTTTTATTATGAGCTCGCTTTTATTATGAGCTTGCTTTTTTTACGAGCTCGCTTTCATTACGAGCTCGCTTTTATTACGAGCTCGCTTTTATTACGAGCTCGCGTTTATTACGAGCTCGCTTTTATTACGAGCTTGTTTTGGCAAAATTTACGAGCTTGTAAAGGTTTTAATTGGGAGGTAGATTTTAAGCTCGTTGTTAGCTTGTAACAAGCTCGCTTTTTGAAGCCCCTTGACGAGCTTAAAGGCAGAAGGTAGCAAGTTTTATAGATATGATAAGTTAATATAAAGGGATGTTGCAGAAAGTATCCTTGTAAAAGTTATCAGATTATATGACATATACTCCCAAGCAGTTTTTTATTTTTATTTTTTAGTTCTATTTTGTCCTCTAACGTATTTGATAACCATGCTAGTGATTGCTATACACCTTTTCGTCAAGAAATTTGGTCTAAAATAGCGACACTTTTAAAGAGCACCATTCCTCAAAATAGGCTGTTTGGATCATTCTCAAAGATCTGAAGCATTTCAATTCCCTGTGGGTCTTCATCCATCATGATCAAGTTCTTCACAACTGGCTTATTAAATGGCTGTGCACATAGACATCTTTATTCAACCTTAGCCATTGATAAAGTGATGCAAAATACCATTTGAATAAATGAGAAGTTTGTGACATTTCTGATAATAGGGCATCTGAGCGTTCAAAATATTATGGGGGAGGGGCTAATAATGAGGTCAGGTGACAACAATATTGGAGGGGCTAATGAGGTCAGGTGACATGTGACAACAATATTGCAGGGGATAATGAGGTCGGGTAATGTGATAACACATTTTCACCTAAAAAGGTGAAGGCTGAAGCCCCTCCCGCTCCCCCAGTCCCCTACTCAGCCGCCCCTGGATGAAATTTAACTGTGATTGAATGCTTTGAAATGACTTTTACTTCTCTTATGAATATTCATTAGCTTCTTTATCATGTAGTTTTGCTCATCAGTCAGGATAAAATGCTTCATTTAGAAAACTTCCCTAAAAAAAGTTACCAAAACATTTATTTGAGTGTTTGTGCTGTCATTATGTTTTATATCAAATGAGGACCCTGCTCAGCCACTTTGCCATCTTCTCAGACTCCAAGTCTGTCTTTACTTCTTTACTCAATCTTCTTAGGTGGGATAAACCCACCCTCCACCTCCTCTTCCATGAACTCCTTCCCCCACCCCCCCCCATACCTCTGCAAAAAAAGTATTCTTTTAATCTGGATACCCATCCCTGTTGGCATCTCTGGCAATGACAGCTAATACATCCTTACCTGCCCCTTGTACAACTTTCCCAGAGCTTCCCTCACCCCTCACAACTCAATAGCTGAGCTCTTCTAGAAAAATCCTCCAGATAAAATTATCTCCTTCCTTCATCATGCCTCCCTCTACAGCCATATATATTTAGCACCCCTGCACTTTCTCTCCCGATCACAGCTTCCTGGCTATTAGTCCCCGTACTTCTTTCAAACTTTTCTTATTTTATTTTCTTCCTACTTCTGGAATGATCTAGCCTCTCGGGCACAATTTGACTCTCGCTGTCGTGGTGCCATTAAGCCTTCATCAAAAAAACCAACCTGATAGCAGGATTGTCACCCCTGCCTGGTTCTCCTAACACTATTTTATAAGATAAATGTTAAAACTCGGTGTTCATTCACTTTCTGTCCCCATCTAGTCAAGTTCATGGTGCTGTCTCTAGTAGCATGGAGGATTTGACCAGAGGTGTTCCTAGCGTTATGGCAACCTATATACTTAATGCATATATAAAAAAAGGTATGTCACTTTCTAACGCGACTTTCAACCATGTCTGAAAATTCCTTTTTTTTGACCACTCTCGAATCTTAATTACACTTTTTTACTCTACTCACTTTTGCTGGAGACTCCCTTCTTCGTATAAGCCACAGTATTTGTTAGTTTTTTCTGATTAGATGTACAAACGATGAATTTTCTACCCCATCACCGTCACGACAGTGTAAATGCCCAACAATTTGCTGCAAACTAAAGAAATGTTGTGATGATGTCATGAAGAAGAAGCACTTCAATTGGTTTGCAGCATATTGTTGGGCTTTTACACTGTCATGACTGTAATGTCGGTAGAAAATCCAGCGTTTGCACATCTCATCAGAAAAAAAAAGAACAAACACTGCGGCTTATAAGCGAAGACGGGAGTTTCCAGCAAATATGAGTTGAGTCAAAAAATGTAATTAAGATTCATGAGTGGTCAAAAAAGGAATTTTCTTATACCGTTCGAAAGTCGCTTTAGAAAGTGACCTACCTTTTTTTATATATGTATTAAGTATATAGGTTGCCATAATGCTAAGAACACCTGTGGAGTTGACTGGTGTGCAAAAAGACCTCAGTGTGAGCTGCACGTTATAAGAACGGATACAACACGATATACACATTTGAAGTTATATTTTGTATGTGTTGAATATCAAGAAAATACTAATCATTCAAACAAATCCAGTTTCTTGTTAGTATAGAAACTTGCATAGCAGTTTCTTGTTAGCATAGAAACTTGCATAGCAGTTTCTTGTTAGTATAGAAACTTGCATAGCAGTTTCTTGTTAGTATAGAAACTTGCATAGCAGTTTCTTGTTAGTATAGAAACTTGCATAGCAGTTTCTTGTTAGTATAGAAACTTGCATAGCAGTTTCTTGTTAGCATAGAAACTTGCATAGCAGTTTCTTATTAGTATAGAAACTTGCATAGCAGTTTCTTGTTAGTATAGAAACTTGCATAGCAGTTTCTTGTTAGTATAGAAACTTGCATAGCAGTTTCTTGTTAGTATAGAAACTTGCATAGCAGTTTCTTGTTAGCATAGAAACTTGCATAGCAGTTTCTTGTTAGTATAGAAACTTGTTAGTATAGAAACTTGCATAGCAGTTTCTTGTTAGTATAGAAACTTGCATAGCAGTTTCTTGTTAGTATAGAAACTTGCATAGCAGTTTCTTGTTAGTATAGAAACTTGCATAGCAGTTTCTTGTTAGTATAGAAACTTGCATAGCAGTTTCTTGTTAGTATAGAAACTTGCATAGCAGTTTCTTGTTAGTATAGAAACTTGCATAGCAGTTTCTTGTTAGAAACTTGCATAGCAGTTTCTTGTTAGTATAGAAACTTGCATAGCAGTTTCTTGTTAGTATAGAAACTTGCATAGCAGTTTCTTGTTAGTATAGAAACTTGCATAGCAGTTTCTTGTTAGTATAGAAACTTGCATAGCAGTTTCTTGTTAGTATAGAAACTTGCATAGCAGTTTCTTGTTAGCATAGAAACTTGCATAGCAGTTTCTTGTAAGTATAGAAACTTGCATAGCAGTTTCTTGTTAGTATAGAAACTTGCATAGCAGTTTCTTGTTAGTATAGAAACTTGCATAGCAGTTTTCTTGTTAGTATAGAAACTTGCATAGCAGTTTCTTGTTAGTATAGAAACTTGCATAGCAGTTTCTTGTTAGTATAGAAACTTGCATAGCAGTTTCTTGTTAGTATAGAAACTTGCATAGCAGTTTCTTGTTAGTATAGAAACTTGCATAGCAGTTTCTTGTTAGTATAGAAACTTGCATAGCAGTTTCTTGTTAGTATAGAAACTTGCATAGCAGTTTCTTGTTAGTATAGAAACTTGCATAGCAGTTTCTTGTTAGTATAGAAACTTGCATAGCAGTTTCTTGTTAGTATAGAAACTTGCATAGCAGTTTCTTGTTAGTATAGAAACTTGCATAGCAGTTTCTTGTTAGTATAGAAACTTGCATAGCAGTTTCTTGTTAGTATAGAAACTTGCATAGCAGTTTCTTGTTAGCATATTAGTAAAACTTGCATAGCAGTTTCTTGTTAGTATAGAAACTTGCATAGCAGTTTCTTGTTAGTATAGAAACTTGCATAGCAGTTTCTTGTTAGTATAGAAACTTGCATAGCAGTTTCTTGTTAGTATAGAAACTTGCATAGCAGTTTCTTGTTAGTATAGAAACTTGCATAGCAGTTTCTTGTTAGTATAGAAACTTGCATAGCAGTTTCTTGTTAGTATAGAAACTTGCATAGCAGTTTCTTGTTAGTATAGAAACTTGCATAGCAGTTTCTTGTTAGTATAGAAACTTGCATAGCAGTTTCTTGTTAGTATAGAAACTTGCATAGCAGTTTCTTGTTAGTATAGAAACTTGCATAGCAGTTTCTTGTTAGTATAAAACTTGCATAGCAGTTTCTTGTTAGTATAGAAACTTGCATAGCAGTTTCTTGTTAGTATAGAAACTTGCATAGCAGTTTCTTGTTAGTATAGAAACTTGCATAGCAGTTTCTTGTTAGTATAGAAACTTGCATAGCAGTTTCTTGTTAGTATAGAAACTTGCATAGCAGTTTCTTGTTAGTATAGAAACTTGCATAGCAGTTTCTTGTTAGTATAGAAACTTGCATAGCAGTTTCTTGTTAGTATAGAAACTTGCATAGCAGTTTCTTGTTAGTATAGAAACTTGCATAGCAGTTTCTTGTTAGTATAGAAACTTGCATAGCAGTTTCTTGTTAGTATAGAAACTTGCATAGCAGTTTCTTGTTAGTATAGAAACTTGCATAGCAGTTTCTTGTTAGTATAGAAACTTGCATAGCAGTTTCTTGTTAGTATAGAAACTTGCATAGCAGTTTCTTGTTAGTATAGAAACTTGCATAGCAGTTTCTTGTTAGCTTGCATTTCTTGTTAGAAACTTGCATAGCAGTTTCTTGTTAGTATAGAAACTTGCATAGCAGTTTCTTGTTAGTATAGAAACTTGCATAGCAGTTTCCTGGTAGTATAGAAACTTGCATAACAGTTTCTTGTTAGTAGAGAAACTTGCATAGCAGTTTCTTGTTAGTAGAGAAACTTGCATAGCAGTTTCTTGTTAGTATAGAAACTTGCATAGCAGTTTCTTGTTAGTATAGAAACTTGCATAGCAGTTTCTTGTTAGTATAGAAACTTGCATAGCAGTTTCTTGTTAGTATAGAAACTTGCATAGCAGTTTTGTGTTAGTATAGAAACTTGCATTGCAGTTTCTTGTTAGTAGAGAAACTTGCATAGCAGTTTCTTGTTAGCATAGAAACTTGCATAGCAGTTTCTTGTAAGTATAAAAACTTGCATAGCAGTTTCTTGTTAGTATAGAAACTTGCATAGCAGTTTCTTGTTAGTATAGAAACTTGCATAGCAGTTTCTTGTTAGTATAGAAACTTGCATAGCAGTTTCTTGTTAGTATAGAAACTTGCATAGCAGTTTCCTGGTAGTATAGAAACTTGCATAGCAGTTTCTTGTTAGTAGAGAAACTTGCATAGCAGTTTCTTGTTAGTAGAGAAACTTGCATAGCAGTTTCTTGTTAGTATAGAAACTTGCATAGCAGTTTCTTGTTAGTATAGAAACTTGCATAGCAGTTTCTTGTTAGTATAGAAACTTGCATAGCAGTTTCTTGTTAGTATAGAAACTTGCATAGCAGTTTTGTGTTAGTATAGAAACTTGCATTGCAGTTTCTTGTTAGTATAGAAACTTGCATAGCAGTTTCTTGTTAGTATAGAAACTTGCATAGCAGATTCTCTATGAACTTTTGCATTTTGCATGATTCCTTGAAGTATTTATGCAGTAACAGCAAATCCTACAATGTATTATTCAGAACTTAACACATCAAAATCACTGAAGGATATTAACTGCTATGCATTGTCAAGATAACAGATGATATTACCAAGCAGCTTCCACATGCTCTTTGATGTTACTTTGCATCAGTGGAAATAGTCTCCTCTTCCAGCTATTCTCAATCTATAGTTATTCATATTTCCTGCTGTAACTCCTTGTAAGATGCTGCACCCTTGATTCTTAGGAAACGTCTTGGAATTTGAGGAAATGTCATGAAACTTAAAAGCAAGAAAAACATTTTTGAGTGGTTGATGGATGCGTTGCGACGTGACTCGTAAGCGTGCTCAGACTCTTATTGTAATGTTAACTGTACTTGAGGAAAGTGCTTTCAACTTGTTCAGTCAAGGTGTCGGAAAGAGAAGGCAATCGTCTTAAGATAGTCATTGCGCAACGTGTTTTTGTAAGGATTGTGCGAGAAAATTACCAAGTAGTTGTAGCCTTCTATTTTAGGCATTGAATTTAAACTTGAGTTTATTTATATATTCTAATTGTGTAATGATAGTTTGATTGGTGCCTGGGTTACTCAAATATTGAGATGCATATATTTTTTTCCAACATGTGGCAAAGGCAAGTAGTGAAAGTTTGCAGTCATTAAACAAACTAATTCTTATAAAAACTTAAAGATAATTTGAATTTGTAGCGAACTCAGTTGGTATGTGTTTGCATGCATTGGTTAGATGGCAAGGTTGTAACAACCTTGTAGCAAGTTGACATGGAATACTAGTGGATTGTGGCTGTGCTTTTGTGAATTAAGTGAGTTTAACAGTATATGCAGTTGAACACATACATTGATAAACTTGCTGAAAATGCAGTTCTCCAAAACAATCTATTTTGCCAACAAAAGTGCCTAAAATATTAAAGGACAGGTATTGTTCCATAAATAAATTCAGAAGTGACTGCTGCCATGCTGGTAACATCACTTCCAGTTTTCAATTTTCCTATTGATCTCGGGAAATCTGCGATATTATCGATCACACATTAGCCAGACCAAACATATGGGAGAGAGAGAGAGAGAGAGTTGAACACACAATTACAATGGCGGGGTCGTCGCCTCGGATTCGGTTATGATAGTACAAATGCTATCACGAAACACTTAATACGACCCGGACAAGAACACAGGTACGACGTACGGACAGACATAACATCGACAACCAAGTCAATGTCCACAGCCTTTGATAACCAGTTGTGGTGCACTGGCGTGTCTATCCACCCCAGGATTGAACCCGGAGCCTCGTAGTCTGTAGACAGGTATGATAACCGCTACACCACAGTAGGTAGATTAACATATGGGCCTACATTCATTATTGATACCAGCACTGATGTCCCACAATTATCAATAAGGCAAATTGAAAACCAGAGGTGATGTCACCAGCATGGTGACATTCACTTCTGATATTATTTATGGGACGATACCTTAAAATCTTTTGACATTCTGGGGCCAGAATCAGGAAATAGTTCTATTGTATTCAACAACTTATAGAAAATAACCAGAATTTTTCCTTTTTTTTTTCTGTGTAGAATCTTTTAAAGATAGTTAGAAAATGATTTATGACATTTCCTAGCTCTATTCAATAAATATTAAGTTGTTGGGATATCATTATAGGCATTGGAACATGTTTTCTTTTGGGAGGGGGTGGGGCACAAGGATGTGCTACATCACTACTTAAATGGTAGTAAATTGACTTAGTTGAAGAGCACAATGTAGGTCACTCCAACATTAGGGGGCATGTACCCCTGTGCCCCCAGTTTCTACGCCTATGGATATCATGTAAGATTCTTTTGAAACTCTTTCCCTAAAAGCAAAACCCAGAATGGAAAATCTTATATGCTTATAAAAACTAAAACATTAGCAGAATACAGAAATGTTTTTCGACTTTAGTTAATGACTCAAATAATGCAATAATGAATGGATTACTGCAATCAAAATGTAGTCCTGGTTTTAATACATCATTCGTTGGTTTAAACAAAAGCAGCCAGACCTTGATAGAATGAATGCACTGTATATTTCAATCATGCTAACTTTCTTAACTTTCTGAATGAAACCCGCAAGATTGATTGCAAAATGGAAATATATTTTCCTTTGGGAACATTTTATTGAAAAAGCCTTCCGTCACATCCTGGCGGAATATCCTCCTTACGCAGATGATTTTCAAGAGCTAGGGCACTGTAAGAATGCATGGCCTTGAATATTGTTGTTTTTGAAAAGAAATGCTATCATTGAGAAATTATAAAGATATTAATATTTGAAGAAAAAAAAAAGGTCTTGAAAATTTAGTCTTTTCTTCACGATTAAGTATTGTTTATCCTAAAGGCACACTGGTCTCATTTGTCTAATGAACCATGTTGTATGGGAAGATTATGTTGTGGTTTTTAGCATTATAGAAAATGTCATAAAGCCATAAAGAAGTAAACAACATTACTGATGTATGTTGCTGCCTGGAGCAGAATCCGCACTTAAGTAATTTACAAACAGTTTCTAAATTACAGAAGAGCTGTTCTGTCGCTAGGCTTTGGGAAGGGACAGAATTGGTTTTTATGTTAAGGGACAGGTTTTGAGATGGGATTTTACACTTTGCGCGATGAGATAATCCTCTTAATTTAAAGTGTTTTGGAATTACGAAGTATTAAAGTATAGATATCACATTAAAATAAAAAAATTTCTTCTCCCTTCAATCTTTTCAAGAATTTTCGCAAAATTTGTTCGAAGCATACTGTACTAATATTTGATCATTTTTGTTGTATTATTTTCATACATACATCAATTTGCAAGAATAACACACTGATCTACAACTCTTTTTAATATAAAGGTATATGGACTGGTAGAGATTTGATATTTACCAGAAAGAACTCTCAGTTATAAACAGTAGAACTTAAAGTTATGTCAAAATCATCTTTAGTTTCCGTTTTGTGGCTAATCAATGTTCGAAGACTTTTCAAAGGAATATAATTTTGTGAACATTCATAAGAAAGTGAAAACTTTTAGAAACAATTTAGTACAAAAACAAACTATGTTGATTTGTTATTCCTACCAGGTTATACTTAAATTTTAAGGTTCACAAAAAATGCCAATAATCCAATAAGAAAAGGCTCAGTATGACATCACAGCAACTCATTCTCCCACAAAGTTGATGTATTTCATTAAATTCTATCATCCTTTTTATTAGTAAAACCTGCTAGAAAAATAAACAGATGAAAGTTAGGTATTTATATGCATTGCCAAATATACCCTACTTCAATAACTTTTGTTTCTAAAAATTTGTTTTTAAAAATTGTTTCTAATCATACAGAAACAACCAAGTAACGTTCAAAGAAATACATAAACATTTGCAATGGAATTATCTCTATGACATCACCTCACCTCACCTATTCTCTTTAGGCCTCCTGGCCCATAAGGCTGCAGTGCACTCTTCTCTACTGGACTGTTATTTGTAACTTGTCGGGCTTCTGTCCATGAGCTCCATCCCATCACATTCCTCTCCTTCTCGACTGTTCTTCTCCAGGTTGTTCTAGGACGACCAACTTTCCTTCTCCCCTCTGGTTTTCACATCATAGCTGTCACACAGTGCTTAATAGTGCTCATGCGCATCACATGACCATCACATGACCAATCCACCTCCACCTTCTTCTTTTTACTTCAGTGCTGATTTAATGTCATGTTTAGTGAATCTCAGTATTTCACCTTTAGATATTACATATGGCCATCTGATCTTCAAAATTCTCCTGTAGCATTTGAAATGTAAGCCGCCATGTTTTAGTGCGTTGATCTGCCTTGGAAAAACTCCGAAATACTGGATTTTGTGATTTTTACTGATCTCATTTGGATCGATTGGGATGTACTATATCTTTTTGTCCACTATGGCTATTGTTTGCGGGCCAGATTGGATTATCTGGCGGGCCAGATTTGGCCCGTGGGCCGCTTATTAAGAATCGCTGCTTTAAAGGATAAGGTCAGTGGTTGAGCAAGTTCATCTCATATGAAGGAGATATTCCAGTTTAAAGTTAAAAGTTTAAAGTTGTCTTATCTATCTAGAAATGTCTGGTGTAGTAAGTCCACTATGAAGGTTGCGGACCATATCCTGACATTCTGAACAATTGTTAATGTATTTTAAAGAAAATGTATTCCAACTCTTTTTCCTATTTGATTAATCTTTTCTCAAACTTTCTTCAGGTGGTAAATTATAATTATTTTTACAAGATTCTGTTTTACTGCTTTACTGAGAAATCCAATGGTCTTAAAGCCACAAAATCACAGGACAAAATATGATAGAATACATCAAGACTTTGAAGAGTCTGAGGCAGTGACATCACAACTAGTCTCATTTTAGTCGTTTCTATACAAATGATACCAAACTTTAAACTTAAATATCTCCGTAACGGAATACTTTTTTGAATGCTTTTCTTGCCATTTTGTTTCCTCTGAAGTCTTTTTCTGAAGTGCTTGACCGCTGCAGTAATCGTTTAAAGAAATTATCAAAAGAGAATTGTATTGATCTATTATACGACTGAAGTTGCAAATTGTAGCTACCATTACATTCTTTGACCTGGAATTGAGTCTTAAGGGACACTTATGACCCACTTGCCCCTTGCCTAAGTGGCATTGATGCCATCACCAAACTAATTTTCTTCTCTAAGCCTTTCTTTTGCAAATTGTTTTTTTGAATTATGTGACTCACCATGTTTTTCATGTAAATGGATGGAAAATGTGTACATGAATGTATCCCAAGATGGGTTTTTAATATTTTACAGAATTCTTAGCCAGTCATAATTAGTGTATTGCTAGTTATGAAATTTCATTGTTGGCATTGTTTTAAGTTGATAATCTCATTATGGCAATAGATACATTGTTTTTGCCGATCTGTTACTTTTATTAATTACTGTTAGGTACTTTTTTAATACTCTTTTGACAGTTCGGTTCGTACCGCCAATCTGGGGACTCATTAAGTCCCCCAATTGGGAGACTCAAGCATGTGCACTGAGCTTTAGAGTGATATATGGAAGCCTCCATTTTTATTTTGAAATTTCAGTCATAGACACTTATCAGTCATTTTATTGAAGGTTTGTAACAAAGTTTGCTTTGTTTATGTTTAATTTCATGAAAGTAAAACAACTTTGTTACTATCAGGCAGTTATTGCTAAATAATTTTCACAAATCCCAAGTTATTCTCATAATTTCAAAAACCTAAAGTGCAACTGCCAACAGTAACACATAATAAGAATTCATTACTTTTCTTTAAATTTCTCAAAAAGCGTGAGGAGAATTTTAAAAGCCTATGCATGGTGAAAAGATAATTCAAATGCAATTATTTTAAATTGTGAAGAAAAATTTGAACTTTCACAGTGGTTGAGTCCCTCCACCCCCTTCCCGCTTAAAATGTGTCTTGATTCTTATGTTATTCCTATACAAACATTACATTTGATAGATGCATTGTGGGATACTCAGTAAAGGACCCCCCCTCCCTTCTCATCAAGAGAACAAAACTCAATCGGGAGGGGTGAACCGGACTGTTTGATGTCATTATGCATAAACATACAAAAAGTGCACATGGAAAAGTTTAGTAATTAACATTATTTGGGTTTTGTTTTGCCATTACTTTTACGAATTTCTTTGACTTGATGGAGAAAAAAAAAAAGATTAAATGTATGTATCAACATATATATTGGTTTGAATATTTCACAGAATTGTCTAAACCTCAATCTGAATTATTGCTCAGTGCTCCATCATTCTGACATTTCGTTATCAAATTATGACAAATTGTCAGCATTATTTTAACTTTGACAAGCTCGTTAATACAATAGATTCTTTTTTTGCCAATCTGTTGAATTTGTCACCGTTCTTTCTGTTAATCTTGTTTTGAGATCATTATTTATGGAAGTGCTAAAACTGGAAGAAAAGTGCATTTGCAACTTTTCTTCATCGTCATTTATTAATTATTCAAAAGTAGGATGTCAGACAGAATTTTTTATTTTTTATTTTGTTATATTTATATTTTTTTCCTAAAGAAACCCAATTTTACTAGCTCCTTTGATTACTCATAGGTTAGTCATATTTAGTTCATTGTAGACTTTACAAACAAGGAGGGAAATAAAGGTGCACATTGACATGAATTTATTGTTTTGTTTACTAAAACATTTTATCAGACCTTCAAAGTGTTTGATAATTGATGTGTTCAATTTTTATTTTATTTTTTAAAGTAAAAATATAACTAAAAGTATTATACACAGAATGGATAAAAATGGAGTGTAATTTATCTTTGGCATTTGTTATGTTGACCTTGGTAGATGTTGATGGTGTCACTTAAAGGAATATTGCCATGGTTTTTTTTGTAATACATTTATTAATGTTCAGGAGATATGATTTTTAAAGATTTCTCAATTGCATTTTAAAGTTTGTGTACAGTATGATGAGTTTGTGTTTAATGATGTCATAGAGGCAATTCCATTGCAGATGTTTATGTATTTTTTTGAACATTAATTGGTTGTTTTTGTTTGATTAAAACAATTTTCCAAAAGTTACTGAAGTAGGGTACATTTGGCAATGTGTATAAATACCTAACTTTCATCAATTTATTTTTCTAGCAGGTTTTACTAATAAAAAAGGATGATAGATTTTGATAAAATACATCAACTTTGTGGGAGAATGTGTTGCTCTGATGTTATATTGAACCTTTTCCTATTCGTTTATTGTTTTTTTTTGTGAACCTTGAAATTTGAATATCTTCTGGTAGGAATAACATATCAACATGATTTTTGTACTAAATTGTTTCTAAAACTTTTCCCTTTTTTATGAAAGGTTGTGAAAAAACATGGGACTATTCCTTTAATTTTATATCTGATTGCAATTAGTCACAAATTTTAGAATAGAATGATATTTCAATAAATTACACAAAGATGACTGAGGGATGTGATTGTTACATGAAAGTTTGATAGAAATTTAAACTTAAGTTTCTCTCCTTAACAAAAGATTTTGGAATCCATTCATCACCATTTTGTTCCCTCATTACCCCCTTTCTTATAACAGAAATATTCTTGACAGCTAAACATATCCTTAAAATCTCAGCAAAACAGTCTGTAAAGGCCATCTTTATGATTGAAATGTGGCGGTGTACAATTTTTTCCAAAATGATACTGATTGGCCTATCAATGTAAGTGCACACTGTACCATTGTGTTTCGACCAATCAAAATACAGGATTTGAATTTCATTTCCCTTGTATGTTAGAGATGACAACTGGCCTTTAAATTTTACTTACAGTAACTTTCTTTGTAAAGATCCATAATGGGACAGGTAGCAACAATTTGATTATAATTTGAAGTAAGCACAATTCATCAAAATCAGCTTAAACCGAACCATTTACAAAATTTTGAATTTGAAGGCTTTAATTATAATAAATTATGCAAATTTTATTTAAATATTATGAAATCAGCATGGGAAAAGCAATGAATTTCCTATTGTTAACTTATGTTTTTCAATCCTTCACCAACATTTTTTGAATGGGAGAGGTTGAATATGGCTATGAGGTTTTGAAACTTAATCATACCCGCCTAATCAATATTTAGTAGGAGAATACATTTAGGTGGTTTTCAGTGACTGAAATTTGGGACAGAAATTGAAAGAATTACGTTAAAGATTTTTAAGCTGTCCTCTCTTTCATGCACACTTTTACATACATTAAACATTCTTCAAACTTTAAATCAGCCGTAACTCATAAACTGCAGGAGCTCTGGATATAATTAAAAAACCATTCTGTTCAGGTTTTATAGCTCTTTCCGGTGAATAACAAATCTCTACCTGTCTATATAGAGGGATTTCACCACGTGACAACTCAAGTGGACTCCATTTTGTAGGGCAGTGGATCTTTACGTTTCACGCATCTTCACATGGCCCAGACACATTGTACGTACAACAAACAAACATACTACATGCTAATCTACCATTACCAGTTCAGCAAATTTTACTGCTTTTAATTTTTTGTTTGCTTTTGATTTTACTTCATATTTTTCTCAAATTTTATATATTCACCGTGTATATGAAAAGTAATTTTAACTTTAAGCTGATTTTTTGTTATACTCAAACAAAACCTATGTATACTGATGTAAAGTGCTTGCTGCAAATCATATGAACCGTAGGTTGAAAGCCATCGCATCGTACTTCAGAAACCCACTTCAAACGTCTGAGAATCAGATGGAAATCGAGAAATGTCTTTTTATTCCTCCGCACTCATCTATTAGTGTAACCAATGGCACAGCAAGGTTCTGGAATAATTATCTTACAAAAAATAATTTTATTTAACAACATGCAAATGTATGTAAGTCTAATTAAGTGTACAGCAGACGACATTGTTTTTACCTGACAAAATGGCGATGTAAATAAAGTCATGTGATCTTTAACGTCAGCTGTAACACCTTTATACCTGTAGGGTTTCAGTATTATTATGCAAATAAAAGGCATGCAAGCCCAATGCTTCATATATTTCTTACAATATTGTTTCTCCGTTTTCTGGTGTTCGCAAACATTGTTACAATTAAATGTTAAAATTCTCATTTATTTGTATAAAGTATTAAGAATGTTGAAATGATATATTAGGTAAAGTTTTCAAACAAAGTAATTCAAAACAAAGAACATCAAAAATGGGATTTAGTACAGTGTTTTTTTATTTTTATGTAGATTAGATTTGAACGTTCACATCAAAACTAGTTATCAATATCTCATCACATAAATGAAAAATGTGTGTGTACACTTTGGCCGAGTGATCTTTGCACAACACCGAGAAACTCTTTAAGTGTCTTGGGTTTCTGAAAGTCTGCCACGTATGAGTGTTAAGACACCTGAGATCAACCTGTAAAGGTAACCCTGTGGCCGAACGACACCTGAAGTATGTGTTTTAAGATTCATCGAAAAGTTGCCAAATTATGACTCGCGAAGCCTCACACCTGCGAAAAACTATAACAAAAAAACCCTTCTTAACTTTCAGAAGAATCCAACTTGAATGTTCAATTGCGTACTCGTAATTGGTCTGACTAACCACTTTTGCTCGCTCAAAATCAACATTTTGATAAAGAAACTCCAACTGAATTATTACGTTCAATGGATTGCAAAATTGTATTAGCCTTATTGCCATCGATGCACTATTGTGAAGAATTCTTGAAGACATCACACCAATATCCTTTTTTCCCTCCGTCAACTCCTTAACGTGCCACTTGTACTTCAAGGAAAGCAATGAATTTACTTCAATATCTGGGTTTATGACCTACTTACAAGGAAGAGAATTATGCCCAATTTAATATTTGTTGGGTAGGAATTTCTATGGAAGAAAGTTAATGGAAGCGAACGAGATTCATGCAGATTTACTTGGATTAGATGATTTTCTCTTAGTGAGTCATAAAAACACTGTTGGATGGCTTAAGTCGTGATATAATTCTTAAAAATATATGCATGATGACACATCCGTCCGTCATACAAATGAATGTAAATTGTGTAAATAAGATGTTCTGTCTTTTGGAAATCTGGATGTCTTTTTTATGCGCTTGTCAGTTCTATGACTCACCCTACTACCCCTGGCAATGTCAATCAAAGGGGAGTCATTGACATGTGAATTAGTGACTCACATGTGTGTCATTGTACCAAATTGTCAGTCACCAGAGTGACTCCTGGGGTGGGTCAATTTACTTGAGAGCCATTGACTTTGCACAGAGGTGATTGATTTGGGGTAAGTCATTTCACCAAAAATGTCAGTCACCTAAGTGACTGAGGGGTGCGTCAATGTACATGTTTTGTCCACCCACTTTGGTGCAATGACTCGCCTTGTCCGGAGATGTAGGGGTGAGTCACACAATTGACACGTGCATTACACAGTTATTGGTTTGTTTGTTCATAAGTTCATTTACATTCAGTTTCCATTGTGTAATGAGTTCATGATTTGTGGTAATACTAAGAGATAATAGGTTTTTTTTTTTTCGGTTTTTTCATGTAATTTTATAAGTAATTTGTCAATAAAATGAATGATGGAATTTACCAAAATAATGGGTATCTTTAATGCTTTGATCAGAGAATTTCAATGTAGGCCTCCCTCCCTACCTTAAAGAATAGCATTTTATGATACATTTTGTGAACATTTGTAAACATTCCATTCCAACTGGTATAGAATTATGATGAAAATTCAAAACTTGTGTTTTGTTTCAATTAAATTAAGATGAAAGGTTTTGTGAAAGATACTGAGTTTACTTTCTGTCATGAAAACAAAAAATATGGTAAGAATATTTTGTGTGCAAATTGCTTTCTGCTTCAACTTTCAAAACAGTCCGTTTTTACTGAAGATGACGGCAAGCAATATATGAAATGAGTATGATTTTCCTTTTTGTCGTGAAAAATGAAATTAGGATGCTATGCTTTTGCTTCAATTTTCTTAATCTGTCTGTCTTTACTAAGCATGATGGCTAGCACTATATAAGTGTTGTGCTACCTTCATTATTCACATTTGATAAGTGAAGTGACAATCGTAGAATCAGAATCACAGCCGGACAGTTGTACTGTCTGACCGCTTTCTTACAAATCCTTGAAGGGATACGTGGGATAGAATTTCATCACTTATTTCAGAATTCATATTCATAGATCTGAAACTGCAATATGAAACGAATATTGAATTTTTATGATCAATAAACGCTTCCGAGAGAGTAAGAGTCATCTGCCACCTTCAGAAGACATGTATAATGTGTATTGAAATAATATAGTATGTGCACTGTGTCAGTAAGGGTTGTATGTGGGGCACGTGATATATGTCTGTCAGAACTTTTATTGAAATTGGGAACTTATTGGGAGGTTGTCTGAAATTTAAAAGCCAATGGGAATTTAAATTGTATGAAGCTGTTGCAATTGTGATACTGATTTCTTGTAGATTTCAGAGGGGGCAAGACTTTGCTCCAATATGGGGCTGGTCTCCAGATATAGGGGCAGTGGGGCTTGATATTTATTGTTAAAACTTGAGAAAATTGTATGGCCTTAGTAGTCGGGGTATATACGGGTGGTTAATGTGCACCCCCCCCAGGACTCTTCCAAACCAACTTTTTTAGCTTCTTTTTATGGTCCTAAAACACATTTAAGATGTTAACAGAAGAAAAATCTCGGCACTGGCGATATTCAAGATGGCGTCCAAAATGGCGTCCAGTATGGCGTCCAAAATGTTAAAATTCTATAAAAAGTCATATATTGGCCATAAATAATAATTTTTATTGAAAGGAAACCTCAAAATATTGTTCTAGAAGCTTTTTGGAGCACTTGCAACCATATTCATATTTTTTGCCATGTTCCTAATCCAATATGGCGGCCAAGATGGCGTCCAAAATGGCGTCAAAATGGTAAAATTAAAAAAATCAAAAGTTATTGGCCATAAACAATAATTATCATTGAAAAGAAACCTCAAAATATTATTCTAGAAGGTGTTGTGAACACTTGCAACCATATTTATATTTTTGCATAACTTTGCCATGTTCAAAATTTAATATGGCGGCCAGTATGGCATCCAAAATGGCCGCCAAGTATATCAAAAAAAGAAAATCATGAAAAAAAATTGCTTACATATGGACATTTTATATAGCGAATGTCCACCGCTTATCTGTTCATAAGAGTTACTAGTTTCTTCTACAATGTTCATATTTTATACATTTGAAATAACCTGTGTTTATGATGAATCAGTCACTGTCAGAATCAGAGTCTAGGCTGGAATAATCTGATTCATCTGGAACACCATCTTCCTCAGGATATTCTTCATCAGATGAATCCTCCTCAGTGTCATCAGCCAATATATCTTGAAGACATGACGGCAAGATAGGTCCCTCTGACCACACTGGCTCAATGTATCCATCACAAAGAGCCCATCCATGTGCTGTAGGAGGCGGGATTTCAAGTATGGGTATGTGTGCCCGTTTCCATTGAGCTACCCTGTAATTTGCACGTTTGATGTGTGGGATCAGCGACTGTCTACAATGTGGCATCCTGGACAAATCTACTTTGGATGACTTGATGGTCTCTCCTTCGCCAACCATCTTCTTCAACATTGCACATCGAACTTGATTGGCATGCTTAAGTCTAGGAAAGCCATATAGAGCACACACAAACTCACCCAGCTCATCAACTAGACTCTCCTCAACTTCCCAGCTATTGCCCAACTTTACGAAAGAGTCTTGGTAGCGTGGCCTCTTTTCAAGTGACTTCAGTTTAATTTTCTTCCCCTTTCCTTTAAAAGCGCAGTTGCAATCTTCACCAGTAAAGCAGTAAATGCCGAGAAGTGCCTCACAGTATGTGGGTCCCAAGTCTTTTGCTATGTCACAGATGTCAAGGAGTCTCCGGTTATTCCACTGCCAGTGTCAAACAGAACAGTCAGTGGACGCAATTTCTCTGCATAGTACAACAATATGAAGAAGATATCGCTATCTGGGCTATGTACAACTGCCTGTTTGTAACCATGTTCCTTGGCATAAAACAAATACAGGATCACTCAGCTGTCTGTTTCCTCTTGGTTAGATCTAAGCCCTGGGATTTCATGTTGTTGCACAGATGCACCGTCGGTAGATGTTAGCAAGAACGGAACACCTTCAACCACAAGTATAACTTTCCTTCCTACTAAACGTCGTGCTGCTTCTGGACTACTCCAAGAGCGAAGCATGAGCTGACACAACTGCTTTTTTGTTGGTCATTCTGCAGAAACCCCTTGAAATTGGCTGGCTTTCTGGTTTTGATGCCTTCCAAGAGGATTTTCTTACTGCAGCCACGGCGAAGCCGCTCCTGACTTTTGATGGACTCTTCCAGATACATGTCAGTTGAGAAGATTACATCTGGCTTATGGCTTATTTGGTCGAGCAGCTTGAAAGAAATTTGCTTGAAGGTTGGAGGCAGATCCTTCAATGTATGGAAATGGGCATTCCCATCTTCAATGAAGAGTGTTTCTCCAGCATTTCTGGACGGTAAGGAAGCTTGAGGCACGCCGCTTGTGAGGAAGTGGACTGCTGCTGCTTTGTTGGTTTTTGCCATGAAGCCATCCGAGTACCTAGAGCATGAGGTACTGGTGTAATGCAGTAATTCATCAGTTCATCAATGCTTACAGGTTGAGAGAGCATCTGTGACTTCACAAGAATTTGAAAGGCTATATCCCCTGCTCTTGATATTTCAAAGCATTTCCTTGAGCAGATGTTAGCTTAACTTTCTTGTTCAACTTTTGCATGGTCTTCAGCTTTAACTTCTTCAACGGGTCAAAGAATTCCTTTGGTCCTTCGTCGTCATCTTTTTCTTTAGCCTCTCCTCAACAAACTTCTCCTTCTCCAACCTGCCAGCTTCCTCAGCAGTTAGAACATCATGTTCTATCTCAGAAGGTATGGGATTGCCAGATGAAATCACATACAAGCGGTCTTTGTCTGCTATGTCGAATGGGTTGAGGAAGCCTTCTATGGCATCCATTACTCGTTGTACTGCAGCTTCATTCCTCTTGATTTCTGTCTGGAGTTGCTCACGGTGCTTGCCACACTTGGCGTTATCATTGTCAAGACACATGTCACACATCTCCAATGTGGCCTGGTAGTACTTACTACGTTCTGATGTCGTCCGAATCCATCGCTGGTAAGCACCGTAGTTCTCTAAGATTCCACTAAGGCCAGCTCCACCAGCACCAGCATGGGACTTGGCAAACTTCATGAAGGTTTCCTCTATCGTCTTGTCTATGGCACATAAGTTACCGGGTATTCTAGACCTGGCAACGGATATGGCTCCTTTCTCTAGTAATCGAGTAGCTCCTGGATGACTGACCTCAATGTTGGCGAAAATGCATCAAACCAGGTGAGGTATCTAGAGTAATTGATTCCTCCAAAGCTAATGAACAAGTCTGCCATGTCCGCCATGCACTTGTGGTACAATTTCAGATTGTTTGTCTTTACTGCATAGAGCAGCATGAAGATACGGTGTGCATGATCCAAAAAAGATATCCAGAACTTGGCGGTCTTTCCTAGTTCTCCATTTCGGACTCGCTCTTGGAACACCGTGTAGTCATTCAGATACTGCTGAATTGTAGGATCTTGAAGAACAGCATTAAAGTTCTCAGCATTACAGAGTGTTATCAAGGCATCCAGAGCATCTGCATTTGTGGGGCTGGAGCAGTTTCATCCCTCTGGGCGATATAAGCTGAAAGAAGTAGTCGTTCTAAGGCTTCACTTACTACTTTCAGACACCACATGGACTTGCTATACGCTTTGCCATTTAGAACTCCTTTCAGGCAGCCAGAGGTTGTGAGATTTGCTTCTATAATGAGCTCAGAGTAGCCCAAACCAGCCATTTTATGTCCAAGCATATTCAAGTAGTTCATGATGGTATGGAAGGTTCCAATGAGGACGATGTGGTTCTTGTAAGCTGCAGGGTTGTCCCATATGATAGGCATGGCTTTCATGATTACACCAAGGTCAAATGTAGTTATTGTGTAACGCTGTCCAACTTCCTCAGTAGCCTTCTCGCTTTGACGCAACAGTTCTTTCACAACATTGTACTCTGTGATAGGCTCGGTAATGGACGGATAAAAGTCAATGGTGGTAAGTTCACTTGGGGGGCATCCAATGGCAGAAATGAACCCACACAGTGCTGGTATCTGCTGCTTGTCAGTACTACTTGCTTTTCGACAGAAAGCCCAGATGAAGTACACTGTTAAAGCTCTCTGTAACAAAGCCAAATTTTCTTCTGGCTGCTGGACATTCTGTAGGTCTATGTTAGGACCCTTTCTCTTTGCAATATGAAAAGGTGGCAATGGAGCAGGTGTGTCTAGCTTGAGAGAGTGCTCTTTGGTTCTGGGAATTGAGACTTGTGTGTGTACTGGGTCTTCAACTTTTTTTTTAAAGGTTATGTTTTCCTCCATTAAATGAGCCATTTTAACGTTGTAGTGTTGTTGCTAACTCAGTCTAAAATTTTCGGAATAGGACTGCAAAAACGGTCTGCGATACCGACTTGGAATTTAAAAGGGTAAATTGGATTCATGCAGACCAAATTGATGCATACAAAACAATTTTCCAATCGGCCATCTATGATTTAGAAAATAGTAACAATACAAACATGGTTGGTAAGAGTTCCCAATGGCCCTAAAATAATATTCTGTACTTTCTTTTTAATTATGGACAATATATGACTTTTAAATTAGAATTTTGTCATTTTGGCGGCCATTTTGGACACCATATTGGCCGCCATATTGGATTTGGAATATGGCAAAGTTATGCAAAAATATATATATGGTTGCAAGTGTTCCCAACAGCTCCTATAATAATATTTTGAGGTTTCTTTTTAAAGATAATTATTGCTTATGGCCAATATATGACTTTTTAGAGAATTGTCCCATTTTGGCGCCATTTTGGGCGCCATCTTGAATATCTCCAGAGTGCGGATTTTTGTTTTGTTAACATCGTGAATGTGTTTTAGGACTATAAAAAGAAGCTAAAAAGTTGGTTTGGAAGAGTCCTGGGGGCACATTAACCCCGTATGTACCCGTCTATAGGAAAAGCATGAAAATGAAGAGAAATTGTAGCTATTTGTGACATTGTTTTGCCGCATTTCTTTGTGAAACTGTTTAAATAAAACATGAGCTACTTTACAGCCTTAGCATGGGTGTAGTTGGGGGGTCGACAGGTTGTACAACCCCAAAAGTGAAATGGTAAAGGTAAAATGTCAAAAAGGTCCAGAAAATATGCCAAAAGCTCAAAATATTTCCCTTGGCAACCCCCCCACAAATCTGAAAGGCTGGCTACACCCCTGCATAGGCCCTTTTCTTGGGCCCTTTGATCTCTTCCCATGTGGTTAGAGATCTTTATGTAATTCTTACTTAACTTAGTCATTGATAATCTTATCAGGTAATCCTCATTCATAGGGAAATTAATTTACAAAACATTGATACAATGCATCATTGTTAATGTCGACTGCTCTTATTTTAACTTTTGTGACAGGAAATTAAATTACAAGAGATTATCATTAAGAATTAAGTGACCTCTGTTGAAATGATACATTTGCATGTTTCTGATTTCAACCAGTTTTAAGAGACCTTCATGGCACATGGTTTTAATCAAATTAGTTCATTAATATTAATCAGCTCTTCTTTTGACTTTTGTGACAGAAAATTGAATTACAAAAAAAATATTAAAAATTAAGTGACCTGTTGAAATGATACATTTCCTACATGGGGTTGATTCTAACCCATTTTGATGGACCTTGATTTTTTCATGATTTTCGATTAATTTTGAAATTAAGCTTGCCTCGTATTAGTCAACATAAAAGATACCTAGCATGGATCCAGTTTAAGCAAATCAAAGAATCAATCATTGGGACCATAGAGTTAGCATTTCTTGGCATCTCCCACTTGGAACTCAATCATACAGTATGTGACATTTAACGATGATTCATGAATATTTGATTGTCAGCCGTAAGGTTTTTTTCTATATTGTTTATCCATATTGGATGTAACTTTGCATTACCTGAACCTAATACCTAAGGGTATTATGTGAAGTAATATATTGGAATTCTTTGTAATAGCTTGAATCTGTTAATTAAAGGATAAGTTCAGTGGTCAAGCATGTCCATTTTATATGAAAGAGGACTTCAAAAGAAACAAAATGGTGAAGAAAGCATTCAAATATCTTATTCTCTTAAGGAGATATTCAAGATTAAATCAGTCTTATCTGTATAGAAATGACTGGTGTAGTAAGTCTACTATGAAAAGTTGTTGTCTTTATCCTCACATTCTTAACAATTGTTATTGTATTTTAAAGAAAGTTTATTTACATTTTTAAATATTTGAATTATTTTTCCTCAAACTCTCTTCAAGTGGTACATTATGAAACCCTTACTAGATTCAGTTTTACTACTTTTCTGACATATCTTATGGTGCTTAAGCCTCAAAATTGCAGGACAAAATATGATATCATACATCGGGACTTTGGGGAATCTGAGGCTATGGCATCACAACTAGTCTGATTTCAGTCGTTTCTACGCAAATGACACCAAACTTTAAACCTAAATATCTCCTTAACGGAGTAAGATTTTTGAATGCTTTCTTCACCATTTTGTTTCTTTTAAAGTCTTTGATCATATAAGATGGACATGCTTGACCACTGAACTAATCCTTTAAACGATAGAGAGAGATCTTGATCAAAATGGAAATCTTTATGACGTGAGGAGAGAGTTTGATATGGTGACAATGCAGATGTATGTTTAGTCAGTGCGGAGAGTTGCCATTAAAAAAGAAATACAAAATGGTGGCAACTCCTGGATGGAGGTATTCATTTGATTAAGTTCAGTTATGGATCAAATTAGCAAGGTCCTTTCCCATGTTCCCATGTATATAGATGTATGTTGGTTTGTATAGAGAAGCTTTAGTAGCATTTTCAGTGCCAGGAAAATGTCTTGCAAGATGAGACAAGCAACTGTATTGCAAGATAAGACAAGCAATTGTATTGCAAGATGATGTAAGATGAGACAAGCAACTGTATTGCAAGATAAGACAAGCAACTGTATTGCAAGATGAGACAAGCAACTGTATTGAAAGATGATGCAAGATGAGACTAGCAATTGTATTGAAAGATGATGCAAGATGAGACAAGCAACTGTATTGAAAGATGATGCAAGATGAGACAAGCGACTGTATTGAAAGATGATGCAAGATGAGGCAAGCAACTGTATTGAAAGTTGATGCAAGATTAGACAAGCAACTGTATTGAAAGATGATGTAAGATGAGACAAGCAACTGTATTGAAAGATGATGCAAGATTAGACAAGCAACTGTATTGAAAGATGATGTAAGATAAGACAAGCAACTGTATTGAAAGATGATGCAAGATGAGACAAGCAACTGTATTGAAAGACGATGCAAGATGAGACAAGCAACTGTATTAAAAGATGATGCAGGATGAGACAAGCAACTGTATTGAAAGATGATGCAAGGTGAAACAAGCGACTGTATTGAAAGATGATGCAAGATTAGACAAGCGACTGTATTGAAAGATGATGCAGGATGAGACAAGCAACTGTATTGAAAGATGATGCAGGATGAGACAAGCAACTGTATTGAAAGATGATGCAAGATGAAACAAGCAACTGTATTGAAAGATGATGTAAGATTAGACAAGCAACTGTATTGAAAGATGATGCAAGATGAGACAAGCAAGTGTATTGAAAGACGATGCAAGATGAGACAAGCAACTGTATTAAAAGATAATGCAGGATGAGACAAGCAATTGTATTGAAAGATGATGCAAGATGAAACAAGCAACTGTATTGAAAGATGATGCAAGATTAAACAAGCGACTGTATTGAAAGATAATGCAGGATGAGACAAGCAACTGTATTGAAAGATGATGCAGGATGAGACAAGCAACTGTATTGAAAGATGATGTAAGATTAGACAAGCAACTGTATTGAAAGATGATGCAAGATGAGACAAGCAACTGTATTAAAAGATGATGCAAGATGAAACAAGCAACTGTACTGAAAGATGATGCAAGATTAGACAAGCGACTGTATTGAAAGATGATGCAAGATGAGACAAGCAACTGTATTGAAAGATGATGCAAGATTAGACAAGCAACTGTATTGAAAGATGATGCAAGATGAGACAAGCAACTGTATTGAAAGATGATGTAGATGCAGCTTGACCTTATTTGGAAGAAAATATGCTATAAACCACGAACACAAAAAATCGGATAAAAAGTGACTGTTTTACAGCATCTTAAATTTTAGAGCCTGCATCAAATTATGCAAATTTTATTGTTTTGTCAAATCAACAAGACATTGTATGAATTTGTTTACCCTCTACCAAAATTGAGCGATTCTTTAACCTTTGATTAGTCATAACTTAGTGCTACTTTCTAGTTAAAGACTACTCTGCCCAAAATTTACAGCTCTTTCCAGTTAATGTAACATTTCTATCTGTCCACACGTCCCCTTTAAGATAGAGATGGAGAGAATAAAGCAATCTTTAGGGACCTTGGCTTGACAAACATGTTTTTTTCTTCTTCTGCCCATCAACACACGTTTTTAGCTCCTCATCCATAAATGTTTTTAAAGATGAAATTAAAAATAATTTTAGGAAAATCCAAAATATTACGCCTAAGTTTCTGCACATTGCTTATTTTTTGGCATGAAACCACAGGGTCTCAGAAATAACCGTTTCCTGGTTTTTCAGCAGATCTAACAAACAAACCAACAAGCAGACTGATCTTGAAATGGAAAGAAATCAAACCACAAATAATAAGAGCGAATAATTCATATGTCAAAGTCAGGAACTAACTCAAAATATACTTTTTTTATTGTATTTTAGCACTAACCCTTACTCTACCAGCACTTTTTTGAAAACACGCTTCGGAGGCAAAGTCTCAAGGATGGGGCACCCAAAACGGTGATAATATCACCGCCTGGTAGAGTAAGGGATAAGGAGAAAAATAATTTCTAGAGAATTAAATCAGTGAGTTATCATTTGTTATACTAGCTTTATGTGAGGCAGAGATACTACAAAGCAATACATCAAATTATATCATAGTTCGTATACAACATGCTAAAAACAAGAATAGTTCTTCAGATGAAAAATTATTTCAAATAAAATCTATCCTAATTTCCTGCAACTTCTGAAAATAATACAATGAATAAGTTCAAGGTTGTAAACATCTGCAGTATTAAACATAACTAGGATGATGGTCATGACTAAGTATTGGTTTCACCATAACTCCATGGTTTCACAGAGATGCTAATCTGGGTGATTCAAAAGGATTTTAAAGATTCAAAAATATGATAAAAGGGAAAAACCATCTGGAGAAGTAGCTCAGTATCGTGTGTGAATTAATCTGGAGAGTTTCAAGATGAAAATGAAATACATTTTGGATTGTCATTCTTAGTTAAAAACTCTAGCGTCCTAGCATGAAACTATACAAATGCAAGATAGTATCTCTTTTTTGATAATTCTGGGGATTAGTTCTCAGTGGGTATAACTGAATTATTTGGAAGACTGATAAAAGCTAGTAAGTCCTGGTTTGTATGCGTGTATTTGTGAATCATCTGTAAATGACCATCTATCTTGACTATTTACATGCATACAGTAGAACTTGGTTGAAAGACTTGGAGTGGTGGAATGATGTTGTGGTGGGGTTGATGTTGCGATGGGGTTAATGTTGCGATGGGGTTAATGTTGATGTAGTGGTGGGGTTAATGTTGCGATGGGGTTAATGTTGCGATGGGGCTAATGTTGTGGCAGTGGCGATGATGTTTCGGTAGTAACGATGATGTTTTGCTATTTACATACATACAGTAGAACTTGGTTGAAAGACTGATGTTTTGCTATTTACATGCATACAGTAGAACCTGGTTTAAAGACTTGGAGTGGTGGGATGATGTTGTGGTGGGTGCATGGGGTTAATGTTGCGATGGGGCTAATGATGTTGTGATAAGGTTGATGTTGCGGTGGGACTGGGAGTGGTGGGATGATGTTGTGGTGGGATGATGTTGTGGTGGGGTTGATGTTGCGGTGGGGTTAATGTTGGTGTAGTGGTGATGATGTGGTGGGGATGATGTTCTGGTGGGATAATGTGGCAGGATGGTGTTGCGGGGGTTGATGTTGGTGTAATGGTGATGTTGTGGTGGGGATGATGTTCTGGTGGGATGTTGTGGTGGGGATGGTGTTGCAGTGGGGATGATCTTGCGGCGGTTGATTTTGGTGTAGTGGTGATGATTTTGGTGTAGTGGTGATGATTTTGGTGTAGTGGTGATGATGTTGGTATAGTGGTGATGATGTTGTGGCAGTGGCGATGATGTTTTGGTGGTAGCGATGAGGTTTTGGTATAGTGGTGATGTTGTTTTGGCAGTGGTGATGATGCTGGTGAACGGTGTTGGTGACAATGTTTTGGTGCTGGCGATGATGCTGGTTTGTTGTTGTGGTGATGATGCTGGTGTTGTATAGTGGTGATTATGTTTTGGTACTGGTGATGCTGCTGGTATGGTGTGGTGTTGTATAGTGGTGATTATGCTTTGGTACTGGTGATGCTGCTGGTATGGTGTGGTGGTGACTGTTTTAGTGTTGGTGCTGATGCAGTTGTGGTGTTGACCATGTTTTGGAATTGGCCACAATGCTGGTATGGTTTGGTGGTGACTGTTTTGGTGCTGGTGGTGTGGTGGTGGCTATGTTTTGGTGCTAGTGATGTACTGGTGTGGTGAGTGTCTTGGTACAGGCAATGATGCTGGTGTGGTGACTGTTTTAGTGCTGGCTGTGATGCTTATGTGTTGTGGTGGTGACTATGTTTTGGTGCTGGTGATGCTGGTGTGGTGTGGTGGTGACTATGTTTTGGTGCTGGTGATGCTGGTGTGGTGTGGTGGTGACTTTGTTTTGGTGCTGGTGATGCTGGGTGTGGTGAGTATGTTTTGGTACTAGCAATGGTGGCGATATTATTTCGGTGGTGACGATATTGTTTGGGTGGTGGCAATAATTTTGGTCTGGTGGCCATGATTTTGGTCTGGTATCCATGGTTTTGGTGTGGTGGCCATGATTTTGGTGTGGTGGCCATGATTTTGGTGTGGCTGCCATTATGTTGCAGTGCATGTATAGTGGTAGGGATGATGTTGTGATCATGGTGATGATCATTGTTGTGGTAGTGATAATGATGTTGTCTTAGTGATAATGATGTTGTCTTAGTGATAATGATGTTGTGGTAGTGGTAATGTTGGACACTGGTAGAGGTGATGATGTTGTGGTAGTGATAATTATGGTTGGGGCTGATGATGGTTGTGGTGTTGTTGTTGGCTGATGATATTTTTGTGGTTCCATGTACATGATGCAGTCTTGAAATTGTATTAGGGTTGATGACAATATTACATTTGCTGATGACACATGTGATGATGATGTATATATGATCATATTCTTACAGATCCTTTTCTGGTATAAAGGCCCTCAGTTCCTCTTGTACCAGCTCTTCTTCTGAATTATCTAATTCTGCAACAAGATGTTGTCTGGGTGATTTGATGCTTTCAGTATAACTGTACTTCATTGGCTGATTGATCCAAAATTGATCCAGCCTTCTCTCAAAGGCCTGAATACTTAGTGATTTAGTAACACCACATGGTAAAATGTTCCATAAGTCCACCATCCGTAAAAGAAAATTATTTTTTCTGATATTGAACCTTAGGTCTTTTGAAAATTTTATGACTGTGCCCATGAGTGAGTGAACCTTGTATTAGAGGTACAAAATTAGATATCTCCTCATCATACCTGCCAGATAGTATCTTATAAGTTTCAATCATATTCCCACGGACTCATCAATAACTAAGCTTAGGTAAATTTAATTTTCTCAATCTCTCTTCATAAGATAGATCTCTTAATCCAGGAATTTGTTTTGTTGCTTTACATAGTTCATTTTCAATCATATCAATGTGTTTTCTCAAAGATGGATTCCATCCTAACCTAGTTGCATATTCTAAAATGATAAAAAAGATTTGCATTCAAAATTTAGAATGTTGTGCAATCCAAGTACATAAAAGATCTTCTTATGACACCCATGACTGAGTTTGCTTTGTACACTTTTACTTGTATACTTAATCAGTGATGTGCTTTTCAAAATCATGTATGGGTATTTATAAACATTGTTTACATGATGATAGTGATGTCGTTGCTGAAGATGCTGTCACTGACAATAAGACCTAATGCTTATGTACATGATGGTATTGTTGCCAGTGATTATCTGGTATTTAAAACTATTTTTGATTGGTTAAAGGATTAGTTCAGGGGTCAGGCAAGTCTATCTTATGTGAAAGAGGACTTTAAAAGACACAAAATAATGAAGAAAGCATTCAAAATCTTATTCCGTTAAGGAAATATCTAACTTTAAAGTTTGGTATCATTTATGTAGAAACAATTGATTTCAGACTATTTTCTTTAAAATCTTGATGTATTCTATATTTTGTCATATTTATATTTTGTTCTGAGATTTTGGGGCTTAAAGGCCATGGGATATGTCAATAAAGTTGTAAAACTGAATCTGGTAAGGGTGTTTATAATATACAACCCAAAGAAAGTTAAAAGAAAAATAATTTAAATAATAAAAAAATAAAAATAAACTTTCTTTAAAATACATTAACAATTGTTAAAAATGTGAGGATAAAGACACCAACTTTCCATAGTAGACTTACTACACCAGTCATTTCTACACAGATAAGACAGTTTTAAACTTGAATATCTTCTTAACGGAATACGATTTTGAATGATTTCTACACTATTTTGTTCCTTTTGAAATCCTATTTCATATAAGATGGACATGCTTGCCCACTGAACTTATCTTTTAATTGTAAGTGAAAAATCAGAAACTATCAAATTATACAACCCATTGAGACATACTTTCCCAATGCTCCAAATTTGTAAAAAGTACTTTTGGTTAAACTCTTAGATATCTGATAATTTAGTTCGTTAGAAACACATCTTAAAATATAAACCCGGTTTGCTTTCAGAGACATTAAAGTGTTACACGAAGGAGGGTGATACTGCCCATATTTGCCCTACCTTAAATAGCAAAACCTACATGTATACTGATGCTGTCATAAAAAACACCTCAGCTTTGATGAGGTGAATTTTAAAGGAATTTATTTGCAGTCCATCCTCCTGCATTTGTGGTTTATCGTGATTCACTGCATATGAAGTCAATTTTGAGACACGGAAAGCACACATTAGCCTCATTAGGCATTCATGTTATGTTTCGTATTGGAATAAATACATCGCTTAATACTCCCGTATGTGCATATTTATCACATAAATCTTTGCTGTTGTTTTTGTTGGCCGTAAAAGAGAGTCTTACTTTTTAAAAGATGCATCATGCTCGAGTTGTGTTTGTTTGGAAGTGGAGCATGAAGGTGCCTTATGTAGATTGCGTCCCGGATTGCAAGTAAATTCATTAAAATATGAAGTCTTAATTTAATCTATTGATTTTTGAAACTATCTCCAGGTGTCTCTATCATATTAAAACATTTTAAATATCTACGAATGCATCCAAGTTACAATGTAGGTAAATTCCTTTCAAATCTGGTGATGGAAAAATTTCCATTTTATAGCCTTTTGATTGTCATTCCTTCTGCAAATTTGTGATGTATGTCCCATGATACTGCATTATCCAGTCCGATTCGTACTCCTGATCGGGAGATACTGTACAGAATTATCCCACAATGCATCTATCCAAATTCAAAGTTTGTATAGGAATAACATAAGAATCACACAAATATCAAGCACTGTGAAAGTTCAAATTTTTCTTCACGATATGAAATAATGGCATATGAATTATCTTTTTACCGTGCACTTTTAAAATTTACTGTGGAATTTTCAATAATTTCAAAGAAAAGTGGGACTTCGTATTATGTGAATTTCTGGAAAGAAAAAACAAAACAAAAAAAATTTAAAAAAAAAGTATTGTTTCATTATTTTTGACTATTCAGGTAACGTTGTTAAAAGTAATTACTGGACATCACTTCAAATTGTTGTTTTTTTCTTCAGAAAATCTTGGGCCCCTGTGGTATATAGGTATAATGATATGTATTTTTTATGGGGCCTCCTTATAGGGCCTGGGGCTGGGGGTGGCTGCTCCCATGTCTCCCCCCCTTATTTACACCACTGGAGTAGGACTTGAGTATTGAGTTCTATATTCTTTGTGCCTATTTATATATATAACTGTCTTTCCAGTAATCCACTTTGATCAAACTATGAATGAAATTTGTTTTCATTTGAAGAACATCCTCTTAGAGAAATCAATAGATGCCTCCTTCATCTCAGTTATGGATTTCACAGCTTAGGGAAAATTACTTCAAGTCCATTGGTTTCAAATCATTCAGCAAAATTTTCCATCAAAACTAAAAAGTATAAAAAGAAAAGAAAAGAAAACGGAACTATTTTACTCTTTGTTAGTACTCAGTCAACTGCGTAAGATGCAATCAGTTTTCAATGCAGCAGTTTTGTTGTTGTGATTCATAGTGAATAGACAAAAAAAAAATCCCCCTGAATTCCATCCTCGTCAGATTCAGTAAAAGGTGGCTTTACCGATTTTTTTTAGCAAGTATGCTTTTTTTTTTCCGGCTTGTATGTATTTAACACTCCGGATGAATTCTTTTAATGAACTTTATATTGAGTATATCGATAATAAAAATTGCCATTTTCGAGGCGCCGAGCAGATCACAGACTTAAGATAAGAAAAGCCAGAAAATGCCATTTGCTTGTTTTTATTTCATTGTCTTATTCATTTGAAAAGACTGAATGTGCATTTCTGCTATCAATTTTTCTTTATAATTGTAATTTCTTAGGTGTTTTGCCAGCTTTTTAATTAGTGAAATGACATTTTGTATTTTATAAATTTTAGGCAGCAGTGAGTTGAATATTTTTACATTAGAATCAAGAGTTAAAATGTTGTTGTTGTTGGAATTGTTTTTATATATATTTTGTCCCATTTGTGATCCTAATTAAAATACACAAGGGAGGATTAGTTATGTAGTTTTGGTAATTTGTATGAGCATCAAAGACAAATAAATAAATGGGTTATTAATAAAGATGAAGTGCTCGTTCAGAAGGTAGGAAATATCCAGATTGTAAAGCATTGGACAAGCACAGTACTGAAGGGGGAGGGAGTACCTCATACTAAAAGTGGTAGGGGTGTGCAGCCCATCAACTGAAAAAGATACTTGCAGTATGACAGATTTTTTGGTAACTGCAATATGAAATTATACATTTTTTATACCTGCAGTATAAAAGAAGTCAATTTGATACCTGCAGTATGAGTTTTAATGTAAATATGCCACAGCAGTACAAATTAACACAGTAAAACCTCATTTTTTGGACCTGCACTACAAAATGATAAAAGTTTTGTTTACCTTTTTTTATAAAATTTTTTTTTTATAGATTTTTTTTATAATAAAAAAACAACACCTACACTACGAAAATGGTGCAGAAAAGGCATACACACATACACACACACACAGACAGACACTCCACAGAAAGACAGACAGACACACACACACACACACACACACATATATATATATATATACACCTATATATAAATCCCCATATATGTGACATCATTGTATGATGATATATATATATTATATAATGATGCGATATATATATAATGATGTATATAATATATAATGATGTATATAGGTAAAATGATATATACGTCACATTGTAAATAATGATGTGACATCATTTTTTGATGATGTGACGACATTTATAATGATGTGATGCCATGTAAAATGATGTGACGTCAATGTATAATAATTTATTGTTGCTTTAACAATTGATTACTTATTTTGCGAACAATCTAGTACCCATGACAATTCAAATGGGGGAGGGTTGCTAGAGGAGGTTTCTACCCCACCAAATTTGTCAAACCTTTAAATGTTAATGTTATCTACCATAACACATTTGTTCTTAGAGAAGTTTGACACTTTTTTTAATTGAAAAATCATAACTAGAGATTCCCATGTCACTATCTTAAGTAAGTCGCCATCTTTGTAAGTCCTGTGCAGTAATCAACTCTGTGCCAAGTGTTCTGTACTTCATGCGATCATCTGTGCTGTTATTCCCTTCCCTGGTCAGACCATGGTGCTAAGCACAGCTCCTCCATATTAGCTTGGATGTTTTTCACTGATAATGACCCTAAATGGATTTTGAGATTATTCAAGCCACTTAAATATCTGACCTTGGCATTTAGATCCTGTATCCATTTTTAATGCCATCATTTGATATGTTGCATATGAGTAATTTATTCTGTACAGTGGAATTGGTGATCAAAAGATAAGTGCATTGTTTCTTATGTATAGATGATGTATTTGCAATAAAGAAATATTTGTCTTATAAAAAGAGAGAAAGAAAATAGACAAGTACTTCCTATTATCAGCAAATTCAATGGATTTAAGCTCATTTAACAACTTCTTATGTTGAATGACAATTTTAATGCAAAGATGTTATGATTTTTGGCATGCTAAGATTGTTATACTTTTTTCAATGCAAACATGTTTTTTGTATTATACAACTGTTTTTACATACTATGAATATGATTTTTACATGCAATGGTTGATATAATTTTTTGTATGCAAAGATTGATATGATTTTTGGCATGCCAAAATTGTTACAATTTTTTTCAATGCAAATACATGATAATCTTTTGTATACAAAATGTTTTTTGTATGCAAATTTTGTTATTAATTTTGGTGTGCAAAAGTTATGATTTTTTGCATGCAACTATATTGTGATTATGATTTTTGATGTACAATGTGATGGGTTCTTGCATGCAACCATTATAATGAATTTTGGTATGCAAACATGGTTTTTTACATGCAACTATTGTTGTGATTGTTAGTATGCAAGTATTGTTATGATTTTTGCATGCAACTATTGTTGTGATTGTTAGTATGCAACTATTGTTATGATTTTTGTATGCAACAATTGTTATGAGTTTTGTATGCAACTATTGTGGTGATTTTTGTATGCAAAAATTGTTATGATTTTTGTATGCAAAAATTGTAATGGTTTTTGGTACAACAAATATGTTATTTTAATGTTGTATACAAATATTGTTATGATTAATGGTATACAAAGATTTTGATGATGGATTTATTTCTATCTGAATTATTTATTTTTGTGCCAAGCATGTAGGTAGCAACACAACAGCAATTTCCTGAACTTTGATTATCTTGTAATAGTTTTCTTTAAGGATTAGTTCAGTTGTCTAGTATGCTTATCGTGTATGAAAGAGGATTTAGAAAGGAACAAAACATTCAAAAATCTTATTCTGTTAAGGAGATATTTAAGTTTGGTATCATTTGTGTAGAAACAACTGAAATCAGACTAGTTGTGATGTCATAGCTTCACATTTCTCAGTCTGTATGTATTCTATCATATTTTGTCCTGCGATTTTGTGGCTTAAAAACCATGAGATGTGTCAAAAAAGTAGTCAAACTAAATCTACTAGGAAGGGTATTCATAATATACCACCTGAAGAAAGTTTAAGGAAAAATAATTTAAACACAAATTTAATAAACTTTCTTTAAAATACCTACAGGTTTTGAGGAATCTGAGGCTGTGACATCACAACTAGTCTGATTTCAGTCATTTTTTACAGAAATTATACCAAACTTTAAACTTGAATATCTCCTGAACGGAATAAGATTTTGCAATGCTTTCTTCACCATTTTTTTTTTTGGAAATCCTCTTTGATATAAGATGGACTTGCTTGACCCATGAACTAATCCTTTAACCATCTCGAACTTAAATCACTGCTCACACAGTAATTGTTTATCAAATAATTCTTAACACTATTACGTAATATTATCATGGGAGCCATGATAGCTGGACTCGTATGCTTTACTCAAGGGATGTTTAACGAACGAGCGCTATTTTCAGACTACCTTCGAGCGTAATCGCTGCAGCCAAGATAATTCCGCTAAATTGAAATTTCCCTCGGAAGGATCAAAAGCTGCTATCTTGCACTAGGCATGTCTTGATTGTTTGAGGCCAACACAGGCGGTGAACTCTTCTTGACGTTAACATCTTAATTGTAAAGGCACATTAATTCTTAAAGCTTGAATTGTTTCGTAGGTATGTGGAAGAAACTATCTCCAAACTAGTATGGAATGAGTGTTAGATTTGTGCAATAATTATTTTAGAATATTGAAATGTGAAGAACAGAGGAAAATGAATTGTTTCTCCAAACTAGTATGGAATGAGTTAGATTTGTGCAATAATTATTTTAGAATATTGAAATGTGAAGAACAGAGGAAAACGAATTGTTCTGGAGCACTTTTATTTAGGATATATATCGAGTACAATCATTACAGATGTTTACATTTTTTATATTTTGTATATGTTCGATTTAACACCCTCTTGGCACATTTGACTCTGACTGTCGCGGTGCCGGTAAACATCAACAAACCAAACCAAACCTATTTTATTGATGTAGATATGTTACTTGAAATCTACCCATTGCATTCGATCAAACAAACAACAAATTACACAAATTTTATTATAATCTTAAATTTTCAATCGATTTTATATTTTATCTCAATTTAGAGTGAAGTTTTGTTTGAGGGCCAATACATACTTAGTTTCAAAATATTGAGTGTTTTCAGGTCTTTGGTGTTTCTTCACACTAGCAGTGCATTTTGCACATAATCTTAGGGGAGTATTATCCCCTCTTCCCCCTCCCACTAAAGTTTCACGGTAGACCAGTTTTCTGGTTTTAACCGGCTACTAATGTTTATACATATACTCGGTTTGACGTGTGTTGTTATTTAAAAAGTGTTCTATTTACTGTAACTAACTGTATTTAAATAGGGCCTAAATGTTACTGAATTATGAAATTAAATTATTGTTGTGTTGCAATTAGCTTGGGGATTTTTCGTGCTTAATATGTAAATGAGAGACCCATTGTACTGCATACCTGCAGTTTAATTTTTTTATGGTAACTGACCTGGTACAGTTAGAGTTGGTTTATGCCTTGGGACATGAACTGAGGTAGGAGTCCAAATCAGCATTATTTGAGGGCAAAATGGATTATTAAATTCACACTGCATGCTAACAACATACAAGTTTATTAATGTATTTTATTCACCAAGGCCTCCTTTCTCATTTTCAGCATTATTTACAGAACATACTTGCAGTACAATGATACAACAGTGACAGTACGGGTAGGGTTAATGCACTTTGTTGCATTCCGAGTTTCATTTACAAAAAGTTTAAAAATACTTGGTTTGTCAGTTTATACCGAGCGTTGTTATAGAAACCGCCCGGTTTTGGGAAAAGCCAAAACCGTATGCTAAATTACCCCCACACACACATTTATAATGCGCGCACACCCAGTGTCGCTGAAAGGATCACAGGGTCCAATATCTCTGTTCCAATATTTCTGTTCCAATATTTGACACTGTTTTTGCCACTGTCAAGCATGGGTAAGTGATATATTGCCCAATGTACAGTACATGGGAGGTTGAAAGCCTTACCCTGTACAGTACATTGGAAGTTGAAAGCCTTACCCTAACCTGTTAGGATGAGAATAGTTTTGCTGCAAAAGTTTTAAAACCTTCTTGCTTGTGCGATGATACATACTTTTCCGTCAAGCATGGGCTTTCCCCAATTTTGGGGGTCCGCTGGTTGAATGCATGTTCCTTGTTTTAGTTTACCGGCCCTTATGGCCCGGGCCCTCTAAGACTATGGGATCAGGGGAGACGCACCCCCTTAACCTCCTTTATCGGCAGTACTGCACACTCCTCAAATCAAACCCTGTAGAGACTTGAGCTTTCTTAGTGGTAGGCCATGCAGGTCATAACGTTTCCTATTGTTAGCCTAAGAAAAATCAATTATTAAGCCGTAACAATCAATTCTTACATAGCAACAACCAGTTCTTATGTTGTAACAATCAGTTACATTGTAACAATTCCATTTCATGCGTCTAAAACGCTAATTGACTATTTTTTTTCGGAGCAAGAGTAGACATAATTTTACACGTAAAAATTTATTTTCAGTTAAATCAATTCTTACTTCGTAACAATCATTTCTTACATTGTAACAATCAGTTCTTATGTCGCAACAATTTTACTGCTGGTAGGCTGTTTCCTTTAGATGTAAGAATAGAAAATTAGTTTTCACATGTAAATTTATGTCTATTGGTGCGCCTGAAGGAAACAACCAATCATATATGCATATATATATGCATATGCATTGGAATTGTTAAGACGAAAGAACTGATTGTTTACGACATAAGAATGTTCTTTTCTTAAGCGTAATATTAGGAGAAGCTATGACCCGCATCGACAACCATACTCTTGGTATGCTTACACCTGCTATCAGCAAGCTAGTTCTAACCTCAAATGGTCTCATTATTTTTTTCTGCAAGCTTTGTAAATGTTCCAGTTGCGAGCTTGTTTCAAAATTACCACCTTGTAAAGGTTCTAATTTTAAGCTTGCGGTGAAAGTGAGCTAATCATTTCTATAGGGGTGAGCCTGTCCCATCTCACAAGCACTCATACCAAGCTCACTTAGCAAGTAGTTACAAAATTCCTCTCAACACTTCAAGTACCCCCTCTCCACCCCCCTAAAACTTTGATCAGTAATGACATTCTCATGTGCATATATCTCTTTAAGAGTGACTTGCAGAGATAAACGCACTCTCTTTGAGATAAGTGACAGCTTCTCCAGCTTGCCTGGGGTAGTGGACGACGACGGAAGATGCTCATTTAATCCTTTGCCTTCTCTCACTGGTCATGTAGCCAGGAGCACCCAGGCGGAATCTTTGAAAGATGATGAAAATGTAAATAAATCATGATCTCCGTCTATTTGTCAGTGTAGTTCAAAGGGTGTACACGCTTGGTCAAATGATATTTATAATCGTTTTACGAAAATAATTAGTGACTTGGGAGTTCAAATGATTCTAGCTATTTACAAAAAGCATGGCTATAAGTTATTTTCTAAGCTATCTATGAGAAATAAAGTATAAGTGTTAATGGATTAAAATATTTAATAAGGACCTCGGATGAAGAAAAATGAGGTCGTATTATTATGAAGTCCCTAGAAAATCAATAATCATCTTGCCTGTAAATTTGATGAGTGTCTTTGTGTTATGACTGTTCAAATCGACTTTTAAATTGAACCAAATACAGTATATTAATTCTCGTCGGAGAATTTAGACCCATAAGTGGGGGAGGGGTCTTCTTGATAAATGTTTTCAATATTTATTGACCTGTCGTGCCTACTATTTCTTTCCTTAAAGGTGATAAAATGTTATTGTATATATTCAAAATAAATAACTATGAATATGTGTTACAGAAATTTTGTAGCTCTTTTGTCTTAGAGGTCAAAAACATTTACTGAATATTTTAGATAGTCTCTATTAAAATTGTGCCCTCACTTTGGGTCCAGTGCCCCTTTAAGAAATTGTTGGTGTAATGAGAAAAAATCCTTTTCACTTATGTATTCTACCGAGTCTGAAGAAACTTTTTTTTGTCAAACTTAAGTGGATTTCTGTCGATTGCAGCTTTAAGATTTGAGTCATTCTTGAGATGCCATGATCTCTGGATTTCCTTAGGTGATTGTATTTCTACATTGATTCAGATCTTTGGTATCCTTGTTATTCTCCTGTGCCAGATACGCTTCTTCTGATAGCACCCTACCTTAAGTAATGTACTCTTTTTTAAATTGATCCGGGCAGCTCATATTTAGCTCCGCAATGTATCATATAACCCTCGCAGCCAAGTGGAATTTTCTCAAAACAAATCAGTAGTAGAAGTGTGCTTATCATTCCGAATCTTTCCATATCTTCCAAGGCCCGCTTGAAGAAGCGTCGAATCTGGTTGCGGTAGTTCTACTTCATTCTTATTCACCAGTAGTACAATCAGAAGCGATCAAGTTTCCTACTTAATACTTCGCCTCGAGGGAAGTTTGGGTCTCGTGTGAGGGGAGTGTATTCTTGGAGGGGTTATTTGATTGTGAGTCACTCTCCAATTGGAAAGCGATTCTGTTGGGAATCCAGAGGAATGTTGATGAATACGAAAGTGCCGAAACAATTAATTCATCAACAAAAAGATGGAGGAATCATAGATTCATTTTGAATACATGGATGGGGAGCAGCGAAAACATAACCAATGTTTGTGTATAGTCATGCTTTCTACAACATTGTAAATGTTGCAGAATCGTATTTCTCAATGATTAGGAATCGTCTGGTGATAGAGAGAAGGTTATATCTTGAGTGGTAGGATACTCACAATACTGTCCAGCAATTGGCTGAATGCACTGGCATGTTAAAATGCCTGGTATAGGCCCTGATCAACCTTTGGTGAACTGATATTGGGTGAAGTGCACTGGTACCCTGTCCAGGCGTGGTGGGAGGTACCCTGTCCAGGCGTGGTGGGACAAGGGTTACTGTTAACCCTTGTTGCTCTGAAATTAAATAACGTGAGGTCCCTTTCGAGAGTGGTTAAAGTCACATTTTTGTCTGGTTTTAGTATTGACATATAATGCCCATTTGCCCATGATAATACTCCCACCACCACTGAGGTGAGGTAATCAATTATTTATAATCGATTGATCAATCAATTATTCAATTAATTGATCGATCAATCAATCAATTGATCAATCAATCATGTACAATCAGTTTAACATGGCCTCATACAATGGTTGCTTCATGCCAGGGCCGCCAAAATGGCCAATGCAGGCCTGGGGTTTCTTGAACACATGGGCCCCTTTGATAAACCAATGTGGGCCTGTGGTTTCTTGAACACATGGGCCCCTTTAATAAACCAATGTGGGCCTGTGGTTTCTTGAACACATGGGCCCCTTTGATAAGCCAATGCAGCCTGTGGTTTCTTGAACACATGGGCCCCTTTAATAAATTAATGTGGGCCTGTGGCTTCTTGAACACATGGGCTACTTTGATAAGCCAATGCAGCTTGGGTTGTCTTGAACACATGGGCCCCTTTGATAAGCCAATGCAGCCTGGGGTGTCTTGAACACATGGGCCACTTTGATAAGCCAATGCAGCCTGGGGTGTCTTGAACACATGGGCCCTTTGATAAGCCAATGCAGCCTGGGGTGTCTTGAACACATGGGCCACTTTGATAAGCCAATGTGGGCCTGGGGTGTCTTGAACACATGGGCCACTTTGATGAGCCAATGCAGCCTGGGGTGTCTTGAACACATGGGCCACTTTGATAAGCCAATGTGGGCCTGGGGTGTCTTGAACACATGGGCCACTTTGATAAGCCAATGTGGGCCTGGGGTGTCTTGAACACATGGGCCACTTTGATGAGCCAATGTGGGCCTGGGGTGTCTTGAACACATGGGCCACTTTGATGAGCCAATGTGGGCCTGGGGTGTCTTGAACACATGGGCCACTTTGATGAGCCAATGTGGCCTTGGGTGTCTTGAACACATGGGCCACTTTGATGAGCCAATGTGGGCCTTGGGTGTCTTGTCTTGAACACATGGGCCACTTTGATGAGCCAATGTGGGCCTTGGGTGTCTTGAACACATGGGCCACTTTAATAAGCCAATGTGGGCAGCCTGGGGTGTCTTGAACACATGGGCCACTTTGATGAGCCAATGTGGGCCTTGGGTGTCTTGAACACATGGGCCACTTTGATGAGCCAATGTGGGCCTTGGGTGTCTTGAACACATGGGCCACTTTGATGAGCCAATGTGGGCCTTGGGTGTCTTGAACACATGGGCCACTTTGATAAGCCAATGTGGGCCTTGGGTGTCTTGAACACATGGACCACTTTGATGAGCCAATGTGGGCCTGGGGTGTCTTGAACACATGGGACCCTTTGATAAGCCAATGCAGCCTGGGGTGTCTTGAACACATGGGCCACTTTAATAAGCCAATGCATGCCTGGGGTGTCTTGAACACATGGGCCACTTTAATAAGCCAATGCATGCCTGGGGTGTCTTGAACACATGGGCCCCTTTGATGGGCCAATGCATGCCTGGGGTGTCTTGAACACATGGGCCACTTTGATAAGCCAATGTGGGCCTTGGGTGTCTTGAACACATGGGCCACTTTAATAAGCCAATGCAGCCTGGGGTGTCTTGGACACATGGGCCCCTTTGATGGGCCAATGCAGCCTGGGTGTCTTGGACACATGGGCCCCTTTGATAAGCCAATGCAGCCTGGGGTGTCTTGAACACATGGGCCACTTTGATAAGCCAATGCAGCCTGGGGTGTCTTGAACACATGGGCCACTTTGATGAGCCAATGTGGGCCTTGGGTGTCTTGAACACATGGGCGCCTTTGATGGGCCAATGCAGCCTGTGGTGTCTTGGACACATGGGCCCCTTTGATGGGCCAATGCAGCCTGGGGTGTCTTGGACACATGGGCCCTTTGATAAGCCAATGCAGCCTGGGGTGTCTTGAACACATGGGCCACTTTGATAAGCCAATGTGGGCCTTGGGTGTCTTGAACACATGGGCCACTTTGATGAGCCAATGTGGGCCTTGGGTGTCTTGAACACATGGGCCACTTTGATGAGCCAATGTGGGCCTTGGGTGTCTTGAACACATGGGCCACTTTGATAAGCCAATGCAGCCTGGGGTGTCTTGAACACATGGGCCACTCTGATGAGCCAATGTGGGCCTTGGGTGTCTTGAACACATGGGCCACTTTGATGAGCCAATGTGGGCCTTGGGTGTCTTGAACACATGGGCCACTTTGATGAGCCAATGTGGGCCTTGGGTGTCTTGAACACATGGGCCATTTTAATAAGCCAATGCAGCCTGGGGTGTCTTGAACACATGGGCCTCTGTGATAAGCCAATGTGGGCCTTGGGTGTCTTGAACACATGGGCCATTTTAATAAGCCAATGCAGCCTGGGGTGTCTTGAACACATGGGCCCCTTTGATAAGCCAATGTCGATTGTTAGACTGCATTGCTATTTTTGATCATGCACCCCTATTCTTAAATTTTTAGAATAAGACCCCAGGCCCTGGACAACTGACCCCCTTGACCTCCGATGTCGAGGGTTCACACCTTTACCTCTTTCAAAGACTAATCCAAATTTGTCTTCTCTAACCCTTTCAAGCCTAATTGCATACAGTGTCTGCAATCCATATTTCAAATAGTTTATGAAAAGTGATAATTAGTTCACTCAAGCATAAACCAGAATTGTTACCATGATTGTAATGTCATCCAAGGAAAGACTGAAAGAGTTGGCAATTTCAATTTCTTTAACATTTATTGTAAAAAAAATGGTCTGAAATTTCCTCGCCGTGATAATTGCCGTCATTGGCATGCGCATATTTTAATGTAAAGGTTGTAATTGATACAGTTTTAGAATAACTTGATTTTTTGCTGAGGATGAAGGATGGTGTGAAGGGCAGAATATGGCAGCTCCAAGTTGCACATTTTATTGATTAATGTGCATTTGAAATGACTCACATGCATAAATAGACAAAGAAATCATTTTTATAATGATTTAAATTTTTGATTGTGCAAAAACTCTTAAGGCCATTTGTGTTTAGGTTGAATATAGGCAAGATCCATATACTTTTAAGTAAAATAAGGTATTTCCAGGCAGGGGGTGGACTGGCACAGAAATCTACTGGTCCATCTGGAGTATCCATCTGGCAACTTAGACTACTTAGTCAGCTAGTAGAATGAGTGGAAGTAGTTATGGGGAAATTGAAGGTGGGGCTGGTGCCTCTGGCCCAGCAGCACACCGCTCCAAGACCAGTGGATCATTATCAGCCAGTTCGCCTGTCCCCAGCCTCAAAAGTTTGGGCAAAAATTAATCTCGATAAGAACCATATTGAGTAATTGCTTTTGTACATGCAATAAAAACTCAACACACTTTACAATGAAACTTCAAGCTCAAAGCTGCAGCTGACACCTGGTGCCTATAAGGAGCCTTTGTTTTAAGTGTACTATTATCTTGCTCCCTATAACCATGGAGCTATTAACTGAGAACTCCATGCTATAAGTAAACAAGAAAAAAAGAGTGTGTGCCCATTCATGCGTCACAATTTTGTATTAAGAGTTGACCTTAAAATTGGTCAATTTGTAATCATTATATGTAGAAAGTTTTTTTAGTGGATTTTGTTATTGTCCTACCCAGAGTGGGAGGCAGATGGTTAAGCAAGGAGGTTCCACTTCAGGCTTGGGTAAAGACCTGAACTTACATGTTAATGGTCCTTGGTTCCAGCAGGGAGTTGGCATTAGAATGCAAACTTCCTGGTTCCAGGTTGAATAGCGACTTGAAAACTACATACCTAGCATAAAAATAGGTACCTGGCATAATAATAGCATAAAAATAGGTACCTGGCATAATAATAGCATAAAAATAGGTACCTGGCATAATAATAGCATAAAAATAAGTACCTGGCATAATAATAGCATACAAATAGGTACCTGGCTTAATAATAGCATAAAAATAGGTACCTGGCATAATAATAGCATACAAATAGGTACCTGGCTTAATAATAGCATAAAAATAGGTACCTGGCATAATAATAGCATAATAATAGGTACCTGGCATAATAATAGCATAAAAATAGGTACCTGGCTTAATAATAGCATAAAAATAGGTACCTGGCATAATAATAGCATAAAAATAGGTACCTGGCATAATAATGGCATAAAAAATACCTGGCATAATAATAGCATAGAAATGGGTACTTGGCATAAAAATAGCATAAAAATAGGTACCTGGCATAATAATATCATAAAAATAGGTACCTGGCATAATAATAGCATAAAAATAGGTACCTGGCATAATAATAGCATAAAAATAGGTACTTGGCATAATAATGGCATAAAAATAGGTACCTGGCATAATAATAGCATAAAAATAGGTACCTGGCATAATAATAGCATAAGGATAGGTACCTGGCATAATAATAGCATAAAAATAGGTACCTGGCATAAAAATAGTTAGGGAGGGTTTGTGCAGATGGTGAGGAAAGGTACTGGCCACTCTACCTCCTGATCACGCCGTAGCACAGGAAGTGTGACAATTTACCAAGTCATATGCTGAAGTTCAGCATTGAGTATTAGACATAACTTTATTTTACCTTTACCCAAAGTGCCAAAATGATTTCAAAGTTGGGGGAGGGGGAACATGATTGCTCTACCTTTTCATATACCTTAAATCAGTCAGGACTACTATGTATGTCAGATCCCACTAAGAAACAACCCCTGAAATTATTTTTCAAAATGTGGAAAAGCACACTTTTTACTGTTGTAATTTTGGACTTCAGACAGAGGTTATCAACCATGAAAATGTTTTGGAGAAGGCAACCAGCTGTGAACAGGAGGAATTGAGTCTTGAGTAGCATAAAAACTGACAACTGCAGGGAGAAACTGTTCAAAGTTCCATCGCTAGTCACAACCTTGAGAAGAGACTTATCATAGTATATTCGTGGTTGGTAACCTGTGGGATGAACTTATCACCAGGAAATCAAATTAGAAAAGTTGTTTACATTTGTTGAGGGCTTTTATAGGATCTGTGGACACTTGTGACATGACTTACAAACTGAAAACTCAATTAAAAATCAATAAAAGGGAATTAATTAATTTAGTAAATATATAGCAGTTTGAATGACAATCATTGATTGCGAGATGGAATAGGTTAATTTTGCTAGACTATAGCCACTTTCGAATGTATATATATTACATAGTGATTTTTTGTACGTTACTGTTATTTTATGATCCCCAACAAATTTGATTTCACCCCCCAATCTCCCACTTGTAGTAGGCAAATTGTGCTATATGTCTAGCTATTGCTTCTTGAAATCTCTCTCAACGTTTAACATGATAACTTGGCTCTAAGTTAATATTGCCTATACCTGTTATAGATCTATGAACTTAAGATTATTGAAACCTTTCCTTTATGAAAGTTATATTGGTATCTGCATTTAGTAGCTGCAAGCATACAGCACCATCCCACAGTAATGCCTTCATTTGTGTCATCCAATCTTGACCATGCAAACAATCAATGCATGACACTGAAGGTTATGCATACCGCCTGTATTCCTTCTATGCTGTAATTTATGCATGAAGTAGCATGACTCACGGGCAACAACATCAGTTGGAAGATGATCAAATTCTTTTAAGTTTTTTCTTTCTGTTGGTTAATTTCTTTATTGGAGCTTTTAATTCCATATGTGATTTATAATGCAAGTCACATTCTCCAACAGCTGTCTACACCTGCAGCCATATGACAGCGTCAAACATACCAATTTATCACTTACTCGCAGACAGAACCACCAATGTGCTTGTTAATGTCCCCAGGCTGTAGTCTACCACCACGCCCGCCCGCCCGCCAAACCCAACCAGAAGGAAAAAAGTCATGAAACGAATCATTTATTTGCTCTCCGAGGAATATCGGGATGAAAAAATTCCTGTCAAAATGGGAGAATTTTTAATGTTTATGTTATTGTAAAATGTAACTTGTAAAATAGACAACAAAAAAAAAAAAAAGAAAGGAAAAGAAAAAAAAGAAAGGAAAAAAAAAAAAGAAAAAAAAGAAAAGATGACTGTGCTCAGAAGAGTAATAGAGGAGCTTGAGGGATATTTAATCAGTGCGAAAGTTAGAAGCATTCCAGGCGAGTGTTAATCGGACAAACCCCTCAAGTTAAAGCAATATGTTTTTATTCTTTATCATGAAAATTGATGTCATTGTTGAATGTGTTTGTCGTTTTTTAATGAATACGGTTTATCTACTTATTGGAAAATTGGTTATCATTGTTACTGCAAATTTATTGACGAATTTTACCTATTTCATATCTAACATTAATTTCTGTGATTTATTTTAATTTTGATTTTTAATATTTGTTAATATAAATATATATATATATATATATTTAAAAATGTTCTTATAATATAAAATTTGATTTTGAGCGCAAATGAATTGACCTAAAAATATTTGTATAAGGGGTATGAAAATTTTTGCTTTACAAACTTAGTCCTACTCTCCCACCTCCTCTCTCTACTTTGTTTTTTTTTACCCATGCACCTCGATCCCAGCTTTCTGGCTTTTAGTTCTTGTGTTTCTCTTAATCCCCCCCTGTTTTCTTTCCTTCCTACTTCTGGAATGATCTAAACTCTCAGGCACAATTTGACCCTTGCCTTCGTGGTGCTGTTAAGCCTCATCAAACAAACATTTTAACAAACATTACAAACTAACAGAAAACTTTACTTTTTGTTTTAACTTTTATACTGTAGCTCTTAGTTATTCGCTACAGAACCAAGATTTTAAATCGTGATTGTGCATAAGATATTTCTTTAAGTTTTCTGACCATAATTGACAAGGGATTTTGGTGCCCTGGGGTTATGTGGTAGATGTTCTATGAATCATTTTGGCACTCTTTTTATTATCAACGTGTAATTCATTGTATTAGGAAAGTCCCAAGAAGTTCTGTGGAGAAAAGTGGTTTGGTGTTAGTTTTGTAGTAATAGCGGTGTTTGAGCGTGAAATACAGGTATAAGAAAATTTGGTGTATTAAGGGAAATTACACATTTCTTCTCAGGTTACAAATTTGGTCTATTCAGGGGGTCATTAGGGTTATGTTTGGTGCTGCTAAATATGAATTAGGTTTAGCTGTTGTATTATGTAGTGTTGGAACTTTCTTGAAGGAAATCTATGCAATGCTTCGTCCTCATAAGGGTATATTTACACATGGGTAATGAGGAGAATGACAACAAAGGATTGTAGTTGTGTATTCATAAGATAAATAATCATAATTCAATGTAGCCACTGATCACTTCCCGTGTTCGTGACCGCTGGCAAACCTCATGGGACTCACAAATTGATAACAAACTCCACGTCATCCAGCCCACCATTCCGATCAAACCCACCATCCACAATCTCTCCCATGTCGACAACGTACACATTACCCGTCTTAGAATAGGTCACACCCACCCCACTTACTCCCACCTTCTTATTGGCTTCCCCCAACCCCTCTGCAATAATTGCCATTGCACCGCCACAGTCCATCACATTCTCCTTGCGTGCCCCCTGTACAACCTTCCCAAAGCTTCCCTCGCTCCCCACAACTCAATAGCCAAGCTCTAGAAAAACCATCCGGATGAAATTATCTCCTTCCTTCATCATTTTTCCCTCTATAACAATATTTAGTCCTCGTATCCCACACCCCCCCCCCCTCTCCCTACTTTGTTTTTATCACCCATGCACCTCTTTCAATCGCAGCTTTCTGGCTTTTAGTTCTTGTGTTTCTCTCAATCTAATCTCCCCCTCCCCTCCTCTCCTTCTCTTCCTACCCTGGAATGATCTAACCTCTCAGGCACAATTTGACCCTCGTTGTCATGGTGCCGTTAAGCCCTCATCACATAAACAAACATAATGTTAAAGTGTATATGAGTTGCTGAAGAGGTTTTTCTATGAAAGTGATGGGTATTTACATTCTGTTTACCCTCATGGCTTCAAATTTTAGTGCATTTATTCTAAATCCAGAATTTCATCAGAGATAAATACTGAGAGCAACATAAAATGTGTCCGGATTTGCTGAAGATTTTAAGACAAAATGATATCAAAAATTGTTTAGAAATAGTCCAACCTTTGGATCAATGCATCCTGCAAATTCAAAATTGTTGGATGATCCAAAATATATGTCATTTTTAATACAGAAATTATCCCTTTTCTTTCAATCAGTGATTTTCTAATTTTGACAGTAATTACGTAGCCTATTAGAGGGTTATTACCTTTTCATGTCATCACTAGAAAATAAAACAAAAACAGAACAGAATCTTAATTACCCTCATTTCCAAAGCTTTGTATATCTCAATTTTCATCTAAATTTAAGAGAAACATCAAAGGAGATATTTTCATAATATTTGGTCTATGACCTCCTGAAACCTGTTATTAGACATCTAAATATATGCCATCAGACAAAACAAATGATATTTTATCATAATGATCCCATTGTTCTTTTTAATGTCTTTCATAAGTTTGACATGCTCATTGATATTTCAAAACTTGTGTCCTTATCTGATTTCCAGATCTGTTGTTTAAAGGCCATTTGTCCTGATTTTATTGTGGGTTGTACACTTTGTTCCAGCAGGCAGTAATTTGATCCAAGATGATTACTGATTTGCTTATCTGTGTAGGTGTAGCCTGATATGTGTGTTATTCGACCAATCAAAACACACAATTACAAATCTATTTTATTGTTGGTAATGCATAATAACTGGCCTTTAACAGAAACTGTTCAGTTTAAACAGGAACTGTTTTAAGAGAAAATTCCCTTCAGTTGTTATTTCACTTTTTGGGTTATGTTTCAATAACATAAGAATGAATCATGGTTTTGTAGCACATTGAACTTCATTAGTTTTCGGATTTTCAATATTTTGGTTGGAGTAGATCCTGACAGCCAATAGGAAAATGGCAGGTCTGTTAGTTCAGGTTTGAAAATAAAGAATGGTATTCATAAATGGGTTAATGTTTCAGCTGTTACTAAAGAGATGTGATTTCCTGCTTTGTTTCTTAACAATAATATTTTAGTTTAGCTAAGAGTATTATTTGTTGTTGGCTTACCTTGTTGCAGCAAAGGCTGTTCAGTTCAGAGAATTGCAAATCCCTGCTCAGATCAACCAACTGTGCAGATTTTCTTGATCAAGTTTGATTTAAAAAAAAAAACCTTGGTTGCCCATTGAACAGTTGTGGAAGGTTTTACATCTATACTGATGGCTCCAAGGAAGGCAACAAGACAGCAGCTGCTTCCATCATCCAAGACATCACCCTCAGTAGCAGGCTTTCCAACAACTTGTCCGAGGGAGACCATTTGCCCCTTCCACACAAGATCGCTTTTCCCCACTTCCTTTCCAGAATTTATTTGTAAAGACATATTTTGTCCCATTTATAGGTCTCCCCCTCCAATGAGACAAAGCTGCCCCTCTCTTCCCCCTCCAGCATCAACAACCCTGGTGCCGCCACTGGTCCTGTTTGAACTCTGTAATAAAAAGCTCTCTGGAAGTATCCCACAATGCATCTAATAATATTGAAATATTGCTTGGCTTTTTAGATGCCAGGAAGTCAAATCTACAAATGAAATTGAAATTGCATGAGTACAGTTCAGTTTTGAATTTCACCATGTAATTTGCAAGATATCCTGTGATGATATGTAATTTGCAAGATATCCTGTGATGATATGTAATTTGCAAGATATCCTGTGATGATATGTAATTTGCAAGATATCCTGTGATGATATGTAAGTTGCAAGATATCCTGTGATGATATGTAATTTGCAAGATATCCTGTGATGATATGTAATTTGCAAGATATCCTGTGATGATATGTAATTTGCAAGATATCCTGTGATAATTTGTAATTTAGACATTTTTAAATAGCTGTTGCTTTTACATTTACAAAGTTGTATATACTGCAGGCTACTTTTATACAGTCTCCATGGTTGAAGTGTCTGAAGGTATATGTACTACCAGGCATGTAGCCAATGGGGAGTCGCCAGAGTCGTGGCTCTCCCCTTTTCTGAATATCAATTTATTTTGGACGTTTTAAAATTATTGTAAGTGTTATGCTTCTGAGTTTTTCCGTTTTATATATAGTTCACTGAGTTGGAATTTTGTTTGTAGAGTCGGCTCCCCTCCCCTCCCCTCCTCCCCTCTCATTACAATTTCTGGCTATGTGCCTGTGTACTACCACCTTTACAATACCCTTATGGCATAAAGCAAAGAGCTCTTGGTTACTCTGGAGCAGACCAATTGCTCCCAGTCCTCAATCCTTTCATTAGTTTTGGGCTATAATGTCTGCCAGTCACTAGATCTGCATATTATCTACTGGGTGTAATCTCTCATCCAAATATGACACAAATTGGTCCGAATCACTCAACAAGCCATCTTCCAGTCATCAAAGCAATCAATCATTTCCATATCTGTTAAATTTGCTGCTAGAAACCTTATCAGTCAACTTAGTAATAGAGATAAGCTTACAGAGAGTCATTGGATGCTCTGGAAGTCTTTTAGTGTAGCTCATAGGGGTTTCAGCACATGGTTTGGGAGAAGAACAAGGATGAGGTAATTTATAGCCACAGAGGGCTTGGTTGGTGGTAAGGACCATGTAATTTATGGTTACATTTCTGTCTTTATCAGTTGGAAGATGTTTTGCTTACAAAATAACCTTCAGGATTTCACAAGGTATTTATTTGGATGGGTACATATGAGCCAGAGCTGGGGTTATCTTTTGGTTATTGGTGCAGGGTTGCCATGTCTGCCACATGTTTACTGGCCAAATATCCATTGAAAACTGCCAAATTAGGCAAAAAACAGTTAAATCAGTTTCTAATGGACTGAATCATTGAAAGAAGTACAACCTCCCAGAGCTTCCCTCGCTCCCCACAACTCAATTGCTGAGTTCTTCCAGAAAAATCCTCCGGATATAATTATCTCCTTCCTTCAGCATGCTTCCCTCTACAATCATTTAATTCTCCTCTTCCACCCCCTCTCTTCTTTGTTTATGGTTCAACCATGCACCTCCCCTCTCGATCACAGCTTTCTGACCTTTTGTTGTTGAATTTCGCTCATTCTCTCCCTGTTTTCTTTTCTTCCTACCTCTAGAATGATCAGACCTCTTAGGCACAATTTGACCCTAGTTGTCGTGGTGCCGTTAAGCCCTCATCAAACAAACAAACAAACCATACAATGTAAAATACAAGATAAAGATATATAATTGTTTTGACTTTACACAAAAGTTTTCACTGTGAGTCAAATGGAAACAAATATTATTTGATTGTATATTATGAGTTTCAATGCTCTGGTAGCACAAGTGCTAAAAATAGATTAATGTGAGTAATTGTTTCATGAGTTAAAAAGTGAAATTAAGGAAAGAATAAGTTTAGTTTAGCAAAATCTTCCACCCTTTCTGTTTAAGTCTAAAACCCAAACATCTTCGACAACACTGTTGTTGGTAATCTGAATACTATCAGGTTAATAAGTCTGGTAACATTAATAAAAACTCTTAACACTCTGGTGCAAGGAACAATGCAACACAAGTTTTTCATTTCAAAACAATTATATTCGTAATTATTTCTCTCCAAAAGGAAAACAGCTAAGCAGAATTAATGAATTTTATTTGATTACAACTCTTCACGTACTGTACAACCGTCTCGTCTGGAGTCCTGATCAAAACTGAACTTGAAACTGAAAATAGCAGATTTCTTTATCTTCGCGTAAACGGTTTTCCCATGTGTTTATGCTATGCAATGTACACAAGACATGTGTGTTATTACTTATAACAACCATCAACATTGATATCATTAGATTAATTATTCGTGTTCGGCAATTGTTTTTGATTTACTAACTCAATAGTCATAAGTTATTTGAGCTGTTTTGTCTTGATTTTTGTGGGTTGTACCCATTTCACTAATAATAGCATGACTTTATGCAATATCCCCCATTACAAGCACAATTGCAATAAGTCATGAAAAAATAGAAATTGGTAAATACTGCTGTGTGTATTTGTCTGTGAGGTAAATTAATCAAATTGTCCAGAATTTATATATCTTTGACCAAGAAGGTGTTGGCAGTTTGTATTTTTACCCTTGCAGAGCAGTGGACATAGATACTAAGGGGTGATTGGAGCAGGGGTGTAGGAAGGGTCACTTCTCTTAGGGGCAAAAATCCCATAATTTTCCTGTGACAAGTGCAAAAATTGCTTTGGTAAATAAAGTTTCTGGTAACCAGGAAACACCTTTCAATATCTGGGAGAAATTCCTTCATATTCGGAATTTTCCTTCATTTTTGGAAATTTTGCATTAATTTAAGAAATTTTGGCCAGTTTTCAGAGAATTTTGGTCATTTTTCGAGAAATTTTGAGCAGTTTTCTGGAAATTTTGGTCAATTTTTGGAAAATTTTACCCAAATATACTAATTTCACCTCCCAACCAGGCAGGTGAATTCTGCACGGGGAGGTAGGGGGGAGGGGCAGCTTTCCCCCTGCACCCACTTTCTACACCTATGGATGGGAGTATATATCCCCTCCAATTATTGGCGAACCCCTAATACATAACCCTTAATTACACCACCTTCTTTCCGATCTGAACTACTGCACCCACATCATGTTTGTACTCCTGCAGCATTATCAAAATATAACTCCTTTACTTCTTTTTTCTTTTTTCCTTTGACATAAAATACTTACAAACAATTTTCATAACCTGTTTTATGCCTTGAAAAACATTAATCATTCCTATCTTATGATATTATGCACTTTTTAAAGGAAAAAATGTGTTTTTCTGTCTTCAAATGTCAGAAGAATTAATTTATAGATCAGATACATCTTAACATACTTAAAATTTCTTGTTTATCATTCATGAAAGATTTAAAAGATCAGTATTTATCAAGTGGGATGAATCCAGTCCTAATTCTAATACATATAAGCACATATTTAATCACTTTTATCTCAAAATCACCTGTTCTGAATTTTAAGTATCCAAATTGCCTAATTTGTTTTCAATCTTTTTTGTTTGTATTACAATATCAGAATTTTAAAATCATTTATGTTATTAGTTGAATAGTGCACTACCCTTACAGAAAAAAAAAACTAAGCTTGCCAAAAGGTAACATTTTTAGTTTGCGAAAAACTTGCTGCAAGCTTGCAGCAATCTTGCTGCAAGCTTGCAAGCAAGCTAGTATTTGGGACAAATGCAAGCTTGCTAGCTTGCCCAAATAACATTAGCTTGTGCAAACTAGGAAAAAAAAAGATAGTTTTTTTTTTTATAGCTTGCGCAAGCTGCAAGCTTGTGGAAGGGTTTTTGCTAGCTTGCGCAAGCTAACAAGTTTGCCGTTGTCCCAAAAACTAGCTTGCTGCAAGGTTGCATCAAATTTGCGCACGTTAAAAAGCTTGCGGAAACCTAGTTTTTCTGTAGAGTACATTCGCAAAGGGTACATTCGCAAAAAATAAATATAATGTTTTTAGGTGAATAATAGATTTGTTACTAGTTTCTGACTTTTGTTTAGGAGTCTATGATCTTCAAGTAAAGTTATTGGATTAATCGACTTACATGTTTTTCTTCTCTCTTTCTTTCTTTGCAGGTAAGTCCCTTATTGGTGTGTAAGTCCCTTATTGGTGTGTACGCTGTAAGGTAAGATTTCTGATAAATTTATGGAAGGAGCTCGCATTCAGAGGAGCAAAAAGATGGTTGGAAGGGGAGGGGGCAAACCCCACCATGCAGCTTCTGAAGGTATATCAAGTTTATGAGGCCCAGAGCAATAAGACAGCAGTATGACAGCAATAAGACAGCAATAAGACAGCAATACGACAGCATTAAGACAGCATTAAGACATAATGATGCAGCATTCTTTATGTGCTATACCATACCACCCATGCATCAGTCTTCAAAAGTTGCGCCAGATACCTGTCTCATCTGTTCTTTAGAAGATGATACAGAAGGAGGGGGGGGTTTGGCAGTCTGACAATTAGTCTATGGCAGAGGGAAGGGCTTGGCTGTCTGATAAATATATTCCATTGCAGGGGGGAAGGCTAGGAAATTAAGTGATTCCAATATGACAAGATTATGATCATGTAAAGCTTAAGTTTTATACAGAAACATAGCAGTTAGGTTGTTTTAGGTTGTTGCTCACCCACGAGCTTAAACTATGCATTTCTGCCAATATTACTTTACAATATAAATGATATTTTACCTCCCCAAACGTTCTTCATTCTCGTATGTAACACTGTTCCTCAATTGTGTCATTTTCTTTATTGAAATCCCGCAACCTTCATTATCTTTTGAAGCCAATCTCATTATAACACGAAGAAAGACTACACATTTGAAATGACCCTGTGACCTCTCACAGTAAGATCCATTTTAATGAAAATCAAACAATCACACTTTTGGTCATTGGACAGCAGGGTTTCTGTGAAGCTCATAAACAGTATTTGATTTAGTCTTTAAAACATTGGAGCAAAAAGTAAAGAAAGAAGAAAAAAAAAAAAAGGAAAGGAAACAAAAAAAAAAGATTTTTTTTGATAAGTTAGTAGCAACATGTTTGATGTGTTCTCTTTGATATGGGCGCTACAACAAATGTGTGCCAACCTATTAAAACGACGCTCGTTACTGATGCAACAATAAATTGCAGGGTACTTATGTTTCAAGTATTTTAACAAGGACTAACATCATTGAAAAGTGTTTAGCACAAATCATGAGACTTGACATATTAACTTTTTCCTATAATTTTTAGTGTTGTAAAAATGTGTATTAAATACGTGGGTCTTAGATTTAGGCTTATATCAGATGGAATGTCAGTTGATGCAACACTTCTGATATTGTAAATGATGAAGATTAGAACAGTGCCGTACACCTGTGACATCTGGGCCTATCTTTTTGGGTATCAAACACTTTTTCATCTAAGTCTTTCTTCCATTCAGGTTAACTTTCTATTAAACAGTTCAGGAGATTCTCCTCTTTAGGAGAAAATTATTTCCCCGAATAAGGGAGAATCTCAGACTGCCATTTTGAAGATTACCCATGATGCCTCTAACGAAACAGCGTAATGCTATGGCACAGAACTTGTATGGGTTCTATAAATTTTTCTCAAGTACTGGTCAATTTCATTTTTGCATTTTCAAAATCTATTCTTATTAATCTACAAATTATCTAGTTTGCAAATGGACATCCTCCACGCCATTTAAAGATATTTAATGACAAAAACTTACAAATTCTGGCCTGTTTTTGCTGGGATTATCGAAGTAACGCAGACACCATCCAGTACCAGACAAGAAAGAGAATGTCCATTGCACAAACAGGTATGCACACAATGCATTCTGGTAACTTCGCACATACAATGACCGCATATAAGCTAAATAAAAACTGTAGGTCAAAGCACTTGAAAATGGAAATCTGAAAGTTACTTAATTTACATAGATTTTCCCCTCTTTGGGGAAAAATAATTTTTCTCCTGATGAGGGAATCTCTGGAAATGCTAAATTAATTCACCATCATTTGCTCTAAAGCTCTCTGGTATTATTGACCTTGAACATTGATGTTGCACTTAAAACAAAAGGGACTGATAAATGTCATTTCTGATGGTGTCTCTCTTCAATAAACCTTCATTCTATTTTTGTGCCAAACAAAATTATACTAAAAAACAAAACTGAGATTATTAAAAATGAAATAATTTCACTATTTAGGTACTATTTGAAAGAGGTAATCAGTTTTGAGTCAGTAAATTCGTTTTACACATCACCAATTAATCTGATACATGCTTAGTAACGTCAGCGGTGCTAATTGATTGGCCTGTTAGTGATTGTGTCAATATTGTGACCAATCAGATACTTGTATTGCATTTTTGAACTTCATGTTATCTATTTTAACATGATATCTGGTTTTTAAATGCTAAGCACCATATTATAAGAGAGTTATTTCAAGAAATTCAGATTAGGTCCCCAGTGACTAGAAAATCATATCCCCTGTTGACCTTCACCTTAAAAGGTTAGAAATAACAGTGAAAATGACCAATTTATGTCATTAACAAATGTGTCTGATAAGATATAACCAGCCGTAATGTAAGGTGACACAGTTATTCCATCATTAAGTAATGGGACTGTTCAGGCTGTATGTGCTGAGGCTGCGCTCCCCTCTGATGTATTCCGATCCTGATCACAAACCGTTGAATGATTATAGACAAAATAATGTCATGTATTCTCACTTGAGTGCACGCACGGATCAGACCCGCTGCACGAGATCTGATCATGGGACATGGGTGAACTTCCAAGTCGAAAGCTGGAAAAACTGAAAAACCTGTGAAATATAACGGAGCAGGCTTCTGTTCATGTGAAATAAAAAAGACGAGTTATAACAGTGTATATAACTTGATCGCATTTCACTGATCAACAACATTCACTCATGATTTTTAAAAATCTCATTGGTGGATCTGATCGCTTGCTCTGATCACGATCCTACTTCAACGAGGATGAAAAACTAATTGACTGGTGATCAGATCAGGTGAGCATTCTGGCAGTAAAAAAATGAACGGATCTGATCTTCTACAGTGGGTTTGATCGTGAGCTTGTAAGCGAGTGAGAACAAGTTCCTAGCGGCAACTGTGTGATTTTATCACACCTGTGGGTAATAAGCCTTGTCATGTACAATAAAGTAAGCTTCACAATTTTGATAAGAATCATGACTAGTTTTTTCCTCCTTTCTTTCAATAAATATGCAATTAAATGTATTGTAGGGACATGTAAAGTAGTAAGAAATATAGTTTTAGGGATTGTAAGTACTTTATATAAATTCAAGCATGATTTTCTTTAGATTCTTACATGATTTTGTATGAATTCCAAAATGATTTGACCTTTCTTGTGCTAATTGAAAATTTGACAAATTCTAAATATATAACATTTGATTGAAGTAGACTTACTTACGCTCAGTGGTCGTAAATTATAATGGAGTTTACCTAGCAAAAGTTCATCCCACTTTATGACTCGTCATATTTCAAACCTTTTACACCTAAGACGTGTTCAAACACTTGCAGTTTTGACTTCAAATATGAATTAGCATCATTTTCAGGAAACTCTATTGCACAAGTAATAGGACTGTTCACGTTTCTATAGCAGTATGGGGGCAGCCTTATTTTACAGGTTTCTTGAAAGACCTTTGAAAGATGCCATCCAATCTGATAGATTCCATGATTTTGAGCTCATCTCATACAGTACATTAATAGTGTACAAACTACACTACACAATTTTAATGAAGGATTTATTTGATGTTCATGCAAGACCATAGGTGTGAAAGCAGTTGTGCAGGAGGTTAATTGTCCAAATAGTTTATTTTGAGCAGGCTTATAAACAAAATTCGGGCAAAGTTAGGCCTTGTTTCAGTAATTGTTATATTTTTTAGACAATTTCCACCTTAACCAAAACATGCTCCTATGCTTATTCACAAGGCATTAAATTCTTGATAATATTTCTTGGGAAGAATAGTATATTATTCAAGCCTTATTATATATTTGGATTATTAACAGCTTCTATTTTCAAAATGGATTTCTATTGTGAAAATGGACTCAAATAAAGCCTTCACATTACCATTATACTTGGGGTTTTGGTACTTAATAAACTCTGTACCAGAAATGCTAACAGGATTTTGCTTGCTGTTCTGGTGCACAGTTTATTAAGTCCTAAAAAGGAGTATAATGGTAACGTGAAGGCTTTATTTTGACAAAAGAAATCCTTTCTGAAAATAGAAACTGTTTATTATGTAATAATTGTTGTTATTGAAATGTTATTTTAATGATACCTTTTAAAGTTGCATGTTGGCTGATTCTAGGGTAGAAAATTAAGATTGGAAAAATGATTTGAATTTTTTTCCACAAAGAGTTGTTAATGAGTGGAATGGTTTGTCAGTGGGTGGTTAGCTTCAATTCTGTTCACAATTTCAAAGTAAACATAAGATTTTTACCAACTCTAGGCATCTTTGATTTTGTTTTGTTTGTGGTTGTGGTCTGGTGGTGTTACTTTGGGCTTTTTATGGGGTGACTGCCCCTTCTTAGCCTGTCATCTTGTTATGTTATGTTAAATGTAAAAAAAAAATCACATTTCATGAAATGTTTCAAACTATGGATGTTTGTTACATTAATCATCAAAATCAATACTCTTCATAGAAGCGCTCTCATGCTCTGTGTTTGCTGCATCAAAATTTTGCTTCTTTTTGTTATATCAGCTTTTTAAGCAATTTATTTTTGAGCAATATTCTGCAAGAATCGTTATTGTGAATCTGTACTATGTTGTGATTTATTACAAGGTGTTGCTGGAAGTTCTGATGTGACAAAGCAACAATTTCTAATGAAAAAAAATAAAATAAAAAAGGTTGCTAAATGTTATTTCAAAATACAGATTTAAGCCTATTTTATTACTCTCCCTGTCAAATGAATAATTTATTCAACATTCAAAAATTCAAAATGAGAAAAACAACAGTTGACAGCTTTTAAATGGGGTTTCTTTTCTATGTTGTCATCTTCTTAAGTGAGATGAGTGGTAAACGCTCTGGAAATTAGAGGGCAGTAGTACAAAATGTCTATCTGGAAAATTTAGCTAGAAACTTAGATTTAGGGGTTGAATTGTTGAAAATGGTTATGGATAGGAGATGAAAAAATCCTTTGACTGGTGAATTAATTATAAGAGTAATCAAATCAATGATTGATAAAACACCGACAATAATTACATTTTATATATTTGGATTTTCCTCCTAAACATAATAACATTGAAATTTGTTTCATTGAAAAAAAAAATCAGAATTTCTTCCTGAAATATTAAATGAGTAAAACCAAATTGGTTATATGTTTTGTACCAAATTCTGAGTTAAGGGTGAGGCAGTATGGGAGGGGGTTGGGAAGGGTCTGCAGGGTAGATATGTATTGGTAGGGATTTGGGAATCCCTTTTTTATTGTGTAGATGAACCATTAGCTGAATTGTTTTTGATTTTTTTTTCCTTGAATTTTTTGTGGGTTTGATCTCAGAGAATAAGTCCAATAACACACTCATGAAAAGGTACAATGGACATGTTTGTTTTAGGTTTGTTTTTTGTTTATAAAGCAATTGACTTTTTTTGGGTAAATATAATGTATAATGATATATCACAGTACTGATATATACTTTTAGCCAGAAACATGAGATTAAGATTGGCTGTTATTTTACCATTAGTTAAAAACAAAATTGCTTCACAGAGAGATATTGCATGTTATTAAACTGACAGATTTCAGGGGCCTCATAAATGATGCACTTTAACATCATGCGATTTTTTGACTGAGTCACTTGTAAGAAATAACTAGAAAAATAACATATTTAAAGTTATTCTCAGCTTTAAGGGGAAATATTATCAAAAAGTATCAAATTATTCCCAGCTTTTAGGGAACAAAATGAACATGCTATTCTCAGCTTTAAGGGGAAAAAACCATGAAGTTATTCTCAGCTTTAAAGGGGCAAAATGATTAATTTATTCTTAGCTCTAAGGGGACAAAATGATCAATTTATTCTCAGCTTTAAGGGAACAAAATGATCAAATTATTATCAGCTTTAAGGGGGAAAATGATCAAGTTCTTATCAGCTTTAATTGGACAAAATGATCAAGTTATTCTCAGCTTTAAGGGAACAAAATGATTAAATTATTCTCAGCTTTAAGGGAAACAACTGATCAAGTTATTTTCAGCTTTAAGGGAGGGTGGGGGGAATGATAAAGTTATAGTTATTCTCAACTTTAAGGGGGATGATATAGTTATAGTTATTCTCAGCTTTATGGAGGGGGAAAAAATGGGTTATTCTCAGCTTTAAGGGGAAAATGATCAAGTTATTCTCAGCTTTAAGGAAAAAATGATCAAGTTATTCTCAGCTTTAGGGGAAAAAATGATCAAGTTATTCTCAGCTTTAAGGGAGGGGGATGATAAAGTTATAGTTATTTTCAGCTTTAAGGGGAAAAAATGATTAAGTTATTCTTAGCAAAAAAAAAAGAAAAAAAAGGATCACATTTTGCTGAGTTGATACCAGAAACAACTCCTCCATTTTAGAAAGGGGACCCTAGATGATGATGTGTTGCCTATCTTAAAAAGCTTAATCAGATTTTCATTGATAATTTTTGTTGGTGAATATTTTAGTCATGAAATAAAGGACACATGTCTGATACAATCCTTATTTCATTAGATAGCAGATTAAAATCTAAACCAACTACCGAAAACATCAAGTCAAAATCTTATTCCTACCCCAAGGCATTCATGTTTGAAGTAGACACATGAAGGCTGCCATTTTGCTCATTTACATATACAAATATTATCTAATGACTTTATTTACCCAACACAGCAATGGAATGCAATGTATTTCTTTATACTTGACTGTAAAAAATTGTTTCAAATGTTGTCACTAAAACTATTAATAGCTTGATTTGGTAATATCTCTATGACATCACAGATGTTGCCAATTAGTCAATTTTGTTCACATTCAAAAATACTTTAAATTTTTGTAACTACTAAACGGATTAAGATATGAACATAGTTTTTTCACCAATTTGTCTCTAAAATTGGTCTCTATTATATATGAAAATTCATGGGAATATTCCTTCAACTGGTCTTGTCAGAGTAAGATCGATAATAGAGGGAGTACTTTACTTATATAAATTTGAATCAGGTTTAGAATTTTTTTGTGGAAATATTCTGAGCTGAGGGATTTCATGTGTTAATTAAAAATCACTAATACAGGTTTATTCACTATAGTTTTGATTATAACATAATGATGGAACTTTGATGGATATGTTTATGATTGAAGAATATAACAGTTTTTGAGTTTTATTTTGTCATGCTTGGATAAGCTAAAGGCACTCATCAGCATAACGTGTTGCAGTTTCTTCATGGTGCTGAAGTTTTTAATCATTAGACAGACCCTTAGCTTGATTTAAAAAGGGTCAGGTTGCTAGACTTGTTGAGGGGCACATTCGGTGTGGAGTCCATGGGCCCTCCTTAAGGCTCAATCCAATGGTAAAGTAGCTCTGGGGCAGGGAGGCCCACTGAGGGGCAGGGAAGGCCGCCCCTGTAATACAGCAAAGCTAGGGGTCTATTAGAAACTAATAATTACATTTGTTAAAAGTGGTAGCAAATGGTAAGGGCTTAGGTTTTGGGATGGGGTAGGATTGCAATGGGAAGGAGTTTACTTTCGCATTTTGGTGAGGAAGATTTGAAGGTGCAGTTAATAAAGACACCCTTACAGAAATATAAGCTTGCACCAATGTAACATTTTTAGCTTGCTTAAACATGCTGCAAGCTAACATTTCCAGCTTGGGTAAGCAAGCATGCTGCAAGCTTGCAACAAGCCAACATTTTTTGCTTGTGCAAGCTAGAAAGTTCCAAATACTAGCTTGTGGCATGCTTGCTGCAAGCTTGCAAAACACTTGCACAAGCTTGCAGCATGCTTGCACAAGCTAAAAATGTTACCTTGTTGTAAGCGTGTTGCAAGCTAAAATTTCTGTAAAGGCAGGCTTGAAGTTTAAGTGAGGATGGGATAGGGTCAAAACTGGGTGAGGTTGTGGGGAACGGGTGGTAGACTTTGGGTGGGGTGAGGCACAGGAGGGGGTTTGACAGTTGGGTTGGAATAATGATTGATGTTAGAAAAGGTGATTATGGTATAAAGATAAGAGTCGACAAGATAGGGGGAATTCTTGTGGATTGGTGGGTCATTGGAACTGTTATGATTAGAGATTGGTTATGTTCCAGGTTAAAATGATTTTTCTTCTTTTAGGTGGAGAGGGGAGGGGGAGGGGGAAGGGTGGGGGGTGAAAGAAAATGATACATTTTTATCCCTTTCAAAATTTTGTTGGATTTCTAATTTTTCAATATTTGCTCCCTCAAAATGTTTTAAATAGAAAATCTTTTACAATCTTTAGTTAAATTTTAGTTCATCCCTTTGTCTCAGTCGTAAAGAGTGTTTGTCTCTCAGTGTATAGTGTGTTTTACAATATGTCAATATTTTGGCATTTCATGTCACTGCCGCCTTTGTTGTGTATTGTAAATACCTCATCTGGATCACTACAAGCCCACACAAATGTGCTCATTAATATTCATTGGTCAATATCATATTCGCTTCCTGTGGGCATTTGTCAGCATGTTTACATAGATGGAGAGCACACTTCATCATTTGAATTCATGAGGTGAATGCTTGGATGATTTTAGTCCTCCCTAGCAGGATAATTCCTTATCTTTACGCTATATTTATGCTGATTAATTTGAATGTGAAATGTGAGATTCTGAAAGGCTTTCATAAGCTCACTGTGGATGACATGTTCATAAAGAACGTTCCAACTTTTTATTAGTTTTTAGATCGGCTACTGGCTCCAAAAGTCTTTGTGTAAATTAAAGAACGAAATTAAAACGTGATGAGTTAGTTTGCAGGTATTGTGATGAGCATGAAATATTAACACCTAGTATTTTATTTCATGAGCATTTTTTAAATATTGAGATATTTAAAAAATATTTGTATGGAATGGGCTAGGGGTTGTAAAGGAAGTTTGGCATAACATAGCTTTCTTATTTTCTCTAATTTATTTTGCTTTTGCATATTTTACTTGGTTTATAAATAACAAGCAGAATGGAATAAGTAACTTTGATTGTCATATTTGTACGGTTTGTTTGAAGTTAAGATATCACATCAGTTGCAGAAATCACAGAGTATTATGTTGCAGTAAATCCCTGTAGAGATGGAAATATTGCAAATATTGGTTTTTGACATGAATATGGATTTTTCTTTTTTATTTATCCCTTACAACATTGCCTTGGAGTATAGATGCAAATTCTTCTAAAATGTTGTACAAACTTTCATGCCCCAAACCAGGCAATTAGATAGAAGATATTTTTGTGAATTTGAAGAAAACATTTCTACCGATTTACTGAAAATGTCTTGGTTTATGCGATACACAAAATTTCACATTATTTGAACATACTAGAAAAGTTCCATTTTGATTAGCCATTAGTTTGGTAATTTGTGAAGTTCATGCAATTTTGTAATCAGAATAATTCTTATTGTAGAAATCAAGTAAAAAATATGAGTCTTTGAAGATCTAGTAACATATAGGCAAGTCATGCTTTTGTAAAATAGTGTTCAGTTCTAAAATTAAACATCTCTTCTATGAAGAAATAGTAGAACTGCAAATCTCTTCAAGTTGACGTTTTATATAAAAGCGATGAAGAAATGGTAGAACTGCAAATCTCTTGAAGTTGACGTTTTATAAAAGCGATGAAGAAATAGTACTGCAAATCTCTTCAAGTTGACGTTTTATAAAAGCAATGAAGAAAAAGTAGAACTGCAAATCTCTTCAAGTTGACGGTTTATATAAAAGCGATGAAGAAATAGTAGAACTGCAAATCTCTTCAAGTTGACGTTTGATAAAAACGATAAAGAAATAGTAGAACTGCAAATCTTTTCAAGTTGACGTTTAATAAAAGCGATGATGAAATAGTAGAACTGCAAATCTCTTCAAGTTGATAAAAAGTTTAGAACTGCAAATCTCTTCAAAATAAAAAGCGATGAAGAAATAGGAGACTGCAAATCTCTTCAAATTGACGTTTTATAAAAAGCGATGAAGAAATAGTAGAACTGCAAATCTCTTCAAATTGACGTTTTATAAAAAGTGATGAAGAAATAGTAGAACTGCAAATCTCTTAAAGTTGACGTTTGATAAAAAGCGATGAAAAAATAGTAGAACTGCAAATCTCTTTAAGTTGATGTTTTATAAAAGCGATTTTTGTTTGTTTTGTTCTAAATTCCAAGAATAATTTAAAACTGTTGAATTTGTAATTTGAAGACATAACCAAGGTCTGTATCAAATTTCCCAAAATATATTCTTAAGATGGGGATTTAAGGATTTCTATCCAATTAAAATCATCACATTCAGCTGCACTCCTTCAAGTTATTGTGACATGATTTATAGCAAGAATTAATTGTACTGCATAATAAGTAACATTCTCAAGTGATTACAGCCTAAATTAACATATCTTTGATTCTTTGTGGACACTTGATCCCGGAAATGTAAAAAGTTGTAAATATGACTATGTTTAATCAATTATTGATAGGAATTTTTGCTCTACAATGATTTTTCAGTTGATTTTCAACAATTTAGCATTGTGTTGCAGCTAGGTGGTACTATTTCGTTTAAAGGCCAGCTCTTGTGTTAATGCGGAGAAAACCATGCAATCCTAAGAAAAGTAGTGTTGAGGCAGAGTGTTAATTTATATAGGCATTTAATGCCTGGGGCAAAGGACTTTGACTTGAGTGGAATGGCCTGACTTTAGGAGGGTAATTCAAGATGCAAAGTCCTTTGAAGCGTGCATTAAATATGCATATAAGCACGATGCCAAAACATTCATCTTTTCATCAAATCTCCATGTTAGATTGTTTAAAATGCATTTAAAAAAAAGAAGAATTAATAGAAAAAAGAATGAAAAACAAGAAAAGTTTACATACATTTTTTCGCTTTGCTAAGAAATTTACCTGTTGTTAAATTGGACTAAACCTAATACTGAAGGTGATGCATTACAAGCATTTAATGCACGCACGGGTCATGACAATGCAAATACTCCAAATATTTTTTTATATCAAATTCAATGTTTCTGATTGGCAGATCATATTTAAACAAATACTGACAAGCCAATAAAAAGCTGCTGGGTGAATCAATAGCTGCTGTGTGAAAGTGACGTCTTACGAATACAGAAAATTTATGGATGCTGTTTCAAGCCTTGTACATGTTGCATCATACAATAACACGTCTTTGGTACTTGCTAAAACTTCAGTGAAAACCACCCACAACAATTGTTGTCGAATTTAACGACTTTTTGTTTTAATATTTGAAGGAGAGGGATTTGTTTATTTTTGAATTCCACTGTTGACTTCAAACGTGTTATTTTGAAATGAACTTGATGAAGGAACCTGTGTAGTAAATAATGAATGAAGTGAGTATAGTTGCTGTTTGCTTTGGTTATATCAGCAGAAATGGAAAATATGTCATCATGGCTTATTTTTGCTTTACGTTATAAGAATTTTTTTTAAAGTTATGACGTAGGTAAAAGGAATAAAACTGAATTATTAACTAGACTCTCAACTGGAAGAAACTGGGAGAAGAATGGTTAATGTACGTTGTCGTGGTTAAACTATTCAGATCTGCATGAGATTTAGGTAGATGAAAATAATGATGGGACTCGCAATATTCAATTATTTACAACAAGTGTCATCAGATGAACTTTCCTTTAATTTCTCTGAAAATTGATGCAGGGATAATGATGACAGTGTGGAACAGTTGGGGAGTGAAAAATACGTCCTGGATATATAAAAGACATTCTTCTATCAGTTTGAAATCTTAACATACAATGGGTGTTTAATGGATTATTTTTATCTGTTAACATTTTAATTTATATTTCTGACTAAGGTTGAAGATTTTTTTTCTTCAGCTCTGCAATTTTTGCAGAACTGGTATGTTGTTAAGTTTACATTAAAATTATGGTAAATTCATTAACTTGCGGGAGGGAGAAGGGGGGGCTTAAAGTGGTCTTGCCAAATAAAGCTTGTAAACAGGAAATCTCCAGAATGATTAGTTGGATTTATGTCATATGTGGTACACATGTAGCCCATGGTCCGAGATGTGCCCTGTCAATTTTGGTGGTGATGTCTTGCATATCAATGAGTGGGCGGGGCTTATTGTAAATATCTTGAAATACTTATATTACAACAACCCTTTGTCCTTTTTATTCCATATTCAGTGTAGTAATGTTGTTAGCTAGTATCAGTATTCTCATGGTATTAAAAACGTAAAATCTCATTAATATGCAAAGTTGTTTTGCCAAATAAAGCTTGTAAGGACGAAATCTCCTGAATGACACATTGGATTTATATACCGTATTTTCTCTAATAAACGCCCCCGGGGCGTTGCATTTGGAAAACAGGGGGGCGTTTATCCGAGGGTAAAGTATGAAGGAAAAGTGTAACTTACAAAAGAACGGCAATTCCTTTTAGGCCTAAGGTATTAGTTCCTTCATGCGATTTTTGTGTTTTTAGCATTATTGTGCATGGATTATTAATGGAATATACTCTTTGCATATTTTTGGCTTGGTTACGTTCGACTTACAGCCTTTTTAAGTCACATTCGGTAAGTTAAACGTACGTTGTTACATCCTGAAAGTATGAAAAATGATGGGGGGGGGGGGGGGAAGGGTTTTTTTAGAGGGGGGGCGTTTATTAGAGAAAATACGGTATGTGGTACACATGTGGCATAAAGCACATGGCATATCATATGACATATTACATGGTCTGCATATGTTCCCTATCAATTTTGGTGGTGATGTCATGCATATTAATGAGTGGGCGGGGGTTAATGTAAGAATATGGAAATGCTCATATTTTGACAACTGGATTTGTTTTCACATTTGGTGTAATTGTTATTACGCAATGTTGTTATTATACAAGTGTGCATTTGTACAGGATGTAAAATCGTTAAATCTCAATAATATGAATAGTGAACAGGATTTAATGTGGTTTTGCCAATAATGGAGCTCTTAAACATGAACACTTCAAATGAAACATTGATGTCAGATGTGGTACAGTAATTATCAATATTGTATAACTTTACTTGTAACTTTTGCATCCAAAAAACATTAAAGCAGTTCAGTTGATTGATGTGCATGTCAGTCTTTTGTTGAATTTGAGAGTTTCTTCATGATTTGTTTGTATGTTGATATCACAACGCATTAATTTACGTACATGCATGCATTGTTCAGTACAAAACACTCATAACTTCATTACAATAGCCATTCAGTGGCTACCTTATCCCCAACATACACAATGATATACTAAATATTCATCATGATGTACTAAATATCAATCATGATATTCATTGTGATATACTAAACATACACGATTATATACTAAATTTGTATGATGATATATACTAAATATCATAATATACTAAATATTCGTCATGATTTACTGAAAATACACAATTATATACTAAATATTTATGATGATATATGCTAAATATCATGATATACTAAATATTCATCATGATACACTGAGAATACACGATGATGTACTAAATTGATATTGATTTGAACCAGTATTGATCGTATGCAAATGTATTTAATAGGGTATACATATGTATATTTTAGAATAAGAGTGGATTTTACAAGAATGCAATCCGGAACTGCAAATGCAACTCTAGTTATATTGATCTGCAAGGCTTATAAATAAATATCATGGAACTAATATTTCATGATATGCAATGACATGACAATAAACAAAAATCTTGCAAATCAATCAGCTTATGATAAAGAAGCATCTGAACCACAAAACCTTTTGGTTCTGGTTTTCTCGGGTACCCTGTTCGGAACCGGGTAACAGTAACGGGTCTCTGGTTCAGATTTTATGTTACATGACTCGGGCCTATTTCTGACCTTGCAATCAAATTATTTGGTTAAAGTTATATTGCCTTAACTTTGGTTCTGAAAGGAAAGGAATCACATTTTTGAGTCGAGTTACGAAAACTTAATTTAGGCTTCTTTAATTCAAGATCTTTATGTAATTATTGTTGTGTTTCAACAAGCTGTTTTGATACTGATGTTGTTGATGAAAAACATAAGGAAAAAAAAAAGTTGACTTGTTGTTTGAATTGTTTCAAAACGGTTTGACCTTTCAGCATCTTTTCCCAACCAATTTGTTTGTCTTTACGTGAACAGAGGACAAATTGCTGGTTAAAAAATGATCCAAATTACATAAATTGTTTGTTGCATGGAACTGTTCTGCTTCCAACTTTCCTGGCTGAGAAGAAAATTAAAAACATTGTTTTACTTCATTACTAAGGAGGTTACAAATTGTTCTGGAACATTTGGACCCAATTTGTTATCGTTTTTTAATATTTTTCAAAAGAGTTTTTTTTAACAATTAAAACAATGCTTCCAGCATATTGGAAAGATTACTGCATTTTGAGCTTTAAATGAAATTTTCAGTGCAGTGCGCATCAGTCCACATAACAGGGAATTGCATACACATAACAGGGAATCGTTTCACTCAAAACATTTATAACTTTGCTGAATGGTTGAAATGTAGATCACTGCATTTATATGAATAATCATAAGGTTTGAATGAGCTTGGGCTTAGAAGGCCATTTGAAGTTCGTTGGCAAATTTACATAGTACAAACATTGTCCAATCAGAATGATTTTAACCTACGTAATGCAATACAAATTCATCAAACTTTGACAAGTTTAGCCGTTAAAAGTGATCAAGTATCACCTGAGCTATGACTCAACAAAGATCAACAAAGTCACTGAACTTGTAATAATATGCAAGCACATAAACAGGTAAAAAAGAAATACACTTTATTTGTAATCTATGTGGTGAAGTCTAATGAAGACGATTGAATTGTACACCATAGGAAAGAGAAGAAATTACTCTCTTGTATACCGATTTAGCCAGTTTGATTGAGACAACAACTTTTTTGCTATTTGTTTTGGGAACACATGTACTCTGATTTTAAAAGCAGTCTTCATAGAAAAAAAAAAACAGCTTGCAGCAAGCTTGCGACAAGGTAACATTTTTAGCTTGCGCAAACTTGCTGCAACCTTGCGCCAGCTTGCTGCAACTTTGCGGCAAGCTTGCTGCAACCTTGCGGCAAGCTTGCTGCAACCTTGCGGCAAGCTTGCAGCAAGCTAGTATTTGTGACAAATGCAAGCTTGCTAGCTTGCGCAAACCAACATTAGCGTGTACAAACTAGCAAAAAATATGTTAGCTTGCGCAAGCTTGCAGAAAGTTTTTGCAAGCTTGTGGAAAGGTTTTTGCTATCTTGTGCAAGCTAACAAGTGTGCATTTGTCCCAAATACTAGCTTGCTGCAAGCTTGCAGTAAGTTTGCTGAAGCTAAAAATGTGAGCTTATTGCAAGCTTGCAGCAGCCTGGTTTTTCTGTAAGGAAAGAGAAGAAATTACTCTCTGTATCTCGATTTAGCCAGTTTGATTGAAACAACAACCTTTTTGCTATTGTCTTGGGAACACGTGTACTCTGATTTTCAAAGCAGTTTTCCTACGGTGAACTGGTTTGTGTGTAAAAATAAGGAATGATAAGTAAATGCACACAAGTTTCGCATATGGTGTGACTAATAAGGTGCATGGTGTACATTTGAGTGAACAATGATGTAAAACAGTTTACATTTGAGTGAACAATGACGTGAAACAGTTTACATTTGAATGAACAATGACGTAAAACAGTTTACATTTGAGTGAACAATGACGTAAAACAGTTTACAATTGAGTGAACAATGAAAAACAACAATTGAGTGAACAATGGCGTAAAACAGTTTACATTTGAATGAACAATGAAAAACAGTTTACATTTGAGTGAACAATGATGTAAAACAGTTTACATTTGAGTGAACGATGACAAAACAGTTTACATTTGAGTGAACAATGACGTAAAACAGTTTACAATTGAGTGAACGATGACGTAAAACAGTTTACAATTGAGTGAACAATGACGTAAAACAGTTTACATTTGAGTGAACGACGACATCAAACAGTTTACAATTGAGTGAACAAGGACGTAAAACAGTTTACAATTGAGTGAACAATGACGTAAAACAGTTTACATTTGAATGAACAATGACGTAAAACAGTTTACAATTGAGTGAACAATGACGTAAAACAGTTTACAATTGAGTGAACAATGACGTAAAACAGTTTACATTTGAATGAACAATGACGTAAAACAGTTTACATTTGAGTGAACAATGACGTAAAACAGTTTACATTTGAGTGAACAATGACGTAAAACAGTTTACATTTGAATGAACAATGACGTTAAACAGTTTACAATTGAGTGAACGATGACATAAAACAGTTTACAATTGAGTGAACAATGACGTAAAACAGTTTACAATTGAGTGAACAATGACGTAAAACAGTTTACATTTGAGTGAACAATGACGTAGAACAATTTTTTTTTGCTATCCCTCCGTCTAATTACACCAGGAAATAGTAAAAGACATGATTTTGCTCCTAGATAAGGCTGCTTGGTAGTGATATCAGGAAAATTTGAAGATGATTTGCTAAATTAATTTCTGTTTAGCCCCCTCTTCTCACTTGAAACTTTTTTGCAATACTTGTTTGTGTCTAGAGCCCTCTATTACAAGCTGCAAGACTTATGTGGAAGGTTTAGAAATACTCAAAATGGAATAGATGTTTATGAACCTATGATATAGATGCAGCTGTTAAAATGGTCTGATTTACTTGTCATCACAAAGAACAAAACAATGCATAGGAACGGGGGGAACATAGGGGCACGTGACTCCCAATGTTGCAGTGACCTATATGGTGCCCCTACTAAGTCCATTTTTTACCATTGAACTAGTGTTGTAGCATATCTTTGTACCCCCCTCCCCCTCCCCCTTCCCCAATGAAGAACATGTTCCTATGCTTATGAAACAGTGGGTTAGTATAGTGCACTCATTAAATAGGGAATATAACATACTTAGTATGTGAGTTGTGGCGGATCAAAGTTTGAGGATATTTTGATGCATGCAACATTTGTGATGTATGATGAGTGAAAAATCACCTCAAACTCTTTATGGAAGTTTTCATAGTTCTGTATTTAATTTTAGAAATTGTGAGAATAGCCCCATCACTTTGGTGAATGGTGATGTTTATATAAGATCCAAAAACTTTTGTCAGAATAAATCAAGATAATATAGCAGTCTGCATTTTCATATACCAGAAATTTGCATAAATATTTCTACAATGCCAGCATGTGAGACTGCAGCTATTTAGCTGATTGCAGCTATTCTCCAAGCTAATTTCACCATTTTCTGCATAATTGACAATACTTAGATATTTTGATGAGAAAAGGGATAGGGGGAAGGGGGTATGGTAAAGATCAAATTCTCCTACTTAATTACCTTCCCGTTTCCAAAGAGAACTGGCAGAGGGTTAAAAGAGGATTAATTTACATCAGAAAATAGTAGTTCATGCATCACAAGAGTAACACAAAAATTGGCATATTTGTCCATATTTGTATAAAAATCTTCAAAAAGCTATAAAATGTACAAATTAGTAACCCTTTTGCTTTCATGTTTTTTTAGTGGATTTTAAATCAAATTAGCTAATGCTGCCCTCTACCGGTCCATATACCTGTAATATATACTTTTCGGATTATGACAAAATATACTTGTTATTTAGAAATAGATTTATGCGTAATGAGATCATGGTAAGGTTCTAATTAACTTACAGTATTTGCACTTAATCAAAAAAAGAATAGTAATCTTATCTTGCTGTAAATTATTTTTAACTTCCAAGTGCAAAGTTTCAGAAATAAAATTATTTCATAATATTGCATTGAAAAGTGTTTTCATTGAAAGTTCATTTGCATTTTGACATTTATATAGAAATGGACAGCATCTATATTTTCTTTATTAGACATGAATACTCAGAAAACTGATTTGATTGAGACTGTCAGACCGTACCTCAAGGTGCCTCCTGTATATCTTGCCGACTTTTGTATATCTTGCACAGTTAAATAGTTATGTAATTGTTTTGTAAAGTGGTATGCTGCCATCAATCCTGGAAACGACCATTGAATGATTACTTCATTGGTCAAGCAAGTTCATCTTATATGAAAGAGGACTTCAAAAACAACAAAATGTTGAAGAAAGTGTTGCAAATTCTTATTCCGTTAAGAAGATATTCAAGTTTAAAGTTTGGTATCATTCCTGTAGAAACGACTGAAATCAGACTAGTTGTGATGTCATAGCCTCAGATTCTTGAAAGTCTGTATGTATTTTATCATATTTTGTCCTGCGTTTTGTGGCCTATAAAGCCGATGGAATATGTCAAAAAAGTAGTAAAACTGAATCTAGGAAAGGTATAAATAATATAACTCCTGAAGAAAGTTTGATAATTTAAATAGTGAAAAAATTCAATAAACTTTCTTTAAAATACATAAAGACTTTAAGAAATCTGAGGCTGTGACATTACAACTAGTCTGATTTCATTTGTTTCTACAGAAATGAACTTGAATATCTCCTTAACAGAATAAGATTTTGCAATGCTTTCTTCACCATTTTGTTTATTTTGAAGTTCAGTGAGTCTTTCATATAAGATGGACATACTTGACTACTGAACTAATCGTTTAAAAATGCTCTTGATAGCTTGTCAATAGTTTTCAAGTGTGAGAGTAGATCAATGGCAGGTCATTCGTATGAGCAGGGAAATAGACGAGAAGGAGGAGAATAGCTTTCTGGTATAAGGCGCTTTTTGAACACAGAATTTGTGTGGCTGACATTTATTTTGAGATATCTTGCAAGTGTCTGTTATATATTTGAATGATTTTGACATATTTCAGAGAATGGAGTGTCTGTGACATGGTGACATATTGTGACAAAATTTTATTGTCCAAAAATCTGTGACATTCTGTGAAATTTTGAAATTTTTTCTGACAAAATGAACATAAAAACAGATGTATTAAAAATTTGTCTGACATTTTGTGACATGTTTTACCCTTAAACTCATTGGCACTTAAGCCATTTCTTTCATGACCATGCAGTATTCTGTTTTATAGGGCCCACTGTATTATATATAGTATGTCAGTATTTTTGCTGTGGAGGAACTTTGATCTCTGTGGTCATGAGGAAGCCAAGGAGATTTTCCAAACAAATGTGACAAAGGCAAAACTGATATGACATATTCTGTTCAAAAGGTGCCAAACTTATGCCACATTTAAGACATTTATGTGACATTAGAAATTTTGTAATGTGACATTTTGTGACAAGCCATCAATCATCACTCCATTCTCTGCATATATTCATTCAAATTGTCAAGTTTGCCCTTTATGTTCACAATTATACTTTTGTGTCTCCACATTCTAAAATAATCCGTGGTCACAATTTTTTTTTTTTTGTGTGTGTGTGTAAAGGGAGCTGGAGTCAATTTCTGATGATTCAGAATGATCAATCTTTTTTCCCCACTTGTAGGTGGCAGGAACTGTAGTCCCTCTGTATAATCTACAATTTGCAATCTTCCTAAATTTGTTATTTATTTTTGAACCTTTATTTACATTAGCTTGTAAATTTGCTTTGTTTGTAAATTGCTTTGTTTTCTTCTTCAGGATATTTTTTTTCCTGACAAAATCATATTTGAATCCAAATCGGACTTCTTTGTAAAAACCTACAGTGTTGAAAAAGTATTCTAAGTAAATAATTTACACTCTATACAGTCAAAACCATTGCAGTTTAAGTCATATTGATAAAGTAGATGGAATGGGTATGACAAAAGGAAATTAACACGTAATTTTAATTACAGAATGACCTGAACAGGCAGATACCCCAATGCTTAGCCCTAGCTGTTCTGCAAGGATAACCCATTCATCGAAAGAACACTTTTTAACATTGCCTGTCATTGCATACAATCGACTGGAGGAGAAATATGACCATGTGACCCCAGATGAACCCCCAAGTAAAATGCTTTGTCCCCCCAAGTAAAATGCTTCCCCCCCCTCTCCTAGGCAGGGGATTAAGACCCACAAATACCCTTTTCCTACTTTGAAACTAAATAATCAAAAGAATTGTGCAAGTACATCCATTCTTCCATGCTATTTTATCTCCATGCATTAAGACATACGGCTTCCTTTGAGAAACATACGGGTTCCGTTGAGGTGTAGGTAATATCTTCACCCACTTTTAATGTTTGGAGACGTGGTGTAATTAAAAAGATATAAAGAGGTTACTGATCGCTATATCAGATGATTCACGAAAATCAATACGTTTTGCGGAGCCTGGTGTGAAGCTAAACATCACAAACGAGCCGTTCTCTGATCAGCCTAGCACCCAAAGGTTATACTGGCAGTCCAGTTTAATTTGATTATCAAAATTAGCTTCGGAATCTGTTACCTTAAAATTGGAAATCTTATTTTCAAATTCTCCGAGATGATCCCTCGTTGATTGGAAACTATTTGTTTTGTGATTCAGGTTGTCCTGCTGGCCATTCGCTCCAGAGATACGATGGCGCCTGCATCCTAATCACCACCGCAAAATATATCTGCAGGCCATATTGAGCTTTGTTTCTTGATCAGCATCGTTTAAACGCATTGTGTAAATCCAAGCCCGATCCTCCGGCTCTCCGATTTTAAATGAAATTATACAGTTACGGATCCTTTCAGCCACTGGTTTTTTTGCAGACGAGCCGAGACACCTGCCTCGCCTGGACAGGAAGAATGAAAAGAGAGAAAGAAAATTCTTTACGGAAGAGATAGAAATGACTGAAATTTAAGCCTGGTTTGTCAATAATGGAAGCGTCGTGGCTCCTACGATGTATTCCTGCACTTAAAGGAAGGTCCCTGCTATGCTCCTAAGGGGGAGTGGGTATCATATGTCAATTCTCATTCCGAGGCTCTATTAATACAACATCATCTGTTGAGCTAGAGACCATTGTATATATAGCGATGTCGCAAATCACCAAATAAAATTTGAACAAGAGTTAAAATAGCTACTTTGAAACTTTCGTTCCTTATGTAGCAAATTTTTTTGAGGGTATCTATTTCTTCAACCTCTCCTCCCAGTGAAGACTTAATTATATTTTGAAATGTACTTTCTGCGGTGTCTTATATCTGAGAGGCTATGGAAGAATGAAATTAAATATCAAATTAAGTTGCACCAAGGGGATCTGAGGATGGAAATTGGAATATTTAAGCACTTTGTTAGTTGGAAGGAGTCCTTATATGGTGCACTGACCCTCTTAAACAAAAACGCAATTTTAAAGGAAAAACGTAGTTTGGGGAGTGAGGAAAGATGTAGAGTTAATGAGGTCATATTTCGGCAGACTTCATTTATTAGAACCAGGAGGTTTTAAGTCACGTCGATAATGCACCTAAGAGTTATTGTGTGCTACATGCATAGGAGATTAGTAACCTCGATAAATAGACCATGGAATTTGAAAATGGATGTGGAGGTCTTGTAGCTAGAGACTTTAGGATGAATTAGGTCTTTTGAGTTCATCAAAATGAAATTTAATAAAGAGCTTTTGTTTTGTGTATTTGTACATTTGGGAGGGGGTGCATAAATGTTTTAAATGACTGGAGGTCTTGTAGCTAGAGAAGACTTTAGGATGCATTAGGTCTTTTGAGTTCATCAAAATGAAATTTAATGAAGACTTTTTGTTTTGTATATTTGTACATTTGGGAGGTTGGGGGTGGTGGGGGGATGGGGGTGGTGCATAACAGTTTTCAATGAGAAATTGATAAACGTTGAGTCATCTTAGAGAAAATTAAAATTTATCAAAATCAGAACATTTTCTGAAACCCAATCTTTTGGAGATTTATAGAACCTCTGTGAGAATTTCATTGCATTGCAGTTAAAGAAAAAAAATATCTCGATGCTCTTTAGAAAAAGAAAAAAAAAAGAAAGAAAGAAAAAAAAGAAAAAAGTGTCTGATAAATATGAATTCATACATTTAGGTACTGTAGAGCAAATTGTAAAATGACAAAATATTTTAATCGAAGTGTAAAATGTCGGTCTGATATTTGAAACGATATAAATGGTCAAAGAATATTTTTAGAAATTGATTTTTTCTTAGATGCTCACCTATGGGAATTGTTAAAGTTAATTGGTGACATATGAATGGATTGGCAATAGCTAAACATTTCACAAGGGTGTTCAATCCCCCTCCACCTAAAAGCACGTACTATTTTATTTTACTTATCAAGAAATTTACAGACTCATGTCACCCTGAAGCATAGGATTGGGGGACGCATAACTTAAAGTGCAATTTATTTGCGGGGATCGCCTTCCCCCTTTTTTTCTTCCATGTAGATTTTATCGAGGATCTTGCATTTTTTTCACTAAAGGGCGCAGAGGACAAAGGGTGCATCAAAGACTTGGTTGGTAGTTTTTCAAGAATTTGCTCATAGCTCCTTGTTGAACAATGTTGAGGGACAATGGTTAAAAAGTAGTTATGTTTACATGCATGCCTCAAGGCATTTAAAGGAAGGATTACGTCCCATACATTTAGAAGCGAACACCTCCTTGCTTGCTGGTAACACCACTTTGGATTTTTCAATTTCCCCCTATTGATCGCGAGAGGAGTCGGTGTGATGTTATTGATCACACATCCCCAGGATTGAACATGGGGCCATTTGTTATTGATAACATCACAGATTTTTCGATCGCAATCAATAAAGAAAATTGAACATTGGAATAATGTTACTTGAACAGCGGTGCTCACTTCTGAAGTTATTAATGGGAGGATGCCTTTCTGTTAAAACTGACTTGCAGCTTTGAAGGCGTATTCTTTAAAGGAATGTTCCCATGGATTTTCATTTGTTCATATATGATAGAGCAATGTATTAGAAACACAGTGGTGAAAAAAGTATGTTAATATCTTATTACGTTTAAAAGTTATTAAATTTGAAAGTATTTTTTGAATTTGGACAAAAGTGACTGATTGGCAACATCTGTGATGTCATAGAGACAAGTGCAACAAAGAAGCTGTTCGATAATGTAAAAAAAGTGTGATTAAATTGATAAGAAATACATAAGAACTGTGCTGGATTTGCCTTGATGACATCACCAAGCTGAAGGACAATATACTGTAGGAGATGTTTTTAAGAACATGTTTCTACTCTTTAAATTTGTATAGCTTCTAAATGGAATAAGATATTAACATAGTTTTTTTTGCACCACTTTGTTTCTATAAATTTTCTCTATCATATATGAACAAAATGAGAATCCATGGGAAAATTCCTTTAAATGATTAAAAATTCAAAGATTAGGCATTTAAAAAGCTGTAAAATGATGTTTTTGTTTTTATGTTTTAGGTCAGTGGTCAAGCATGTCCATCTAATATGAAAGAGGACTTCAAAAGAAACAAAATGATAAAGAAAGCATTTAAAAATCTTATTCCGTTAAGGAGATATTTAAGTTTAAAGTTTGGTATTATTTGTGTAGAAACGACTGAAATCAGACTAGTTGTGATGTCATAGCCTCAGATTCCTCAAAGTCTTTATGTATTCTATCATCTTTTGTCCTGCGATTTTGTGGCTTAAAAACCATGGGATATGTCAAAAAAGTAGTCAAACTGAATGTAGGAAGGATACTTATAATATACCACCTGAAGAAAGTTTGAGGAAAAAATAATTTCGATAGGGAAAACATTAAATAAACTTTCTTTAAAATACATAAATACTTTAAGGAATCTGAGGCTGTGACATCATCAGTAGTCTGATTTCAGTCGTTTCTACAGAAATGATACCAAACTTTAAACTTAAATAGCTTCTTAACGGAATAAGAATTTGCAACGCTTTCTTCACCATTCTGTTTCTATAAAAGTCTTCTTTGATATAAGATGAACTTGCTTGACCCCTAAACTAATCCTTTAACTATGGTTTTGTGTGTACGTAAATTGGAATACCCTCATACTTTTTTTCCTCTTCTTTTCTCATATTCCGGTGTAGAACTCATGATTTAATTGATTCCAGGTCCCTGGTTCACAAGCGTAACTGTCTTTTCCTAATATTTTCCTCAAAATTTGTGAGAAAACCAGCCTTTTGAGATCCAACGAAGCATAAAATGAATGGGATGGGGGAAACTAATGCAGTTTTGATGATTTGTAGAAGCAAGGTCACAGTCCATTGAGTTAATGGAATTATCAGAGTATGCTCTTAATTGGAACAATTTCAAACAGTATTAAATGTTATAGATATCTGTTTAGGGCTTTTATGGACGGGGTGAAAGCGGAATAACCAGTTGGTTACCCATGACCAGGAAAGTATACTAGGAGCAAGATTGATGGATTTGGCTTTCTCTGACCTGTTTATATGTAGGACTGAGATCTGCAGGTGTGATTTCAGTTAGGTGATATAGTGATTTTTTGAGGATATGTGAAACATATTATGGTTCAAGAATTGTAGTATCCTAACAGGTATCTCTGAATTTTAGGATGGATAACAAAAACTATAAAAAAAAACTTGAGTGTACAGAAGAACCCAGAAGGATTATTAAAAGACAAGATGGAATCTCTTCGCAAAATAATAGTTTGACCCTTCAACATTAAATTCAACATAGTAACATCACTTCTGTGGTCGTAATTAATTGGCTCGTCAGTGATTATGTAAATATTTTGGTCAATCAGAAACGTTGGTTTGTCAGATTGAATACAAGATCAGATCCCTAAATGTTTAAGGATTGATACATGTGACAACAAGCGATAAACTATAGGTAAACCTTCAATTAATTTGTTTTCTTAATTATGTATTTCAATGTAGGGACCTACACCCCCTACACAGTCGCAATCACAGGAAGACGTTGTTGTCACCCGTATCTGCCTCGGTCACCCCTCTCTCACCCACTCCCATCTCCTTTTCAGCTCCCCTGTCCCCTCTCTGCCTTACCTGCAACACTGAACTCTCCATTAAGCATATCCTCTTAACATGTCCCCTATACAGTTGAACTCATGCAGGTCTCTTCTCTCCTCACCCACATCAATCTCGGATCTCTTAAGAAATAATCCTTTTTTCAACATTATTAACTTCCTCTGCAATAACAACCTCTTTCACCTTATCTAATCTTCCGTTCTCTTCCCTTCTACACCTAACCTTACATACCCATTTCTTCTCCTGGATTTTCCTCCCAATTTCACTCTATTTTTCTCCTTTCTCCCTCTCAATCCTCCATTTCCTCTCTGCCCTAACTCAGACACCTTAATTTTCTAACACCCTCTTGGCACATATGACTCCTGACCATCATGGTGCCATTAAACATCAACAAACCAAACCATCAAGGTTAGTGGAGAATAAGGGTTGAATTTTTGAAGAAGAAAAAAAAGAAAAAAAAAAGTGGCACAGAATAAATGGTGAATTCACAGTTAAAAATATGAATAGAATAAGTGGGGTTATTTTGTTGAATTGATTCTTCTTTAATAATAAAGAAAAGTACAGCAGAACTTTGTTTCATAAACACAAGCTAGGTTTTACCCTCATAGATTTCCTTTAAATCAAAAATTTGAAATATAAATTTTCGCTTTTCTTCTACACAAAACCTCCAACGCTGGTCATTACAAAAATATCACTTTTTTTTTTTCTTTTCCGTATTGATTCAATTTCTCATGAAGCACAAGATTCCAACTACTCTGCCTTCTTTTATTATGGGGGAGAAAAAAAGCAAAGAAAAAAAAAAAAGACCAGACAAGAAAGTAAAGGAGAGAATATGGAAGTTGATGAGATTATTCGTGATTTATCGTGACCTTATTTTTCAAACCTGCGAGAGGCAAGCCAAAATAGGATTAAAGTGCAGGGGCTTATACCAAATAATCAATAAAGGCTCAAGTATTTTTTTTCCTTCTGAAATATCCAACTTAGTGTAGATGTTGCTTGCCTAGAGGTCTTTCCCACAACCTCTTCCATTCTTCATTAACTTTATTTGTGAAATCACCTGTAAGAAACGGAGCCATTCTTTTGGGGGAATTGTATGGTGGAACTAGGATACGAACAATATGAACCAAGACACTGAATAATGTGGTGTGTTAACCCAAATCATGAAATTTGTTCAATTGTTAACCTAATTGTGTTAAACAACATGATTTTATTATGTCATACCCGCAGTACATGAAAATATTTATGATCCAATTTTGAAAGGGGAAAAATAAAAATACAAACGACATGTCAGCGAAAGGTGGGCATGCACTTTGGTATGTTTCTGTCGAGTCGCGCGAATCATGGTGCATAAAGATTGCTTATGGGTGGGTGGGTACCATCATGAAGCATTAATGTTGGACTTACATGATGCATTTACGCGCTCTATTGTTGCATGTGCTCCTAGCTATCATTGCAGCCATAAAGTCCTTCAGTGGGTGATGTAAAGTTTAAGGAAGCTTAGCACAAACACATAAGTGTTGCATGACTCCTGAAGTACAGGAATGAGACAGGGAGTGTACCATGACCTCTCCCCACCCCACACCATGAGCAGAACATTTCCGTTCAGGTGGTGCTCTCCCTACCCTACACCATGAGCAGAACATTTCCGTTCAGGTGGTGCTCTCCCTACCCCACACCATGAGCAAAACATTTCCGTTCAGGTGGTGCTCTCCCTACCCCACACCATGAGCAGAACATTTCCGTTCAGGTGGTGCTCTCCCTACCCCACACCATGAGCAGAACATTTCCGTTCAGGTGGTGCTCTCCCTACCCCACACCATGAGCAAAACATTTCCGTTCAGGTGGTGCTCTCCCCACCCCACACCATGAGCAAAACATTTCCGTTCAGGTGGTGCTCTCCCCACCCCACACCATGAGCAGAACATTTCCGTTCAGGTGGTGCTCTCCCTACCCCACACCATGAGCAAAACATTTCTGTTCAGGTGGTGCTCTCCCCACCCCACACCATGAGCAGAACATTTCCGTTCAGGTGGTGCTCTCCCTACCCCACACCATGAGCAAAACATTTCCGTTCAGGTGGTGCTCTCCCTACCCCACACCATGAGCAAAACATTTCCGTTCAGGTGGTGCTCTCCCCACCCCACACCATGAGCAGAACATTTCCGTTCAGGTGGTGCTCTCTCTACCCCACTCCATGAGCAAAACATTTCCGTTCAGGTGGTGTTTCATGCACATTAAAATGATCAGCTTTTCTTGTGGTGCAGCCCCTTCCCCTCCCCCTCCCCTCTCTTGCTTTAACATTCTTGTATTTGTTTTCATAGTTCTGACTGTAATTGCTTGAAGATTTTTAATCAGATTTTTCCAATATGTGTCTAAATGGTTCATGTTTGTTTTGTATTCAAGAAGCAGTTACCTGCCTCGAAGTTAACAATAAGCCTTATACTGTTAAAGGATTATTCCCATTAATTTTCTTTTTCAATTGTATGATACAGGTATGGGTGAGATTTGCCTACTGAAAGTGTGTGTGTTTGTGTGTGTGTGTGTGTGTGTGTGGGGGGGGGGTCAAAAGTGGGGGATCACAAAATCATGCTGAGATGCAAACACTCACCATACAAAAGATACAATTTTGGGGAACAAGTACCCCCTTTGCCCCCTCAAATCCTGCCTATGGATAAAGGAGTATTAAAGAAACAATATGTGTGAAAAGCGGGTTGATATCTTTTTCTATTTAGGAGTTATTGCATTTCAAAGATTTCACTAGTGTGTTGAAAAGTCACCTTGCAGTGTACTTTGTGATGTCATACTTAGTCACCTTGCAGTGTACAATGTGATGTCATACTTGCCGATTCAAGATAAATCATGATGTATTTCTATCAAATGAAAATGTATTTTTCTTTCAGTGTAAGATACATGACCAGGTTAGTAAAGCATGTTCTTGCAAAGTGCATGTTATACCCAATCTCAGTAGTCAATCAAAAAAATGCTCCCAATCATTAAGAGAGAGGTAATTTATTTTCAAAGAAATACATAACCATTATAATAGATCTGCATGTACAGTATGTATGACATCACATTTTATACTGCAAGGTCACGTTTTTGGTTTCTTTGATATGCAATAATTCCCAAGTGGAAAAAAAGTATTAACATTATTTGTACACTAAATTGTTTCTTTAATAGTCTTCTATCATATATATTAAAATGAAAATTTATCGGAATATTCCTTTAAAGGAATATTCCCATGTATTTTTGTGAAATTCTATTTAAAAGAGTATACTTTTAGAGTCAAATTTGGTACAAAAATCAGGTTGATATTATATTCTGTTCAGGAGATAATGATTTTTAAAGATTTCCTTATTGCATTTTAATGTTTTTGTACAGTATGATTAATTCATGTTTGATGATGTCATAGAGACAATTCCATTGGAAATGTTTATGTATTTCAATTGGTTGTTTCTGTTTGATTAGAAACAATTTTCCCAAAGTTAATAAAGTAGGGTACATTTGGCAATGTATTTAAATACCTAACTTTCATTAATTTATTTTTCTAGCAGGTTTTACTAAAAAAAAAAAAAAAAAAAAAAAACTTTGTGGGAGAATGTGTTGCTGTGATGTCATACTGAGCCTTTTCCTATTCGTTTATTAGTATTTTTTGTGAACCTTAAAAATTTAATATATCCTGGTAGGAATAACATATCAAAATGATTTTTGTACTACATACAGTGTTTGTAAAATTTTACTCTTATGAAGAAAAAAAAAACATGGGAATATTTCTTTAAAGGATTAGTTTAGTGGTCAAGCATGTCTATCTTATATGAAAGAGGACTTCAAAAGAAACAAAATAGTGAAGAAAGCATTCAAAAATCTTATTCCATTAAGGAGATATTTTAAAGTTTGGTATCATTTGTGTAGAAACGACTGAAATCAAGACTAGTTGTGATGCCAGCCTCAGATTCCTCAAAGTCTTTATGTATTCTATCATATTTTGTGCTGTGATTTTGTGGCTTAAAAACCATGGGGGAATATCAAAAAAGTAGTAAAACTGCATCTAGGAAGGGTATTTATGATATACCACCTGAAGAAAGTTTAAGGAAAAAATAATTTAAATAGTGAAAATAATTAAATAAGCTTTCTTAAATTAAATAAAGGCTGAGGAATCTAAGGCTGTGACATCACAACTTGTCTGATTTCAGTCGTTTCTACAGAAATGTTACCAAACTTTAAACTTGAATATCTCCTTAACAGAATAAGATTGTGCAATGCTTTCTTCACCATTTTGTTTCTTTTTAAGTCCTCTTTCATACATGGTGGACATGCTTGACCACTAAACTAATCCTTTAACAAGTTAACAGAGAACTTATTGTGGTGACTGTCCATTTCTGGAAGTATATGAATTTCTGCATCTACTTATCAAAGACTTTTGTGATACTGGTAAACTAATCGTGTTGTGGTATATGCTTTGGATTCCCAGGTACTGTTGCTCTTTCATTTAATAACCACTCCTATCTTCTGCAATTTCAATTATCGTGGAGTTCAAAATATAGGATTGTCTGTTTTACAAGAACACCGCAGAAATGAAAACAAGGCACTGTCACCGTATATTACTTTTCCCTATCAGTGGACGACTTAATTTCCTAACAGAAACACAGATGGAAAAGTCGTTAGTTTGTTGGAAGGCCACCCACTATTGAAGGTTTATGTACTCTCTCTTTTTGGGAAAATATTAGGTATAGGAGTTTTGATTCCAAATTGAAATCAAATAAAAGTGACAAGAAAATGATTTTTTATTGAAAACAAGAGTAAATTGTTTTTCTTTCTCTTATTGGGTGTTTTTGGAGTTTGTTCATGGTATCCCCTCTCCCCCAACCTCACTCGTCCTTCAAAGAATCACTCAATTTAATGAAAAGTGAGAGAAGAGGTTTTTTTAGCGAGTCTTGGAATTTTCATTGCATCATTGCACATAAAGTGCTTTATTGTTATTGTCTGATAGTGACGTGTTACAATGGATGAGCCTGTTTGGTTGTTTTTACAATGGATAAACCTGATTGGTTGTTTGTAGGAAATAAATATAATTTTTTTAATAAGCTTCTTGGTTGCTTGTTGGTTTCTTGTTGGGATTGGGGGCGATCTCGGGTGAGGGTTGGTGGGAGGTGGGTGGTGGCATAAGCCCCAATAATTTTGTTGGGGCGGGGGACAAATATCATTATGTCCTCCCCTAAAAAAATGAAGCCTTTTATAAAGCCTACACGGTTGGCTACACCACTGTCTGGGTTCTGGCTCCCCCCCCCTCCCTCCAATGTTGAAAAGAAATTGCCACTGCTTGTTGGCTTTGCGTCATGTGTTCTGCATAGACTAATAAAATGGTTAGAATTTTACCAGTGTAAAGAACATCAGAAAGACTTAAAATATATGTTTCTTTTTCTTTCATACTTGTAAAAAATACAATTTAACAAATAATTGTGTTTGATCTTAATAGTGCTTCATTGTATTATAAATACATATAGATAGAAAGGTAGATTAGGGTAACAGCTCCCTGGGTAGATAGATAGATCAAGGCGCAAGGCAGTTATTATTTTTGAGACTCACTTAAAATCTTTCTGAGCGTCTGACTGAAAGATGAGCATGATTCATCTGATCAATACCTCACTCATCCTTTAGATATTATTTCAGTATAAATTTGATTCAATTTTGTGACAGCCACGATTAGGTTAGGAAACGGCGGCACAGTCATGAAATTTTCCAGAAAAGGATCAATTTTAGGTTGCCATGGTAACATTGCGGCATTTCCTCTTTTGCTGCAGGGGGTTGAGATTGGTAGTGTTGGGTTACCATGCGGTCATTTCTCTGCTGGTCTCTGTTATATGTCATGAACTCTATAGAAGATTCTTTGTAAAATGGATACAACATACATCCCCTCTGCATGGATTAATTATTAAAATCTGCTGACCTTTACTCAACCCAGAGGTTTTTATTGTGATTCATAATCATGAGTGAATTTGATTTTTCTTACCTTTTTGAATTGCTGTTCCGTCACACCTAGCATTCCAGTTTCAAATTTTCTTCTTGAGGTTTTTTGTTTCTCAAAACATTTTCATATTTCATAAAGGCCATCTATTGTGATTAAATTGTGGTGGCATACAATTAATTCCAAAACGATACTGATTCGCTTATCAATGTAAGTGCACATTGTAGCATCATGTTTCGACCAATCAAAACACAGGATTTGAATTTCAGTTACTTTGTACGTTAGAGACGACAACTGGCCTTTGAATTTTTTATCATATCACATACCTTTATTATTATTTTTTGCCTTAACTTTTTCATGTTTCTCAAGTTTTATTATGTTACTTAAGATTTGTGTCCTAACTTTTGTTTACAATTTCTAATTTGATGATGTTTGTGAAATTCTATTTTACAGTATTACATTCTTTCATAGTCAGTAAGTTCTGTATATAAAGTTCTTTATGTTCAGTAAGTTCTATCAACTGTTATCATGCTTAGTAGTATCCTGTTTATACATTTCTGCCATGTTTATGAAGTCTTTCATGTCTAAACAGTTCTAGTGTGTTTATTTAGTTCTGTGCTGTTTATTAAAAGTTATATCATGTTTGTGTAGTTCTATCATATTTATTTAGTTCTTTCCTGTTTATTTACTTCTATCATGTTTATTCAGTTCTATGGTGTTTGTTTAGTTATATCATGTTTATTTATTCTATGATGTTTTTTTAGTTCTATCATGTTTATGTGGTTATTTCATGCTTACTTACTTATATCATGTTTAGTAATGTCTTTCATGTTAAGTTCTTTCATATGTATTAAGTTCTTCCTGTTTATCAAGTTCTATCATGTTTATTTAGTTATGTGTTGTTCTTTAATTCTACCATGTTTATTTAGTTGTCATGTTTATTTAGTTCTATCATGTTTGCTTAGTTATATGTTTATTATTGTCTTTCATGTCAAGTTCTTTTATATGTATTAAGTTCTTTCATATGTATTAGGTTCTTTCATGTTTAAAAGGTTTATCATGTTTATTTAGTTCTATGATGTTTGTTTAGTTTTATTATGTTTCAGTTTTTATGTTTATTTAGTTTTACATGTTTACTTAGTTATATTGTGTTTATTAATGTCTTTAATGTTAAGTTCTTTCATATGTATCAAGTTAATTCATGTTTGATAAGTTCTACCTTGTTTATTTAGTTCTATGATGTTTGTTTAGTTCAATAATTTTATTTAGTGTTTTCATGTTTATTTAGTTGTATCATATTTCCTTAGTTATATCACGTTTATTAATGTCTGTTTTGTTAAGTTCTTGCATATTTATTAACTTCTTTCATGTTGATAAGTTGTATTATGTTTCATAAGTTTTCAATTTTGCACTTAACATATTTTCTTCTGCATTTAAAATAAATGTTTTGTCATCGGAAAGCTGGGATGGTACAATTGAATTATAAGGTTTTAAGTTGTTTACTTTTTTTACTCCCTGATTTGTCCAAATAATTTTGTTGAGACAAAGTGGACCACCGATCTTGAAGGAACTACCATTGGGGAAGCCATTTACCCTGAACAGCAGGTCAGGCATGTCTTTATTAACTTATGCACCCAAAGGCGTTCAGCCTTAAGCATTTTATCTGCTCAATTAGTCCCAAACCATTTAATCTTTAAGGCTTCTCCCTGTAGGAGTCCATGCTGGTTTAAAGCATTTTGCATCTTGGAAATGGCCCATTCATAGGTGTTAATAGCTTAGTCAGTTAACCTTGAACTTAAAGTCAAGCAGAAAGAAACACAACCTGGGGGTATGTCAGACCGCCTAATTAATACTTCACCTGTTTTTTTGGAGATTTCTGATGTGGAGCATAAACAATGCTATGACCAGGGAGCTGCGACTTTGAAGCTATCTTTAGGCTCCGCTACCAGAAACACAAGGATGTAATGAATACCACTGCATGCTTTTAAGAAATTGATTTTCATATTTGTGTCTGCTTTTTAATGCATCGGTCACCAAAATCAGCATATTAATAGAGTATCTTGGTAATCAGTTAAAAAAAAAAAAAAAAAAAAAAAAAAAAAAAAAAAAAAAAAAAAAAAAAAAAAAAAAAAAAAAAAAAAAAAAAAGAAAAAAAAAAAAAAAGAATCTTGGTTTCCATGGTAACAACAAATGACAGCTACAGCAGATTGGCACAATATTTGTTACCTTTAGGGTAGTCATTTTCGCCAGATGGTCAAATATTTTCAAGTGTTTTGAAGTTGGAGTACACTAACTTATAAGGTGCTTTCCCTCGAGCAACTGTTATATCTTGTTTTATAATTATGGAACTGATTCTCTAAAGAGTGACCCTTAATTGGGATATTTTTTCTTGTTATTGCCTTATTGAGTTCAGTTTAGGGGTGTAACCTTTAAGTGATTATCTTTCAAAGCTGACCTTGGTCTTTGCGACCACAGTCCTTGTAAAGGATAACTTAAGCGGCCATCACAAGAAAAGAGAAAGAGAATGGTCAAGAAATATTAAAATTCTCATGCTACTAAATATTGTATAGATCGGGTAACACAAAGAGATCCTGGGTTTTTGCTCTGTTTGTAGTACTTTTTATGAATATATTGTCCATAGTGTTAACCATCAACAGACTGAAAAATGATAATATTGTTTAGTCTTAGAGGCCAACTAGTAGCAACGACAAAATATTGTAGCTAATTTTGTTTTTTGCCTTGAAAATATATTCAACTTGATAAATGCAACAAAATGCAAAATTGCATCTTTAGGTGATAATTAAGTCTACATGTGGCCAAGCTTGTCCAACTGATATGATAGAGGTCAAGACATGGAATAAAATGGTAAATAACATTTTCAGAAGTCTTTATTATGTTAAGAAGATATTAATTTTATAGCTTTGTTGTAACTGATTTATCCATGATTAAATTTGAAGGAATGGAAAAAGAATATAGATTTTTAATATTGTACCTCAATTTTTTTTTTTATAGAAATAGTTTGCACAGAAAAAATTAAAATTAGAGATAGAACTGTGTCACATTGATATAAAAGACTGTATTTAATACAAAATGGCCGCCTATCTAAGTAGTACAATTTTGAACATTGATATCTTTGCAATGGAACGAGCTCTCGAGGTGGAATTTACGCTGTTTCGTTTCTTTATCATGTGTCACTGTAAGGTTTATGTCTCTTTTTTTTATATCAGTTTTCTGTTCTTTTTCTCACTCTGTGAGATTCAAAGAAATTAGGGCACTTTACCTGAAGGAAAAATGCAAGGTAGAAAATAAAATGATGTCAAAATCTCCTTGGAGTCCTTCTCCATCACCTTCCCTTGATGTACGTCTAACTGCTTGAGGATCCCTGCCTCTCGTTTCTCACCTTCTCTCTGACCTGCGTGAGCTAACACCCTGATTCTACCACAATCCAATCAGTTCAGTTGCTTTAAATATTCATGAAAGCTACCCACTGCTTGTGGCCATTTTAACAATTACAATGTTGGATATGTCACACCTGTGTATCCATGAGGTTAGTAACATATTTTGGTTTATTTTTTGAGTTCATCGGTAAAGATGGTTGAAATCTTCTTTGACTTACTATACTCATAGCATGGGGCTGCCAAGAAACTACTATTTCTTTTAGTTTTAGTGGCTTAAACCATATACTGTAGAGGCAGGGGTAATGCTAGCGGTTTACAGCTCGGTGCTGGAAACATCTAGGCCCCTCCCCCTTTTCTATGGAGCTGGGAGTGTTATGAAATTGTTTGTAAGTAAGACATTATTTCAAGTTTGATCTCCTGTGAGGGAGACAGGCTACCTGCCCCCTCTCCTATCTCTGGCAAATCCTGTTGCCATCCCCTATTTAGAAGACGCTTTTAGTTTTCAGAGAAGATTTCATCTTTACTTTAAAAGTATTGATAAAATAAGAACACGGCCTTCTAAAGTTGTTGGTGCTTTGGGATGACCCCCTCCCCCTTTCCTTCTCACTGGGGGATCTCTCCCCTGTCTGTTGCTCTGATAACAACAAACCTTCATGTTTGTGCACTTTATATAAATTATTACTACGTACACCTACTACGTACAACCTGGTGCAGATTTTAAATTCCTATAGATGGATTCATTTGATTGATAACTGGTTTCAAAAATGGATAATTATAGCCCAAAAATCTGAACGAAATAAGTTGGTCATTTGACTTTTATATCAGTTTTCAAGTCTAATTATTGTAACAGGCAAGAAAAGCTGAATGCAGATGAACAGACAGTGGCAAAAATTGTGCAAAAGTTGTTAATTACGTTCAGTGTGGTATGATTGATTGCTCTCAGCTTTATACCCACCTCTCAAATTCACCGTGTTTATTAAGCGCAACAATTTTTACACAACATTTCAGATGGGAATATAAATCACAAGTTTACCTGTCATTTGGCAGGCTTTTCTCACGGTCATTCGCTGGAAACTTTTTAGAAGCTGATTAAAATAGCAAAACCCTTTCAATAAGTAATGCGTTTAGTAACTAATGTGTTTTGGTTAAGACTTGAGTGCTCCAAATATTAAAGTTGAAAGTCATAATTTGTTGTTATGTAATTTTGGCATCATTATCTACTCACGGAAAATAATGTTTACAAACAGATATAAAATACTTATTGATGGCTTGGATCAGTGTTCACAGTAAGGTTCAAAATTTGTGGGGGATTCCCCTGTGTTTTTTTTTTTTTTTTTGGGGAGAGGTGAGAGGATTTTGAAGAAAAAAAGGGGTATTTCTTTTTGGAGAATGAAAAATGTCAAATTTGATCTTTTGGGGGTAAATTTGGTATTTTTTGGCATTTTATTGGTTTTTTTGTGTGGAAATCCCCCCCCTTCCCCCATTCCCCTCCCCCCTCCCCCCTCCATCTCCTCCTTTAAGCGGGAATCTGATAATGTGTGTGATTACATCCATTACCTTAATGTGAACACTGGCTTGGATGATAGAACTGCATTTACTACCTGGAACAAACATGAATGAATTGTTACTTCAGCTTGTAGAAACACTGTGTGATAGGGATAATGGTGCTGCTTTTGATCTTCAAATGTAAAATACAAATAACATAGGTGACTAAGTGAGGAGAATGAATGTTTTGTAGGCTTTAAGCAACAATAGCTAAAGTGCTGAGAAATCTATTCAGAATCAATAGAAATCAGCAATCATTTTCATCAAATGTCTCAAGAAATGACTATTTCACATCATATTTCCAAATTGCTAGTTTTGATGCAAATTATGATTATTATATTGGCAAACTGTTCGGTTACTCGTTACTCCTTTCTTAATCATGTGGCACATTACTGCAGAACAGCAAAAACTTAAGTCAAATTATAGTTCCAAGTCCAACTCCATCAGAATTTAAATGAAACTGAAAGAAATATATTCTGATACAAATTTTAGAGCAGTGATTCTTAATAGTTGGCCCGAGAGCCAAACCTCGCACGTCAGACAATCCAATCTGGCCCGTGAACAATAGTCATTATATAATGCAATACAAATACAGCACATTGCATGTAAGATCAATCCAATAAGATCGGTAAAAATCGCAAAATGCTCGTTTATTTGGGGTTTTTTCCTATGCAGATCAGCTCACTAAAACATCACGGCTTATCAAATAAAATGTTAGCTTTAGTTCCGCTATAAAATGGGCTCATTTCTTGTCAAAGGAATGTAAATAAGAAAACTGCCGACATCTGACGTACATCCTTCTAATTATGCATGCTCTCAACTTGTTTGTATTCAGGGATTGTTTTGATGGGTTTTGTTTGTCACATGATGCTGGTTTTGTCACGCGATTGGCCTAAAAGCTGTGAAATGATGGCCCTTTGCAAAATTTAGTTAAGAACCCTTGTTTTAGAGTGATGGAAAAATTTGGTGTCTTCTAAATCATACTTATTAAATATTAATGCTTTTATTTTGTTATATATATATATTTTTGTATCTGGTTCACTTATTTACAGCTTGTCACAGGAAACAAAATCAATTTTGAATTCCTGCATACATAAAGTAGCTCTGTTGTCTTTTCTTGTATAGATTGAAAGTTAATTATATGATTATCCAATTCCTGTTTAATTTGTAAAGTTTAATTGCAAGTTACACTTTTGTTGTTATTTATCCACAATTCTAGCTCTAACAATAATGACATTGTTTGATATTAGCCACTGAAAAGCAAGGTCAATTTTCCATTTTCTCCATATAGTGTACACATTTCTAATGATATGAATCATTTGATGGCTTTTCATTAATAACAAAAGTGACACCAAGGTGTTAAAAACTGAAACTCTTGACAATTATATATCAAAATATCTTGTAATTATGGAGTTGATGAGCCTTTCCGCTGGTAATCAGGGGAGAATGAGCTGTTCAGCTTAATATTGTTGTCTAGTTTTGACGTCAATTGTGGTTTCAGTGCACTATTCAAAAGCCACATATGAAGTAATGGTGGTGGAATTTATTTTTGGGTAGGCTTATGTTTGAATCTGCCATCAAGTATTTTTAGGATCTGGTATGTGATGGAAAGCCCACTTTAAAGGATACTTCATGGGTCAAGTCCATCTGAAAAAGGACTTCAAACGAAAAATGATGAAGAAAGCATTGCAAATTCTTATTCCGTTAAGAAGATATTTAAGTTTAAAGTTTGGTAATATTTGTGTAGAAATGACTGAAATCAGACTAGTTGTGATGTCACTGCCTCAGATTCCTCTTGTATATTCTATCATATTTTGTCCTGTGATCATTTTGTGGCTTAAAAATCATTAGATATGTCAGGAAAGTAGTAAAATAAAATCTTGTAAGGGTAATTATAATTTACCACCTCAAGAAAGTTTGAGGGAAAATAATGTAAATAGTGAAGAAAAAATAAATAAACATTCTTTAAAATACATAAAGACTGAGGAATCTGTGGCTGTGACATCGCAATTAGTCTGATTTCAGTCGTTTCTACAGAAATGATACTAAATTTAAAACTTGAATATCTCCTCAACGGAATAAGATATTTGAATGCTTTCTCCACCATTTTGTTTCTTTTGAAGGCCTCTTTCATATAAGATGGACTTGCTTGACCGTCCTGGTAAAACCGCAATCTGGGAACCTTTGAAGGGGCCCAATTTGGGGACCTTTAAAGGGGCCCAATTTGGGGGGTAATGTATGCAAGGAACATAAGGCGCAGCTTAAAAATGTCAGAATATATGTATGTAAGAAACATGCACAATTCCAGTTTCATATGATGACATGATTGCGGCCAATTCTTTGTATGTTGCCTTTTTTCAGTTGCTAGCTTAGAGTTTACTATAATTTTTCCCAACTTTGATTATAAAACAAAGCCGAAGCCAGTTTAACCCTTACTCTACCACGCTGCGATGTTATCACCGTTTTGGGTTCCCCATCTTTGGCTCCGCCTCCCGAGCGCATTTTCAAAAAAGTGTTGGTAGAGTAAGGGCTAATCAACCCGCGACAAGTGTGCCAACTCGAAAATATATGCAGCATGATCCCGGTGGGCGGCCAAGCGGGTCACCGAAGCGGAACGGGCCCGACTTTGCTGCTTGGAACACAGAGGACCCTTCAATAATCAGCCCTAACCCTTACTCTACCATGTGGCGATTATCACCATTTTTAAACCACCTTTTTCTAAAAATTAAATCGGAAATTTACCAGAGTTCTATAGGAGTAATCTTGGTATCATTTTAAAGTACTCGGATATTTCTTTCACAAAGTGTCACTTTTTTATAAGGGTCATATTACAGAATTTTGAGAAAAAGTAGCTTGAAAAAGGTAGAATTAAAATTATGTTGTTAGCAGATATTTTCACGATGTAAAAATCTTGAATTTCATTAATATGCATAGTGGGCAGGGCTTAATATGATTTTGCTGAAAAGAACTTATTGACACGGCACCTCAAGAATGGTAAACTGGAATAATGTCTTATGTAAAAAGGTGGTCTGTAGATGTGCCCTATTGTTTTTGGTAGGGATTACATGCATAGTAATGAGTAGACTGGGCTTGATATGAAAATCTTGAAATGCTTTTATTTTGACAATCACATGTCTGTTTTGTTTAATATTTGTTATAATAATGGTGATAGCTAGTGTGTATGTTTTTATGGCATAAAAGCTTTGAATTTCATTAATATGCATAGTGGGCAGGGCTTTATATGATTTTGTAAACAAAAGCTCAAATAAACATGATATCTCAAGAACTATGAACTGGATTCACATGTATGGTACACAGGTAGTTGATGGGATTTCATGCATATTATTAAGTGGGCGGGCTTAAAGTGAAAATCTTGAAAGAGTTATAAATGAGCAACTGTATGTCCGTTTTCTGTCATATTGGGCATGGTAATTTTGCTGGTTATTGTTTACATGCTTATGTTATCAACAGATGTCATTAATGTACATGGTGGGCGTGGCTTAATGAGAAAGTGCTAAAAGATGTAAACACCATAAATAAAATATCAGATTTATGCTATATGTAGTACACAGATGGGTCATGGTCTGTACGCGTTTTAATGTTGTGGTAGTGATGTCATGAATGCTAATGAGTAGGCGGGGCTTACTGACAAATTCTTGAAATAGGATAAATGAGCAATCGTTTTTGCATCATACTTGCTTTGATGATATTAATTATTGTGCAAATACTAATGTTGTCAATTCTTTTTTTATTGATCTGCATGGTGGGTCTGGCTTATGAATAAATAACATCAGCAAATTTATTATGGTATGCAATGACATGACAGTTAATAAAAAAGAATTCAAATCAATCAGCTGATGAAAAAGCATCGGAACCACAAAAGCGTTTGGTTCTGGTTAATTTTCCGTAATGATCGCGAGAAATATGTGATGTTATCCATCTTAAATTGGTTGGACTGAAACATAATGGCCTTTAGGTGTTATCGATGGCATCACAGATTTCTTGCAATTTAATAAGGGAAATTGAAAACCGGAAGTGTCGTTACCAGCATGGTGGCGTTCACTTCCCTTTCTTTAAAGCAGAAATAATTCTATTGAATTCACAACTGTACCCTTTTCGTGCAAAAGTGCAAGCAGATTATTGTGAGTTGCTTGCTGGTGGACATAGATTAGTTATTTATTTAAACCCGTCCTTTGTCTGTCCACCTTTGTCTCAGCTAAATCTGAATGAATCATCAGACCCCTTTCCTTTATATCTTTATGTCATAGGCTTGTAAAGGCTTCCGTTGACCTGTGATAATATTTGCCTTCAAAGGACCGTATCAAATTTCCCCTCTTTCTTTAAGAGCGTATTATCTTATTAAAACAGCCTTCTTCTGATGAAGAAACTTCAAATCGATTCTGACGGCTGCCATTCACACAAACAGCATTTACGGCTTGCCACTAAATTCCTTTTCGTTTCAAAATCGTTTCCAACAGAAAAGAAGGAAAGAAAATATCAAAATGGGAACTCACTGGAGACCACAAATTTGTAACACATGACAAAATATCCAAGAAAACGGACCTCAATTGCATATCTGCCATGGATACAATATTTGGTGCATTTGATAGAAAGATAAAAGCCTTCCCTAAGCCCAGAGGGAAAAATTACATTGAAAGCTGTGTATTGCTCCGTGGAATTGTCAATAAAATGAAAATGACAAGGAAAAAGGAAATGTGTGGCTTGCTGCTAGGATAATCATGGCTTGGGGGTATTATAACATTTTGGGATTACTGTGGAGCAAGGTTTTGCCTGGTGAACCTCAGTACAGTGTTTTTGTAACCTCGAGAGGTTGCTGGTTTCCCTGATGGGATGCTAACACTGGGTGCAAAAGGTAGAAGCTCACTTTTAAGGCATTTGGTGGAGGTCATTGCCTTGTGAATGATTAAGAAGGAATTCTCGCTTTTAATTTGGGAGATGAGATTCGGATCGTGTAGTATTCACTGATCGAATAAAATCCCTCCTTGTAACGAGCATTTACTTAAATCATTTCATCTCATTTAAAAATTGACAGGTTTTTCCGGAAATTTATCATGCGACCTTTAAAACATTTGACGAACTTTGACAAATGATGTCATTTAGGAACAGATGTTGCAAAGTTATACGAGCTTTATTTACACTGAAATATGTAACAGTATTGCCTGTACCCATAATAAATGTGGTTATAAACAAAACCATTGGCGCATGAAGTGGGAGAATGGGTATAGTATATTTTTTACCCTTCCCGCAATAGTATATTTTTGGGCAGACTTATGAATAAGATTCAAGCAAGGTAATAGGGTTAAGGAAATGTATTTTACCTACCCCCTTCTCCTTCCCCCAAGCAAAATCAAACTTCTCCACAAAACCTTTTTGTACTGATCAAAGGAACTATCACAAAACAACTCTGTATTTGGTCATAGAATATTAGTTTTATCAAATATATGGTTTAAATTCATGCCCAAGGCTGCCCCAGAACTTAGCCACATCCTTTCTCTACAATTCTTTGATCCACATAATGCCAGACCTCTTTATAGTCACATGTTTCCAGCAAAACATAGAAAATTAGATTTTATCGGATGAATTTTAGAAGTCTTGGAAGGCTTTTTTTTTTTATGTTAGGGGACATTCAAGAAGAAAGTCAAATCAGAACAAGTTTGTCTGCTTGAAGACGAACATTTTAGAAATGATGGAAGATTATTATTATTAATTTTTTTCTGGTGTGAAATCTTTTAAGATTAAATTACTTTGATGCCTACGCAATTTGATTGTTGCAGGCATTAAAGAGATGCTTATTTGACAATTATTTTTGATTATCTCAAGTATCTTCTTGAGTAAATACCTTATCTTATCGTGGTAAGACAGAAACTGCTCCAGAAACATGAAATGTTGAAGTTCAAGAAACAGACATCTTTGATTGCTTTTCATTTCTTTTTTATCTAGCACATGAAATCCCTTGATGTGTTCTGTTTTTATTTCAAGACCAAGAATCCCTTGTATTTGATCTTTTTATTAATTTAATCCCAAAACCCAGAAAAGCCACTTTTTCCGAAGTATTTTCGTCAGTTTTATCATTTTCTTGTGACTGCCAGATTTAGATAAAAGTGTGTTTTTCATTTGAGAATATTTGTTCCATTTTTCCCCCGAAAGAAATGAATTTAAAAAAAATAAAAAAGAAAGAAAGAAAAAAAATAAAATAGAATCACAAAAACATGAGTTTATCGAACAAAACAAAATCAAACTAATTGTTTGTGCTTCGGAATTGAATAAGACGAAATGTCAGCCACAAGTTGGGAGATAATTCCGTTACTACTGGATGCAACAGGCGTAGAAAAACAGAAAAAGAGACTTGAATTGGCGCCCTGGTGAACAAGCTCCATTAAACATGAGGCAAATTATCAAGCCTGAATCAGGAGCTAGCTGACTTGTGCAAATCTAAGAGACTCCATGGGAGAAAAAAAAAAAAAAAAAAAAATGTACGTTGAAAGGTTTTCCTGTTCAACTGTGTTAAGATGTTTATGCTAGTGAACTTAATGAAAGAGTGTTAGTTTGAACAGCTTGTGTATATTGGAAAAGTTCTTTTCCAAATAACTTCTTTATCTGAAGTTAAATATGGCAGAGATTGGTTCCATTAAGGGCAGAACATAAAGTTGTAAGTTACATGAAGGATGAAAGAGGTTACTTAAAAGATTATATAATTTTGTTGTGCAGGAAGGTTAAGTTCAATTATTTTGATATGCATGTATCTCAGTGAAGACATGCATGTATCTCAGTAAAGACATGCATGTATTTCAGTGTAGACATGCATGTATTTCAGTGTAGACATGCTTGTATTTCAGTGTAGACATGCATGTATCTTAGTAAAGACTATGCTTATATAATCTAGTTCATAAGTGGCCTTTCAGAACAGTTGTGCCCCTTCCAGGTTGCCCCTTTTGGTAACATGTAAACTTGCAATATATCTATATATATATATATATATCTATATATATATCTATATATCTCTATATATATATATACATATCTATATATATATACATCTCTCTCTCTCTCTCTCTCTATATATATATATATATATATATATATTATATATATATATATATATATATATATATATATATATATATCTATCTATCTATCTATCTATATATATATATATATATCTATCTATATATATATATATATATATATATATATATATATATATATATATCTATATATATATACATATATATATCTATCTCTATATATATCTCTCTCTCTCTCTCTCTCTCTCTCTCTCTCTCTCTCTCTATATATATATATATATATATATATATATATATATATATATATATATATATATATATATATATATATATATATATATATATATATATATATATATATATATATATATACACATACATATATATTTACATTTTTGGACGTTATTGTCTTTTCCCATTTATATTTACCAATTTGTTTTTCTTTCCTGATTTACTGGGGTTTTTTTTTTATATAACGTTTATGTAACTTTTATATTTATAACTTTATTATTTCTATTTCTTTTAAAATATCTTTGTACATTTTGCTACAGGGTGACAAATTTCCATATTTTGTTGTGAAATAAATAAATTGATCTTATCTTATCGTATCTTATCTTATCTTAAAAGGCCCAACAAAGTGAGGTATTGATAAAATCTCATAAGAAATTTGACAAAAGCAATTTAAAAAGTAAAATGGCAAAATTCGTTCTCATCCTCACCATTGAAAAATTTCTGTGCATATAGTGTAAACACTAAAAGCATCTGTTTTTTTTCTTTAAAGCATTAAAAACATTTTAATTTAGAGTTAACTTACTCTAAGCTACATGCTTTGTTTGAGAAGGGAAAAACAAGCTGTTATAAAAAATAAAAAAAAACTGTGCTTTATTAATTTCCTGTCCCCTTGATCCCTTTGAGAATTACATCCCTGATGTTCAGAATATGATAGAGGATACTAAAAGGAACTTACTATAAGGTCTCTCGGCTTTTTTTTAAAATATTTTTTCTTCTTCATCATGACGAAACACTTTGCGGATAATGCCGTATTTCCAAGTAGTGTCAAAAGCTTTCTCGAGGTCGAAAAAGATGGCAATCAAGGTGTTCTTTTTTTCGAAAGGATTCCAGGTTGTTGAGCGTAATTAACTTGTCTAGGGTATTGCGACGTTTCCGTAAGCCGCTTTAGTGAGGGGAGAGGATTCTGTTGGGATGACTGGCGCCTTAGACATCCTGGGACCGGCGCCACGGAGCCACCGGTGCACCGCAGTGGCTGGGGCCAGTGCACCACGGCTTCTGGGGCAGTTGGACCAGTCTAGGGCCAGTCCACCCCTGTGAGAATGTAACATCTGGCACTCTATATAATACTTTCTACGCCTGTCATTTTCAAATAATCTTGTGATATCCTTTAAAAAAAATCATTATATCTTGAATGGACATCTATCTACTGTGGCGTAGCGGTTATTATACCTGTCTACAGACCACGAGGCCCCGGGTTCAATCCTGGGGTGGGTAGACACGCCAGTGCACCACAACTGGTTATATCAAAGGCCGTGGACATTGACTTGGTTGTCGATGTTATGTCTGTCCGTTCGTCGTACCTGTGTTCTCGTCCGGGTCGTATTAAGCGTTTTGTGATAGCATTTGTACTATCATAATCGAATACGCAGGCGACGACCCCGTCATTGTAATTGTGTGTTCAACTCTCTCTCTCTCTCTCTTGAATGGACTCTATATCAGAATAGTTTCTTTAAAGTTAGGTATATCATTTTGTTCTCTATCAGTAGTTTACATAACTTACTCATAATAAACCAAGGTGCACCTTTCTTGGTCCAAGTGTTAATTTTTAGTTTCCTCTTGGAAAATGCATGGAGTGAAAAGCACAGCAAGTGTTTTCCCAAAAAGCTTAACATCTGGTGTTTGGTTACGTTTTGAATACCTAATCTAGTCATTAATCTTATATTATGTCTCAGTTTGTGTCTTTTCTGTTGTTTTTATAAACAAACCCAAGGAAATACCATCTGCAAATATTTTCCCAACAGCTCTGTAACTTTTCAGTCTAAATATTGGCGGATCCACTGACTGTGCCCAATAGTGGCATTTTGTTTCATCTTTTGGGACAAATTGCTGAAATAAAGTAGGGATGGATGCCTGAGGGGTGTGTGGGTTCAGACAGTTTGAGTCTACCCTGCCCAAGTGTGTGCTGTGTTCTCACCTACTTCCGGATCATAATCCCCATGACCACAATAAACCAACCCAATTCACACATTCACAGTTCCAGTCTGCTCTTGCGTATGCTTATGCCATGCACACAAGGATGTATCACCTGCAAGTTGCGAGTAAACAAACCAATACAATGAGCGCACAGCTAAATACACTCTCGGTTTGCGTAGTATTATTGCACGTCGTTTAGAAATACGCACATTGTACATGGCCTAAGGTTATAAAATGGCCCAAAATTTCACTTTCTGTGTTAGAATGTAGTTTTTCCCGATGACCTAATATTACCCAGAATGCTCAAAGTTATATAGTATATTAAAAAAGAAAAAAATCAAATCGACAGAATTGTAAAAAAAAAAGAAAGTGATTTTAAAAATGTGTCATCGTTACAGTCAATAGGGATTTTGTCTGTTTAATCACAATTTAGAAATATTGGACATAACTGTCAACGTGTGTATGTAGGAAAATATGTTCGTACTTGAATGAGAGCTTGGGATAGACCCACTGCAGGCTATTTGATCGTGGGGCATGAGTGAAGTCTAAACGAGTGTCATTGAAAGATCCATTAAATGTCACGGAGCAGGCTATAGCTTTTCACAGGAGATAAACAAGTTATAAAAGGATATTGCGTACCTAACTTCAATTGCTGATCACTGATCTGCGTCTACTCATTTTTTGTGATAATCTTATTGGTGGATCTGATCGCCTGTTCCGGATCATGATTCTACTCTTGCCTATGAAGATCTAAGTTACTGCAATCAAATCTGGTGCTCATTCTCATGATTTAGTTGAAAATTAAAGTGGTTTTGATCGCGAGCCAAATACTTTAGTGAGAACACGGATCGTAAATTCTAAGGAGGTGGAATTCTTTGCATTGTTTTCTTGGGCAATACTTGGAGATATTGGAATATAGCTTTTTGCTATTTATTTACCTTTTTGCAATCAGTTTTATGTCAGATTAAGATATCCTGATTTGACAGGGTAAAGATTCTGACTGGCATTTATCAAAAGGTCTAGGAGGGAACTTCCTGGCCTACAAACAGAGTACCTAACAATTGCTGTGATGTCCACTCCCACACATTATTGGTCAAAACGCTTATTTGTCAAATTGTCAGGATTGCATAGATTTGATATTTAGTCATGGATTGTGGATTGGCATAACCCGCCAATATACATGGGGAGGTCTGTATGAGAATTTTCACTCACCCCCTTTTGAGGGGGGGAAGTCAAGAGGGGTCACATGACAGCTGGCCACATAAAAACCTCACTGCTCCCCCTCCTCTCTCGCCTCTCTGCAATAACTATCACAGGTCCCTTACAGTCAAACACATCCTCATTGACTGTCCTCTCTTCACGAACCTGAGAGCTTCCCTCATTCCCATCAACTCCATTGCTGAGCTCTTCTACATAAACTCTTCCAGAAAAAAATCATATCCTTCCTTCATCATACCTGCTGCCACTATAAGTATATCTGACAGCATGTCCTAACTTTCTCTAGGCTTTTACCTAAATACTGCACTCTACCCAACTTCTCCATTCTCTTTTCATCTCTGACATAATCTAAGCTCTCGGGCACAATTTGACCAGATATAGCGTCCAGTCAGTTTGTCCGTCCGCCTGCCCAATTGTCTTGCGCATGAATAGCAAAAAACCAAAGTTGAATAATAGATCTGACGACTAATTGAATTTATAATGAAGTGTCTTGCGATTAAATGCCATTAAAAACAAAAACAAAAGGTCTTCTCTTGAATAGAGTGGACACATAATAAACTGGACACAAAATAATCTGTACTGAATTTTCATTCTGATTTGGTACATCAGGGAGGGTATAGTGATGGTTATAGTGAAGGTTTGAATGATGAGTTGGTTAAGGGTATATTTAATAGATGAGTGGATGGCAAAATGTGGGTTGGGGTAGTAGGTGAATGGGGGATGTTAGGTGAATGGGGGTTAGGTATGTTAGGTGAATGGGGAATGTTAGGTGAATGGGGGAAGCTAGGTAAATGAAGGATGTTAGGTGAATGGGGATGGCAGGTGAATGGGGATGGCAGGTGAATGGGGATGGCAGGTGAATGGGGATGGAAGGGGGAAGGCAGGTGAATGGGGAAGGCAGGTGAATGGGGGATGGCAGGTGAATGGGGTGAATGGAGGATGGCTGGTGAATGGAGGATGGCTGGTGAATGGAGGATGGCTGGTGAATGGGGGATGGCAGGTGAATGGGGGATGGCAGGTGAATGGGGGATGGCAGGTGAATGGGGAATGGGGAGGCAGGTGAATGGGGATTGGTGAGTCCAAATGGGGATGGCAGGTGAATGGGGATGGCTTCCTCATGTTTGTCGCTATTTTTGTCCTCATTCTTATTAAAACTTGATGAATAGCAAGACAAAATTAAGTCTATTTACTTTGAGATATCTTTTGGCCTTTCAGAAAATTTCTGATGTATTTTGTATTTTATTTTGAGATGGTAACAAATTGATGATATGACGGTTGTAACGAAAAGTGTATAGTATGATTAATGTGTGCTATGTGTGTGGTTATGGTGGTCGCTTCATGCATACATGACTTCACATGGGCTTATCACTGCAGTGATTCATTTTTTACACTTCTGTGTTCTGAATATGGTATAGTTAATGATATATATATATATATATATATATATATATATATTTTTTTTTTCTTTGGGGAAAAAACAAAAACAAAAACAAATTGGGATAAAATATTTACATAATTGTCTATCAAATTGTTCAAAAATGTTATTGTAATAAGTTAAATGTTCCTGTGTCATGACCTCTTCAAACAATTTACCTCATGTTGTGTAGCTACCTCATTCCCAATCTTTCGAGATCATTTTCAATTTGTAAATACGGGATAATTCAGAATCAATTTTGACAGTATGTTTTTCATTTTAAAACCCCACACAATTATCAGTCAGTTATGATAGCTTTTATGAAGAGATCTGTTGCTACACACTTTAGCGATATACCTTAAACTTCATCTCCTAACATCTCGTCATTACATATTGTGAGTCCCTCGGGTATAAAAGCAATTAGTTTCATTTTAATACAAGGATATAAATCAAAAGAATAGATAGTACTATTGTTTTTAGACACTTCCTTTTAATTAAAAGAAATTTGTTTGGTTAAGATAGGGATGACACAGTGTCTCACAGGTAAAATAACTTGGCTTCTGTTTGATGGTAAAAATGTGTTTGTAGCACCCGAGTTGTGGCTGCTGGAACAATTTTGACGTTGGCATAAAGATGGATTTTATGTCTGCCTAGTTGCACAATTTAAGAAACAGATAATCACACTTACAATTATCAACTTTCGAGTGAAATATATTTATTCCTTCTTTGTCAAAGAAAGTTATATGAAAGATGCGAATTGAATGGAAAAATGAATGTAAAATGTGATCATTTATTTTCATTTTTAAAGACATTCCTAAAGCATGGCATTGAGATTTGTAATCAAGGAATATTAAGATGTAAAAGATAATGTCAAAATTATTTGAGTGCAATCTATATTTAGATTACTCAAATATTTGATTGCATATACAGTCGTCAGATTGGTAATTGCTTGCCACAGGCTTACATGTAAGTTATTTCTCTGATATAAGATAGAATTTGGATTTGACAATTACAATTTCTCAACCCAGGCGTATGTTATAATCTAATGCACTTGTCAGTTGTATGACTCATCCCTACTACCCCCTCCTCCCCGCCCAATGTCATTCAAATGTGAGTTATTGACATAAAATAGTGACTCACATGTGCATCATTGTACCAAATTGTCAGTCACCAAAGTGACTGTGGGGTGGGTCAATTTACTTCGGACCTATTGACTTTGTACAGAGGTGATAAATTTGGGGTAAGTCATTTCACAAGAAATGTCAGTCACCTAAGTGGCTGAGGGTGCATCAATGTACATGTTTTGTCCACCCACTTTGGTGCAATGACTCACCTTGTTGGGGGGAGGGGGTGTAGGGGTGAGCCACACAATTGACAAGTGCATAAGACAAAGCAAAATCATGGTGTTAAGGGAAGCAGGGTCAGTAGCACAGAATTGTAAGATATGGAACTGTTTTGAAATATGGACTACAAAGTTGTGTTTTGTACGAGGGAAATGCATGGCAAGTCTAAAGTGTCACTTTTCTGGCGTCAACAACTTCCACAGAAATGATTAATTTAATGAAGTCAAAATTGTGCTGGTGAAAATGGAGTAAATAATTTCATTGTTCTGTTACACCAAATTGAATTTGAAATTGTTTTGTTTGATCAAGGATAGCAATTAAGCAATTAAAACAATGTAATGCTTGTTTTAATTGATTCATTAATTGAAAGGTTTATCAGTTGATATGTGTTGTGGAAGGAAGTCGTCCCCTCCTATTGTGTCAGGAATTCTGAAAGCATTCCATATTAATTCCTTCTATCAATTGTGTTACCTGCATTCAGTCCAGATTCCCTTTGTTCATAGCCAAAGATCAGCCATGTTTGAAGCTCGTTTAATGTTTGGGCTCACAGATGTAAAACATTAGAATGGAGGTTTATTAGTTAAAGGATAATTAAAGTGTATTGATCGAACAAGTTGGGACTGATATTGGTAGGTCCCACAATTATCTTCTGGATTTATTTTTCTCCAACACAGAAGGAAAATATTGAACAAATGTTCTTTTGTTCATCTAAAAGGCATTCAAGGATTGTTACCAACATTTCACCACCAGGAAATATATGTTGGAAAAAACCATTCTTTTAGTCATTAAAGGATGAAATATAGAGAATTTCATAAAGATTTATGTTCTGCTTAAAATTTCAACTCAAAAGCTTTGGTGGCTGAAAAGTGAAGGCGTATTTTTCTTTAGTCTGACCTTTTCATGTATGTTATAGTACTGAAAACCTTTGATGTTAACTATATGATTAATCATAATAATTTCTTATGAATACGTAATTAATCTCTCGATGGCACAAGTATCAAAATTTGACTTACCTTATTTCAAAAAATCCCTTGACTTTGCAAAAACAACCTTTACAGAAATTTTAGCTTACGACAAGCTGGCAATTTTTAGTTTGCGCAAGCTTCCACAAGCATGCTGCAAGCTTGCACAAGTATGCCGCAAGCCTGGAGCAAGCATGCTGCAAGCTTGCACAAACGTGCTGCAAGCTTGCACAAGCATGCTGCAAGCTTGCACAAGCATGCTGCAAGCTTGCACAAGCATGCTGCAAGCTTGCACAAGCAAGCCTGGAGCAAGCTTGCACAAACGTGCTGCAAACTTGCACAAGCATGCTGCAAGCTTGCACAAGCGTGCTGCAAGCTTGCACAAGCATGCTGCAAGCTTGCACAAGCATGCTGCAAGCTTGCAAAGCATGCTGCAAGCTTGCACAAGCATGCTGCAAGCTTGCACAAGCATGCTGCATGCTTGCACAAGCATGCTGCAAGCTTGCACAAGCATGCTGCAAGCTTGCACAAGCATGCTGCAAGCTTGCACAAGCATGCTGCAAGCTTGCACAAGCAATAATTCAATGGGAAACACATACAAATTCAAGTTCTTAGGGATTTAGTTTATGTTCATGATATTCCGCACTGTAAAGGTATTCAATTTAGTGTAAGCCTCACACTAAATACAAGCATGCTGCAAGCTAGTGTTTGAAGCAAATACTAGCTCGCTAGCTTGTGCAAGCTAATATTAACTTGTGCAAGCTAGCATAAGATATTTGTTAGCTTGCCCAAGCTTGCAGAAAGTTTTGCTAGCTTGCACAAGCTTGCAGATAGTTTTTGCTAACTTGCGCAAGCTAATTTGTTGCAAATACTAGCTTGCAGCAGCTTGGTACAAGCTTGCAGCACGCTTGCGCCAGCTAAAAATGTTAGCTTTTAGCCATTGTGCTGCAAGCTAATATTTCTGCAAGGGAACTTTTAGACTAGAGCTCCTTTAACGTTATGCCCATGAAAAACCTACAGCCATAGCTTAAAGGTGCTCTCGGCCGAAAAGTGAGGGCGTATTTAGTGTGAGGCTTACACTAAATTGAAACCTTCACAGTGACGGAATATCATGAACATAACTAAATCCCTACCTAAGAACTTGAAATTTGTATGTGTTTCCCATTAAATTTTTGGTATTTGTTCGCTTGCACGCATTGGGTGAAAATTTCTGTAAAAGTGAGGACCTTGTGATGCGATTTCTATGGGTTAAAATTTATATGAATCACTTTTGCGGCTGAGAGCATCTTAAAAAAAAAAACCCTTTTTTTTGTTTTCTTTTTCCCCCTTCAATTTGAAGACAATTTCTTTATAAAGAACAGCTCATTCCTATATGCAATATAGTATAAAATGAAAAATAAAAAATCTGCTTTTGAATCCCTTCCTACCACTTTATTAAGAATTGCACTTGTCATGTCTGGTTTTAGGCTACTCCCTTGAGGAAGTTAAAATCAGTAGGTAGCTTGATATAACAATGAATAAAGTCTGATGTGGCAAATTTACTTTTAAGTGACTAGGCACCTGTAACCACTGTCAGTGAAAGTAGGACTTAGTGTGAAATTTCTCTTTCTCCACAGAAAATTTTGCAGGTGGGCCTCTTGTCAACTTGAAATTTTCATGAAACCTGTCCTCTGAAAACTCTGTTGCAAAGTAAACTTTGTGACTCTGAATCAGAGCTTAGCTAGATATGTCAAGGAAAGATCTGGCCTAGTTTTTTTGAAGTCCCCAAAGGTTAACAACTATGACCCAACTTGTTTATTCCTCTGAGAGCTAATCTTGACACAAGTTGGTTTCTTATCAGCTGCAATTTTTTTAATCTCTCATTTCCCTTCAAATGTTCCTAGATATGTCATGAAATGGATTCATTTTTGAAGGTTGAATAGGGAAAGGTCATAGGTTACCTGGTGGTGAATTAGTCTTCATGTTTTTTATGCAGGGAATGTCAAAGGGACGTCAACAGGTGTCCCAATTGAGTTAGTCATTGAAAGGATTTTGTCCTAATTGAGTTTTCATTGTTTTATTTGGTTTCATGTTGTGCATGTTCTGTGGAGGTGCAGAATTGTTTATGTAAGTGTGATCAAATTAAGGAAAATTTTGTGTTGTTATGAAATTTCTTTAAAAGTTTGCTTTTCTGAACAGTAGGGAGTGAATTAAGGGTAGGTCTTTCACAGATAGCGATGTTTAAACCTTAGGTCTTGTGACATTCTTGAATTTCAAATTCATGTGACTTTTTGTCAGGGAGAAATTTATTACTTAATTTTTTTTGAATATTGGGGAGAAAAAAAAAAAAAATCCATAATGAATGTTAAAGACTGCATCTTGTCTCAAGAATATTGCTTGACCTCCAACAATATTTCTGATCATACCAGTACCGGCACTTCCATGGTGGTGATTAATTGGCTTGTCTGTGCACGGTTGGGGATTGTGTAAACATTTTTGACCAATCAGAAATGTTGTATTGTATTGTATTTAATCTCCACGGTATTCACGTTAGCACGGTATCTGGTCTTTAACCCCTTGTCCAACCACACCAGAAAAGGGAAGTCACGTTTTACTCAAATTTAGTCTGACAATTCAATGGTTAATAGTAACTGCTGTTGGACCCAGAAAGGGAACCCGCGCATCCTATGGACTGGAACCAGTCCCATCTATCTCAAGGAGTCCATACTCTCACAGCAATCTGGGTATAAGCCCTGGCTCAATAAGCTTTGGCTCTATAAGCCCTGGCTCAATAAGCCTCGGCTCTATAAGCCCTGGCTCAATAAGCCTCGGCTCTATAAGCCCTAAAGGCCTGATGAGATTTAATTTCAGTAATATAAATGATGGTAATGTATGAACACCAGTGGTGCTGCCAGAACAAATTTATTGGAGGGAGGAGGGGTGGGGGGTATGAAACAAATTGTATGTATAAGTGTGTAACGCCTATGGTAACTGCACACGTGAAGCATGTGCCACAATGGCAGGGGTTCGCTCGCTTAAGGGCCTTTTGGTGGGGTTCGGTGGTTCCATGTTTTTTGTGTGGTTTGGATGGCAGGAAATTGCTTAAAAATCATGTCAAATATACAACAAAACTATTATATATTTAGGATGGAGGGGGGGGGGGGGCATGTTGCCGGTGCCTCTGATGAACATGGAGAAAAGTTACATCTTTAAAAAGTTATGCAAATGTCGCCATTTGTGCCGATGAAGAAGGACTGCAGGAAAGCAAGCGGATCATAATTGTTAATTGCCTCATTAAATTTGCTTGTGTAAATCAGATATCTATCAAATTTGTCTTCATATTTTATGGCTTTGTTGTTGGGTCGGATTTGGTTAATTAAAAAGTTAATGGGTTGATTATTTTATGTACCAACAATGGAAGAAATTGTTTATAAAATGCTAGTTAGGTGAACTGATATTTCTCAGAATTATCCTGTTTCTTAGGCAGTTATTTTAATTGAACAAATCACGGCATCAATTCAGAACATTGCTGGCCCCTGTTTAAGCTGTAGATCTTATGATAAACTCTGATTCATCACATTTTGTGTGTTTACTGACTCCCAGTGGGCCTTTATCCCTTAAGCCTCTTATTGGCTCATTTGACTCTGACTGTCGCATTGCCGTTAAACATCAACAAACTAAACCAGGCCATTGAAACACTGTCCGTAAAATGATCTGAACGAATGATATTGTATCTCATTGTTTGTCTCAAAAGTTGCATGCACTTTCCAAGTTTTGTTTTATTCTGTTTCATATTACATGAAGCTTTACGATAAAAAGAATGCTAATTATTTGTTGCAATTAAATATTTGCGAAAGAAATGATTTTGATCAGAAAAGTGCATGAAAGAAGGTCTTAAAATATTTTGATAGAGATTACAAATTGGCAAATCTGAACGGAAGGCGTCAAACACTGTTGACTTACTTGAGTCAATCCTGGAGATAATTTCTTTTTCCGCAGCAATGTTTTTTCTGCACCAGGAAGTCCATTAGTTTATGAAAAGCATCAGTTGTGGTCTTCTCATTTGCCAGAACGGTTAACTGGGGAATAAAGGGGCTGTTTATGTGCATTGATGACAGTATAAATGTAACTCGTCTTGATAGTACTTTAAGGTTCTGCATTCTTTTAAGCGGCTAGAACAAACAAAGATCACGGTATTGCTGGTAATTGGTTTAACAGTTTCATGACCATTCCTGAGAAAAGGACACTAGAAGCAGATAAATAACCTCTGCTGTTTCAATCGTCCTGTTTATGTGCTGCAATTACGACCATCTCCCGAGGCCTGTATTGATCATGTAAGGGAGCTGTTGTAGCAAGTTGTGTGTGAGGTCTTCAAAATAGGGTATGCTTTAAGTGAAATTTTGTGCAAGTATTGTGTTTTACTGCGCCAATGTGTGTTTAAGCTAGGAGCTATTATTTTAGATTTACAACTCAGTGGTTTATGGTAGGATAAACCCTCGGGGGGAGGGGGAGCACTTCCATATGTTAGGTATATGTATCTGTGCCACCCAATCAGGTGCCTCTTTTGCACCATTTCCTAAGTTGCAGGTGTATTTTTTTTTACTATAAAAAAAAAAATTGTATTATTTTTTATATTTTTGTATTATTATTATTATTATTATTATTATTATTATTATTATTATTATTATTATTATTATTATTAGTATTAGTATTAGTATTAGTATTAGTATTATTATTATTATTATTATTATTATTATTATTATTATTATTATTATTATTTTTATTTTTGTAGTATTTTTTGTTTTGTTTTCTTTCATCATTTTTGTAGTTCAGGTCCCAAAAATGAAGTTTTACTCTGTAAATTTTGTAATGGTGGTCCATTTTTACAATAATTTCATTGAATACTCATACTGCAGGTACCAAAATTGACTTTCATATTGCGGGTATCAAAATTGTATAATTTCTTACTGCAGTTACCAAAAATCTGTCATACTGCGTGTATGTTTTTTAGTTGGAGGGCTGCACACCCCTACCCATTATGGATGAATCCCCCCCTATAAACCATCAAAGACAATTTCCTTGTTGTTGTCATCAAAGGATGCAGAGCTTAAATTAGATGTTTCTTTGACTTAGTGATATAGTATATAGTTAGAGATTGGCACAGCAATATGACAGGAAGCAGGAAGGGTGGGCTCGAGCAAAAAATGAGACTGGTTGTGCCACTGAGAAGAAACAATTTGTTTTTTTGGAAGGAGAATAAAAGGAAGCTAAGGCCACCTTGGATTTTGTCTCGTGGGAGATGCTGGGGGAAAATAACTTTAATTATCTTTTGAGTGGGAATTTGATAATATGTGCAGGAATCCAGCAATCCTGCACCTTAATGTGAACAAAGAACCTTAACCATGAAATACATCCACTTCTTAATTGGGGCACGTCATGCTGTGTAGCCAGGATCATCTCTCTCCCCCCCCCCTTCTCCCTCCTAATGGCTCTCCAAAGGGTAAACACATTTGCAGGTAATAAACCTTTTTTGCTCTTTAGAAAGATTTAAACCTTTGAGCATTTTAAGGACTGCTATTTAGACACAAATGTGGAGGTAACAATTTTAATAATGTCAGCAAGTTTGTGTTGTTCTATGCTGCTGGCTACACCACTGCACAGAGAGTAGAGAGGATCAGATCAAAGATAATTCAGGGTCTGCACCTATAAACATCACAGCATTTTGTGTAAAAAATACCAGTTTTCTGAAAGCATTTAGACATCAGTTTCATTTGGTCCCTTTATTAACCCCCATAATTCTGCCCCAACTACAAGTGATCTTATTCGAAAGGTTTATACTGCATTAATAGACATTGATTTGAATTCTGGATTTCCAAAGAAAAACATGAGCACTAAGGGTGGCAGATGACTCAGAAGGCCTAACAGATGTTGTATGTTAAGTTTAAGTAACAGACGGTCCTCAGTCAAATTTCCTGTCGTTTATTTATTTATTTACCTAAGTGATATTTCTTTGCTTCACCGCCCATTCCAATATATCCAAACAGTGTTGATTTGGATTGAGTGTAGGATATAACTTTGGTATTTGAGGAAGACCAGTCTGATTTATGATATTTCTTTAATAGCTTTTCCTGACTATTTTGTTTTGTTTTACCAGTGATGTGTCTTAAGGAGCTGCTGATATCATAAACACTTATTGCATGTTTGTTCTCTATATCTATTTTCTTTTGACTTGCCCTTTCTTAAGTGTCGCTTCCCTCAGGTCAGATGCAGCAGTCTCACATACAATTTTGAACAAAACTTTTAGGACACAAAAGTTGATTTTCCTATTGATCATTTCAAAAATGATATTTCAGCCCCCTGCCCCCATGACCCTCTTAATGTTGTCTTCATTGAGGAAATGACCTCTTATGAAAAACAAAAAAAATTAGTGGGTTGATAGTTTTAATCTACATTGAAGAGGAGAGATCCAACCACTGTTGTTCAATATTGCAGGTGTCTCTTGTGCAGAGGTGGGTGGAGATAATAATAGGGAGGGGGGAAGGGGGGGGGGAATTTATGGAATGTTCACTTTTGTTTTATTTTTAATAGGGAAATAAAAGAAAATTGTGTATATGGCTCTCCATAGAACTTGAACCTACTCTGAATAGAATGTGGCTTTCAAAAATGATTGGTAAGATTTCAGCTTTTGAGTGAATTATTGCAAAAACCTCAGGATATTCTTACCTTCTTTCATTTTATTTCTGAATCAAGATTGAATTTTATTTCTGAATCAAGATTGAATTTTATTTCTGAATCAAGATTGAATTTTATTTACTTGATTTGCCATTTGTTCCTGAGAATGCAGAAGGGATCAAAAGAGCTATAAATAGATTTGTGACATATCTGTGCTATATCATAATTTAAAAAAAACCCCAGTATAATTAATCCTTTTTTTTTGGCATTTTATTTCATTTCAAGAAACTATTTGTCTTGGTTCCCAATGTGGGTCACGACCCCTGCCATTCAGACTGCAATGTGACATCATAAATGTTTGTCAGTTGTTAATAACAACTGCTGTCATTTCACGTGCCTGTGATCACAGCTCAAAGGAAAATAGACATTACAAATTTTGTTTACATAAATGAGAGATGGAATGCACCTGAAATTTAAAGTAAAAGAATATGTGATTCATCATTTATTGTATGATAATATATCAACATTTGATTCCGTGTGAATTTGGGATGAAATTCTAGAAGATGTTTTTTGCTATTTTAGTGCAATGATAAAGTTTCTATAGGTTCCACAAATTTGTTTCTTATTTTGATCTTGAATAAAAAGTCTAGAGAAATTTAATAGGTTCTTCACGTTTCTTCTTTTAGGAACATTGTCAACTTTTCAAATTGATAGATATTAAATAAAGAACATTGCAATTAAACTATGTGATCAATTTCACATATATTAAGATTTCTAAGGACTTTGATGGCAGCCATAACTCAGAAAGAAGAACACTTTTTGAAAAGTTTAAAGAAGGAATTTCATTCCAAGAAAATTGCTTAGACATGTCCGGAGCAAATTACATTCTTGTGAAGCTTCCTTAGGGCTGGTTATTGATTGGTGTATTGTCAATACTTGTGTAAATTTTGACCAATCAGAAACTTTTAATCAAATTGCTTAATTATAGCTTTAAAGGATTAGTTCAGGCATCAACCAAGTCTATCTTGTATGAAAGAGGACTTCAATAGAAACAAAATAGTGAAGAAAGCATTTAAAAATCTTATTCTATTAAGGAGATATCTAAGTTTAAAATTTTGTATAGAAACGACTGAAATCAGACTAGTTGTGATGTCATGGCCTCAGATTCCTCAAAATCTTAATGTATTCTATATTTTGTCTTGCGATTTTGTGGCTTAAAAACCATGGGATATGTCAAAAAAGTAGTAAAACTGAATCTAGGAAGGTTATTTATAATATACCACCTGAAGAAAGTTTGAGGAAAAATAATTTAATTAGTGAAAAAATTAAATAAACTTTCTTTAAAATACATTAGCAATTGTTAAGAATGTGAGGATGAGGGCGCCAACGTTCCATAGTAGACTTACTACATCAGTCATTTCTACACAGATAAGACAGAACTTTAAACTTGAATATCCTTTTAAAAGAATAAGATTTTAGAATGGGTTCATTACCATTTTGATTCTTTTGAAGTTCTCTTTCATATAGGCTGGACATGCTTGACCACTGAACTAATCCTTTAATAATAAAAGCTGGCATATAATGTCTGTTCTATTCAGAATGTGGTGCTCTGTCCAGTAGCATACTGTACCTATTAATAGGAACCTAATTGTTCCTAAAGATAGGAACATTGTGTAACATGGAAGCTGCCATTTTGTGATATTTTCCATGATCCTTTACTATCCTTAACTTAAAGCCTTATGCAATGTTAAATATTTCACATTTGAAATACGTTAATGGGAAACGTTTGCTAGGGGAAACTTAAAACTTATGAAAATACCTTAATTACTAACATTGGCAAACCTCACATGACTCCCAAATTGATAACAAACTCCACATCATCCAGCCCACCATTCCGATCAAACCCACCATCCACAACCTCTCCCGTGTTGACAACATTCACATTATCCGTCTTAGAATAGGTCACACCCACCTCACTCACTCCAACCTCCTTATTGGCTCTCCCAACCCCTCTGCAACAATTTCCATTGCACCCTCACAGTCCATCACGTTCTCCTTGCTTTCCCCCTCCCTGTACAACCTTCCCAGAGCTTCCCTCACCCCCCACAATTCTATAGCCGAACTCTTTCAGAAAAACCCACTGCATAAAATTATCTTCTTCCTTCATCATGCTTCCTCTGCAACCATATTTAGTCCTCCTCCCCCTCCCCCTTTCTCTCTCTCTACTACCCATACACCTGTCTCTCGATCCCAGCTTTCTGGCTTTTAGTTCTTGTGTTTTTCTCAATCTCCCCGTTTTCTTTCCTTCTTACCTCTGGAATGATCTAACCTCTCAGGCACAATTGACCCCCACTGTCCTGTTGCCGTAAAGCTCTCATTAAACAAACAAACAATTACTGTCATATCCACTTCCTTGTTATACCATATGTTTACCTTGTTATACCGTATGTTTACCTTGTTATACTGTATGTTTACCTTGTTATACCGTATGTTTACCTTGTTATACCTTGTTATACCGTTTTGACCTTGTTATACTGTATGTTTACCTTGTTATACCGTATGTTTACCTTGTTATACCGTATGTTTACCTTGTTATACTGTATGTTTACCTTGTTATACTGTATGTTTACCTTGTTATACCGTATGTTTACCTTGTTATACTGTATGTTTACCTTGTTATACCGTATGTTTACCTTGTTATACTGTATGTTTACCTTGTTATACTGTATGTTTACCTTGTTATACTGTATGTTTACCTTGTTATACCGTATGTTTACCATGCCATTCTGAAATAATTAATGGAAAAAATTGACTAGACTTTTAGTTGCAAAACTCATTTTTAAATTTACATTTAAAAGAAAATATATATAGTTTTTGTGTTTTATATTGAATATTTTAGGTATTGAAATTAAAAACAGTGAAATTTTATCATAACATCTGAACAGTCTGGCTACATGATTTCAATATTCTTGTGTGCTATACATATTCCTATTAGTGGATTAGTTCAGGGGTCAAGCAAGTTTATCTTATGCAGCGGTCATAGGACATCTGCACATGCCCCTCAAGCGTTCACCTTTTCTCACCTTTTTCAGAATTTTCTTAGGTGAAGATTCACATACTACTAATATTTTGTAGGGAAAGATTCACTTTCACATGTCAAAAAATTTTCGGGTCAAAATGGGTTAAGCTGATTCACCTCGGTCAATTTTTTTTAGGTAAAGACTCACCATAGAGAAAAAAATGATTTCTGGTTATTTTTTACTGTTTAATCAGTGGGTATAGTATCATAATGTACCATTGTGATATTCCCCGGTATCTTCTTGTATGATAGAATGATATCTGTTTGAAATTGTATAACTAAAGCACTTATTGTTTTTTAGTTCAACGCTGATTCAACGTTAATGATTTGAATTCGAAGCATTTCCGTCATTTAGATTGAAGATTTGGACAATTATTCACCCATCTGCAATCGTTTTTAGGCGAAAAACTCTTGGGGGGGAAAAAGCAAAAAAAACAAAAAGGTTTAAGATTCAAATCACCCAATAATATTTTAGGTCAAAATTCACTTCAACTTGAAAAATTCTGGTGGCAAAATCACGCTAAGATGCAAAAAAATACCATACAAAAGATACAAATTCGGAAAAAGTCCCCCTCCCCCCATCCTAAAATCCCGCTTATGCCTTTAATATTAACCATACTTATGAATTTGTAGTGAATCACTGGTGGTAGCGTATGTCTACTTCATTTCCTTCTGGGATTCAGGATGTGCAAACTGTGTTAGATTTGATTCTTTTCAGTCTGTTGAACTTGATGAAATTAATGTGCCAGTCATTTGTATGATATTATCATCCAAACTCAGAAACTGGCATTGCCAGCTTGGCGCTGGTGACCTAATATAAGGTTGTTGCTGAGTTCCTGATGGCGGGAGGATCATTAAAAATAAACAAGCAAACAGCAAGAATGGTTGAGGTGATGGAAGTAATTCATTTAAATTAGTTACACACTATTCTCTTTATCTGTAAATGTTTGAGAGTGTATAAGGGTGAATAAGTAGAAATGCGGTCTTGTTTCAAGGGAACTTGGGGCAGTGACAGAGAGGGGGTGGGTGACGTCTTGTAGAAATTCTGGGAAAGATGATTTGATTATTTTGATTATGATACATATTAATCCTAGCTGGCCGTGAGTGATGTTTATTGCAATTTTCAGATTTTCTTGTAAATGTAAACATGAGGCGATTATAAGAGGTTATCATTTGAGAGGCAAAACATGATTGGGAGGGAAGGGAGGGGGAAGGTGGAGAAAGAAGAATATTTTCATTATACATACTATTTAATAAAAACAATGATAAACAAATCCTTGTCTCCACAAGAGGGCAAAGTGCACCCCATGCCCCCTATGGTGAACCGACCATGAATGTAAACATTTTAGAGCTGTGACAAAATTTTGGTTTAGAAAGTTAGAGAGGACTTGAAAAGCTTTTAAAAGCAAATGTAATACATATTATTAATATGGTTGTAGTATATCATTAATGTGGTTGTAGTATATCATTAATGTGGTTGTAGCATATTATTAATTTGGTTGTAGTATATCATTTTTTCAATTCCCTCCTTTAACAACTTGAGTCTCTTTCTATAATGCCTTATAATATTCTTTCAATAATCCAAACCATATTCAGAATACTATATGTTGTTGCTTCACTGGAAAGAAAGGTTAGCTATAATGCCACTGGTTATTAAATCAGAATTCCAGAGCTTATGAATAAAAGTAAATGGTGTGATTTCATACATGAATCATAGTGGCCATTTTGACCACTGGGTCTTTGTTAACCATGAAGTCTCACACTCACCTGCTATTCAGATGATTATCCTCCATTTATTCATTGGGGACTTCAGCATTTCATTGTTGTGGATATTTTATGAGCTTTGTTTAGTAACCTCACATTAAAAGATAATGAACTCCATCACAATACATTGATTTCTATTGAAATGGCTGGGAATTAGTCTATAACTTTTTCAAATATTAATATTGGAAGATCATAAAATGGTTTTTCAAGGTCTTTATCATGAGAATAGATTTGCTTGATTAGAGTAAGTGAACATTGGCTGTGCATCAAGGTTAAATGAGACACAACATGGGTATGATGCTTCATGCTGTATAGTTTTGGTGGAAAGTAAAAGGTTTTCTCTTCAATAAAACTTACAAAATTCAAAATTCTTGCCTTTTAATCAAACTTAATGTTCTAATGGGGAGGGTCAAAATTTGTGCTGTGTAGTATTGCCTAAATTTACAAGTTTAAATTCTGGGATATGAAGTTTCTCCCATCTACAACTGAAAATGAGATATTTTTTAAGCCAAGTAAGAGACTTCAATTCATACATGACATATTTTTGCTGTTGGTTCATATAATTTGGTTTGCAAATTCTGGATCTGTAAAGCAAGCATGAGTACAAATGACAATCATATTAGGGATTGCTAATCAGCAAAATATTCTGAAATATATCCTAAATATCCTGAAATATATCCTAATTATCCTGAAATATATCCTAAATATCCTGAAATATATCCTAAATATCCTTCAATATATCCTGAATAACCTTAGATATTTTCTTTGATATATTTTAAATATCCTAAATATATCCTAAATAACCTTTAATATATCCTTAATAACCTTCAATATATCTTTTGATCTTTATTAAATATCCTTAAATATATCCTAAATAACCTTAAATATATATATATATATATATATATATATATGTATAAAGTATCCTTAAATATAACCTAAATATCCTTAAATATAACCTAAATATCCTTAAATATAACCTAAATAACTTAAAATATAATCTAAATATCCTTTAATATAACCTAAATAACCTTAGATATATCCTTTGATATATAATAAATATCCTTAAATATATCCTTTGATATATATTAAATATCCTGGAATATATCTTAAATAACCTTAAATATATACTTTGATATATACTCAATATCCTTAAATATATCCTAAATAAACTTAAATATATCCGTTGGTATGTATTAATACCATTAAATATATCCTAAAATAACATGAAATATATCCTTTAATATATATTAAGTATCCTGAAATATATCCTAAATAACCTTAAATATATACTTTGATATATACTAAATATCCTTAAATATATTCTTAATAAACTTAAATATATCCTTTGATATTTATTAATACCAATAAATATATCATAAAATAACCTGAAATATATCCTTTAATATATATATTAAATATTCTTAAATACATCCTAAATAACCTTGTATATCCTTTTGATATATATTAAATATTCTTAAATATATCCTTTGATATGTATTAAATATCCTTTGATATATATTAAATATCCTTAAATATATCCATTGATATATATTAGCCTATATCCTAATACCTTATGCACTATTTGGTTCCTGCTTGTATCCCATAGGATATAAAATGGACATGGTAGACCACTTCGTATCCCTTAAACCAGAGAAGTGACATTTGCTTAACAGTATCCCTGCTTAAACTCAAGAGTCTGGAGGTATAGATTCCTGATCCTACTGACATTTAACTGGACAAATTTGTATACTGATACTATGCAACATATTGTAAAAGAGGTTTGAAAAGAAAAAAAGAAACACAAATTTTATTGTAAAAGTGTTTACAATTGAATCAAAACTAAAACATGGTAGGGACAGGGAATTCAGGGTCATGAGAATTCTCTTATCCAAAGCCATACACTCCCTCTGCTCATACTGGTCTAGTACCTTTTGACCTCTATGTCAGATGGCTGTCTGCTCTCTTGTAAGTTGTGTAGAGGTTTGGTTTTCTTAAAGGGTGACCTGTCATTTTGAATCAATATTTATCCTCTTTTTTTTTGGCAAATTGGGTTCAGGTAGCCTTTTATTACTGTTGACCTCAGTCAAAATACATAGTTTTGAGGGAGAATGGCATTGTGTATAGTTTTATTTTACTCTGATTTTCATAAAGCTGCATTATATTCAGACTATTAACATATATATATTCTGTTTTCCATTGTAAAGTGCTTGTGAGCTGGCATATTTTGTTCTGAAATTAGCACTTAAAATATATGGTATATAATGATTATAATAATATATGTTTTAGACCTATTAGGCAAAGATGTTTTTAATGTAATTTTTAATGTCTTCAGCCCAGCCCTTACAGAAATATTCGCTTGCAGCACGCTTGCAACACGCTTGCAACAAGCTTGCAACAAACTAACATTATTATCTTGCGCAAGCATGCTGCAAGCTTGCTTAAGCGTGCTGCAAGCTTGCAACAAGCATGCTGCAAGCTAGTATTTGGAACAAATACTAGCTTACGCAAGCTAACATTAGCTCGCGCAAGCGAGCATAATATATTTGTTAGCTTTTGTTCGCTTGCACAAGCTTGCAGATAGTTTTTGCTAGCTTGCACAAGCTAGTTTGTTCCAAATACTAGCTTGCAGCATGCTTGCTGCAAGCCTGCAGCATGCTTGCGCAAGCTAAAACTATTCTGATTCAGGGTGTGACTACAAAAGTATCCTGCAGGTATTTGAAATTGGCAATGAATTATTTATTATTATTTATGAGTATATAATTTGCATATTGACTAGCCACCTTGAGAAAAACAATCTGTTATTTCACATAAGTGTAAAACACATTTTTTGTATTATGATATAAACAAATTTTTTGATGGTAAATTTCTGTTTTAAGTCCAGAGTATGTTTTAACAGCTCCATGCTCTTAAGCATGCATTTATATTGACCCCAAAACTTGTTTAACTTGCTATTCTCCTATTCAAACAGAAGATCTTGAAGAGATCTTCTTTATTGATTTTGTTTTGAACGGGAAAAAACGTCCCATAGATACATTAGCAATATCATCAATTGCACTTGTTTCACAAGAACTTAGGAGTATTTACCAAGGAAATCATTTGAACTGATCCGTGCAATCAGATTTAGGCGGTTCTTTTGAGTCATTGTTTGCGGATTTAGTCATTTAACGCTTGGTGATTACACTTATGTCCACTGTTGGACAGTGGCAGAAGATTTCACACCTTGTTCTGTGTGCTTTTTTTTTTGCTCTTTTGTTTTTTCTCGCTTTTAAGTTCAAATGTTGACCTTTCAAAATTGTAAGAAAAACTTTTTGGGAGTTTATTTTTAGTAGATGGACAGAATTTGATGAAGAATCAAATGAAGAGTGCAATTAGATTTGTTATGAAAATTAAAGTGAGAATCGAGCTTTGAGGATATTGAGTGAAAGAAATTGCAAGAAAGTACAGTGAGCATAGATCTGGGGTTCAATGAGGATTGAGTTGGGGTTTTGTGTTCTGGTCAGGATTCTTAAAACAGCATAGTGGAGATACCATCAAATTGGCAGAACCCTTACAGAAAAAAACTTGCTTGCAGGAAGCTTGCGACAAGGTAACAATTTTAGCTTGCGCAAACTTGCTGCAACCTTGCGGCAAGCTTGTAGCATGCCAATATTTGGGCAGCTTGTGCAAGCTAGAAAAATATGTTTGTTAGCTTGTGCAAGATTGCAGAAAGTTTTTGCAAGCTTGTGGAAAGGTTTTTGCTAGCTTTCACTAGCTAACAAGATGTCCCAAATACTAGCTTGCTGCAAGCTTGCCACAAGCTTGCAGCAAGGTTGCAGCAAGTTTGTGCAAGCTAAAAATGTTAGCTTATTGCAAGTTTGCGGCAACCTAGTTTTTCTGTAAGAAAAGGGCTCGGCATGCATTAACAAAAAATGATATTTTTCATTTAAAGCGATGTCATGATGTGCCAACTGTGCTTTGTAAATGTAAATAAAAATGGATCTTCTCAAATGAGCAGTTAGGGATTTTTTGCATCAGAGAAAGGATTGATTGTTTTTCTTAATGGGTATCTTTATCTTAAGTTGTTTATTTTTGGACCCTTTTATGAACAAAATGGGTCAAATTTATACTCGTGCTATAGTGTCTGTAAATTTGTACCTTTGGGCATTTACTTTTGCCCCTAATTGGGCTCCTGTGCCTATACTGTGATTGGCTGCTTGCTTGACTTGTCTTTTATCATAAACATTAACCAATCTCAATTGGAGACATCTCTATTGAAGAGGAGGTGTATAAGGGGGGGGGGGAATCATCCCCAAAACTGGACGCCAGTTGGAAAAATAAACATGACCATTGGAAATTCAACTGTTTCTCCTGCGGCACTTTCCCAAATCCACTCAGTTGAAATCAGATGCCTCTACACCCCCTCCCCCTCCCAATCAGAAGACCCTAGCGACAGACCTGATCTCAATTTTTAAACTTTTGAACATCATATATTATATTATCCTATCTTCAAACTCAAAGATAGTAGTGGCGAAGTCTTTGAAATCATTCACTGGAACAACACATTACTGGCAAAACGTGGCAAGCAAGGGAAGATGGTGAGTCTGCTTCATCCACAGTAAATTTGAAGTATCTCCAACTCTCAGAATTCTCTTCTGGTTTTTTTTCTGTGAAATGTTTGAAGCCATGATGTAAGACTTGCCCAAACTTTTCAGCTAAAACATCCAACCTCCTTCAGGAATAGGTCCACCCTTACAGAAATTTTAGCTTGCAGCATGCTTGTGACAAGCTAACAAATGTTAGCTTGCGCAAGTGTGCTGTAAGCGGTTTACAAGCTAGTATTTGGAACAAATACTAGCTTGCACAAGCTAACATTAGCTGGCACAAGCCAGCATAAAATATGTGTTAACTAGTGCAAGCTTGCAAACAGTTTTGCTAGCTTGCAGATAGTTTTTGCTAGCTTGCACAAACTAATTTGTTCCAAATACACGCTTGCAGCACGCTTGCAGCACGCTTGCAGCGCGCTGGCAGCGCGCTTGCAGCGCGCTTGCAGCGCGCTGGCAGCGCGCTTGCAGCGCGCTGGCAGCGCGCTTGTAGCACGCTTGCGCAAGCTAAAAAATTGTTAGCTTGTCACAAGCTAAAAAATGTTAGCTTGTCGCAAGCTAATTTTTCTGTAAGAGCACAAACGAACTTTACAGGGAGAAGCTTGGGTTCCTGATTAATCATAGGATGGTTTGCAAACCTTATCTCCCCATTAGGGATCTGTTCTTAATAAGAGCAGGTAATGGTCAGATATATAAATTGAACATGAAAACTCTAGTTGTAATGAAGTGCATGGATATTTGGGGCAGAACAGGTTTGTTGGACTACGATAAGAGAAATACGAGAAGTTCTTTATAATGAAAAGAGGAACATGCTTGGTTATTGATGCGAATGCACAAGTATACAACTGGAGTTATATTTCTTTCTGTGTCAGAGGGATGTACGGGTAACTTATTTGTGAATCTAATTGTCAATGGGACAATTATAGCTGTCTGAATTATAGTGTATTTTGATTAGTGATGATGGCACCTAACTGTGTGCCTATTCAGACCTGAAGACACACTGGCCTATGGACATTTTTCAGTGCGGGCAAAGTCCTCAAAAATCTCACCAATGATCCTAATTAGTCTGCTTTTCTGAATCACATGATCTAAAAAATTTCTATGCTGCTAAATTCTAAAAGACTGTCATACATCCCATTTCTTTTCAAATTTATTAGTCATCCAACTTCTCTCAAAAATGTTGATATATGTGGGTAGAAAGATGGTTTATTAATACCTTCAAGATTTTATGATAGGGGACATTTTTGAAGTGGGTTGGGGGACATACCAAGCAGTGCCTCTTTTAAGGAATGCTCACTGGGTACCAAGTAGTCTCTTGTGCAGTGGGGACCCCCTCGCCAACATGCAAAACAGTTGTCCTGCAATGTTTAGGTATGTAGCTGTTGTGTTTGGTTGACAACGCGAAACAATGCTTTTTGCTACACAAAAGTTATCGCCATTTAAAATATAAACAAGAGATTGCATTGGGGGAAAATTGAACCAGTTGTAATTGAAATAATAATACTGAGAACATTAATTTAGGAGCTTGCACTCGCAGTTCCCGTGGACTCATAGAAAGGGCAAGAGACAAAGACAAAGACCTCGGTACCCAAGGCTATCCTCCTAACTCTAAACTTTGCAGAACTCGTCTGACGCCCCCACTTTGTTATCTTCTCTGATTCAAAATCAGTTCTTACTGGCAACCTTAATATATGCTCTGGTCTAAATGCACTAATCTTACAAATCCTAAACAAATTTCATGCTCTCTCTATTATTCCTCAGGGAAGAAAATAATCTTTTTTGGATCCCCAGCCACGTCGGCATCCCTAGCCACGTCGGCATCCACAGCCACGTCGGCATCCACAGCCACGTTGGCATCCACAGCCACGTCGGCATCCACAGCCACGTCGGCATCCCTGGCAACGAGAGGACCGTCATAGCTGCCAACAACGCTCCACATTTCACCTATCCTTATTCCACACTCTAACTTTCGTTTCACCATTTCATGCTACCTCAGGAAGACCTGGCAAGACTCCTGGAATCTTGAGACCAGTAACAAATTTCACACTATCAATCCCAAAGTCGGACCAGTCCTCCTCTGCACAGTCGCGATCGTGTGGTTGACGTTGTTGTCACCCGCATCCGCCTCGGTCACTCCATTCTCACCTACTCCTACCTATTTTCTGGCTCTCCTACACCTCTCTGCCCTACTTGCAACACTGATCTCTCGATCAAGCATATCCTCTAAACCTGTCCCTTATACCTGAACTCCAGATCACTCCTCATCACTGATCTTTTAAGAACAATCCCTCCTCTAACACCATCATCTTCAACTTATTTCACCTGATCTATTTCTTCCCCACACACTCCCCTTTTCTTATCCTACCATATTCTCCTATACCTCCCCTTTTCTTACCTCTATTTGCTTCTTTATTCTTCATACAGTCCTAACTCTTGCACCTTAGGTGAAACACCTTCTTGGCACATTTGACTCTGACTGTCGCAGTGCCGTTAAACATCAACAAACAACAACAATAACCCAGTGTCCTCAAGTTAGTTCACTGGGTAACCAAGTCTTTTCCACTGCGTACCAACTTTTGGTACGCAGTCCACCCTTACAGAAATATTATCTTGCTGCAAGATTGCAGCACGCTTGCGACAAGTTAACATTTCTAGCTTGCGCAAGCGTGCTGCAAGCTTGTAGCAAGCAAGCGTGCTACAAGTTAGTATTTGGAACAAATTAGCTTGCATAAGCTAGCAAAAACTATATGCAAGCTTGCGCAAGCTAGCAAAACTTGTTTGCAAGCTTGCGCAAGCTAACAAATATCATATGCTTGCTTGCACAAGCTAATCTTAGCTTGTGCAAGCTTGCAAGCTAGTATTTGTTCTAAATATTAGCTTGCAGCACGCTTGCTGCAAACTTGCAGCACGCTTGCGCAAATTGAAAATGTTAGCCTGTCGCAAGCGTGCTGCAAGCTAAAATTTTTGTAAGGGCACTGATTCAAAAAGGCCCTGATGTCAAGCCTTTTTATCCCATCAGCAGATTGTTGTCCCCCCCTCCCCCTCCCAGGTGGTATTACTGCCCATCTACATATGCAAGTGGCCTAATGTTGATCCCTTCACTTTTTTGTGATTGCACTTTTGAGCATTTCTGGCACCACTGATCCCACTTTTTTTAAGCTACATATGAGAATCAACCTGGCAATAGCAATAATGCAATATGTGCAATGTTTGATATTATTTACTTTGTCATGTTAACCCTTCTTTTTTCCTCTCTTTTTTGTTGCAGGTAAGTGATCAGATTTTGAACAAAGCAAAGGGTGGTTGATGACCTGGTTGGTAAGCCACCTTGAATGTGGTAATGTATACACATTGAAAGGGTATAATAACAATATGTAAAGCCACCTTGAATGTGGTAATGTATACACATTGAAAGGGTATAATTGTAATATGTATCTACGTATATATGTTTGAGTTGTTATTATGAAATCATATTTATATTGCACTTATTCTAAAAATAAACTCTTAAGTGCATTATATATGCATAAAAGATATAAAATTGATAAAGATGATAGCAAATATCATAGCAAATATATTACTTAACTATAAAACAGACAAAATCTAGATTGTTAAAAAAGATTACGCCTACAGCATACTGTTACCTTTACTTACACGCATCTAATATTAAAGGCCACTTATTGTGCATTGCGGAGGGTAAAATAGATTTTTATTCGTGTGTTTTGATTGGTCGAATAATAAATAGATCAGGTTACACTTACACAGATGAGCAAATCAGTGATCGTCTTGGATCAAATTACTGTGTGCTGGAATCAAATGTACGCCCACAATAAAATCACGACAAATGGCCTTTAGGTAAAGGTGAGGGTATTCACTTGGTTGGTGCCATGTCTCATACGGGAGATGACGTCATTTGCTGGAGTGGAAACAAAGCTTTGGACGTTACACGAACTGCGAGTCTGCTCGTGGGTATGCAAAGTCGGACAACACTTTTACTATACCAATTGTTAATTTAACTCCATTTTCATTAATTAGATGTTTTGTTAGTTGATTGTGCAGACTTAGGTATAACAATTAATTGAAGTTTATACGATTTTTACAGACAAACGGACATTGTACATGTTACTGGTACACCTGCTTAATACTTACATGTTGAACACACAAATTTGGGTGTCGCGGAAATTTTGGATTGACCAAAACAGTGATATATTTTTACCAAAAATTAAACAAAGCACGCCACAATTTCCAAATCGATCTTCATACATTGTCTCAAAGGATTGTAGATTAAGTTGGAATGTTGATAAGTCAATAATTTGAAGAAAAAAATATGCAATTTTGTTAAAATTCGGGCCTACTGCGCTACGTTTTTTTCTCACTCCAGCGGCGCACGATTACTATGATGACCTCGGGGCACGAATCCAACCAAGTGAATATTTTCATGTCTCAAGAACATTTTTTGTCATAAGAACATTGGACACTCATTTTGTACATTTGATGGTACTGGAAACCTTTGGTACAAATGTTCAAATTAGTCGTGATTATTGTTATGAAAACGAATTTTTTTTTGGACTTAATATCCCTTACAGAAAAAAACTAGCTTGTAGGAAGCTTGCAAGAAGGTACGATTTTTAGTTTGCAAAAACTTGCTGCAAGCTTGCTGCAAGCTAGTATTAGGGACAAATGCAAGCTTGCTAGCTGCTCAAACTAACATTAGCTTTTGCAAGCTAAAGAAATATATATATATATTTGTTAGCTTGTGCAAGCTTGCAGAAAGTTTTTGAAAGCCTGCTGACAGGTTTTTGCTAGCTTGCGTTAGCTAACAAGTTTGCATTTGTCCCAAATACTAGCTTGCTACAAGCTTGCCGCATGGCTGCTGCAAGCTTGCCGCATTGTTGCTGCAAGCTTACAGCAAGGTTGCTGCAAGCTTGCCGCAAGGTTGCTGCAAGCTTGCCGCAAGGTTGCTGCAAGCTTGCCGCAAGGTTGCTGCAAGCTTGCCGCAAGGTTGCGGCAAGCTTGAAGGTTGCGGCAAGCTTGCCGCAAGGTTGCAGCAAGTTTGCGCAAGCTTAAAATGTTAGCCCATTGCAAGTTTGCCGCAAGCTAATTTTTTTGTAAGGGGACAGTGTTACAGTTTAAAACAAGTAAATCACAAGAACGTTGTTTTCCATGTTTTTGTTCATAGGCAGTAATATGGACTTGTAGTGTTATATACTTCAACACTGCGAAACAGAGATTATAGGTAAAGGAAAATTCAGATCAAAAATTCACAAACAATTTGATATTAATACCAATGAAATAATCCTAGCTTTCAAGTCTAAACCTGTCATATAGCAAGCACAGGATGTGCACCTGCGCATCTTCAAGGAACTGTTACCAATTACTGTCTGTCCATCCCACAATTCCCTCTGGGAGTGTTTTAATCAACCTTTGCCTACCATCACTTTGGGTGGGCTACTCCTGAAGCAGTTTCTCAAAATGTCTTTTGCAGAGCAAATCAACACCATATCTCCAAGACATTCTTTTATATATATATATATACATATTTTTTTGTTATCAATGATTTCTATTTTAGTGGGAATTTATTATCTACCTTCCTTCCCTTTTTTGAAATATTGATTTTATGGGTTAGCCCAAGTTGGTAGGTTATCAAAGTTCACGCGAAATGATGGGGTGATGAAATTTTGAGCATCTTGGGTTGATATTGGTGGCATATGTGTTTTGTTTGTGAGAAACATTTGAGATGGAATAGCTTTAGTTTAGGAAGCGTAGATTGTCACGCTTATGCAAGAAAGTTATTTCAGTTGCCAAAAGTTTTGAATATGGATAATTTTTTTATTAAAGGATTAGTTCAGGGGTCAAGCATGTCCATCTTATATGAAAAGGTCTTCAAAAGAAACAATATGGTGAAGAAAGCATTCAAAACTCTTATACCGTGAAGGAGATATCTAAGTTTAAAATTTGGTATCATTTGTGTACTGAAATCAGACTGGTTGTGATTTTATAGCCTCAGATTCCTCAAAGTTTTTATGTATTCTATCATATTTTGTCCTGCGATTTTGTCGTTTCAAAACCATGGGATATGTTAAAATAGTAGCAAAATGATTCTAGGAAGGGTATGTATAATATACCACCTGAAGAAAGTTTGAGGAGAAGTAATTTAAATAGTGAAAACATTAAAAAAAAACTTTCTTTAAAACACATCAAGACTTTGAGGAATCTGAGGCTGTGACATCGCAACTAATCTGATTTCAGTTGTTTCTACAGAAATGATACCAAACTTTAAGCTTGAATATCTACTGAATGGAATAAGATATTAAAATGCTTTCTTTACCATTTTGTTTCTTTTGAAGTCCTTTTTTCATATAAGATAAACATGCTTGACCCCTGAACTAATCCTTTAACTGTACGGATCAATGTGTTTGTTGAATGGATTATTGTACAAATTGAGTAGAGAAGATTGACGACTTTGAATCTGAGGAGGCAAGTTCATTCCATGAGAAATAATTGGGAAATAATTTTATCCAAAACTGAGTGAGATTTCTGCTTTGATCTGGTTAAATGAGAATTTTCTGGATACCTAAGAACCAGCTGCTGAAAGAAAATCTCAGTCTGCGAATGTGATTATATCCCACAGGAGATGCCTTACATGTCATTGCCTCTTTTGACATACTAACTGGGCGGGGAATAGTCACTTCCACCCAATCCTCCTATACATTTTTTTCATATATTTCTTTCCCCTGCTAAAAATCTGTTCATTACAGTGGCATCGCTTGATTTTTTTCCAGGGGAATTAAAAAGTATTGAATTGATCTGTATATGTGATATTTATACCATTTTCTGAAGTGTGACTCACAAATTCATTTAGATTAATAAATCTGTAACAGTTGTTGTTGAAACCGTAACTTCTTTCCCTCATCCACCATCTCTCCCCCTTCCCTCTATCCCACCTCTCTTTCCTCTCTTTCCTAACTCAAATACCTCAGTTCCTCTTGGCACATTTGACTCTGACTGTCGCGGTGCCACTAAACACCCCTCCTCCCTCCCTCTCCCCCCAAAATAAATAAATTACACTTGACAAATTTTTACGGGCTGTGCTTAAAATACCACTCATTGAGAGTTTCATAAACAAGGCTATCATCACAAGTTTCTTCCAAAAAAATTATAAACTGTATTCACATCCGGATCAATTTTGAACTACGCTCCTTCAGTATATTTCCTTCCAGACGTGATTCCTCTGTTTGGAAAGTTAAAGAGTGACATGTGATTGTACGGGCAAGGTGCACCTCAACTGAACCCAATCAAGTTCACAATACCGGACACCTACAGGCGACAGTTAGGACCACTTTTCAGATATTTTTTGTTGCAGGCAGCCCTTATTGGTACAAAATATAATGTAGAAAACAGGGAAAATGTTTGTCTTATCCAAAATGTATTTTTAGGTTCTTCCCTATTTTTATTAAAATTTCAGAATCAAGTGCCCCCACTAGCTATTTTCTTAATAGCTTTTAGGCTTTTGTTGTTAAATCTTATATTCCACTATCCCTACAAGCAATGGAAGTTGAAGCTGTATGTCTTATATATTCTAGAACCATCAGAATCTTTTTGGAAAAGTGCTAACCAAAAGACTTTTTATTTGTTTTTCCCTACTAAATAGTGGCATTGTATCAGATTTTTTTTCTTTTTCCTTCAAGGGGGCTTTAGAATCCTGTAAACCCACTTTGCTCCTTGAGTTAAATAAACATATCTCTGTAACCGCATAAAGAAATAGCCAATTTTTTTCCTCAGGGCAAAATGGATTGATTCAAAAGTTTCCCCACTACTCCTTGCAAAACAAGGAAATTGCTCAGAAATATTATGGAATTTTCACTTGAGCTTTATCAGAATATTATATCTCTTCTGAAGAGAGGCAAAAATATTCAAAACTCCTATTATCTTTACTGAATGTTTTAAATGATACAGTTTTCCTTAGATTGAAATAAAAATAAGATATGTTACCAGAGCCCAAAATATAACCCATCCAATATTGGAACAATCCAGTGTAGTCTGCTCAATTTACCAATCCTCAGCCAATCAGAATTGAGTATTCACTTAATTTTGCCAGACTTCCATACAATCAGTGAGTACACACTGATTCTACAGTGTTGAATGTGGTACACTGCATCCCACACGTGTACATTGATTGTGTATGTGTGCCTGTACGGAAATTGCATTACTTCTTATCTTGGGAAACTTTTGGAGGTTGTTGGTGGTAATATTTTAAAGGAATCTTCTTTGGAGTTTTTATGTGACATGTGTTTTGGAAAAGAAAAATAAAGCCTGGAATTTTAGATTGGAATATCCAACCATGTTTCGTTGGAAAAAGTCATTTTGGATTTATCTTTTGGTACTCTTTGCACAACATCATACATCGGGTATGTAATTTTGTGTTCCCACATTTATTGTCATTGAGTATTGGCTAAAGATATTAATTTTGTCATCTCTTTGCTTGATATTTAAGAGTAAATGAGGTACAACCTTGATTTTGCTAAATTGCAAGAGATATAAAAAAGAAGAGAATTTAAGTAGATTTTTAAAATATTTTTATTAAAAAATAATAATTTCCAGATATGGATTTTAAGTTTAGCCCTAGAATCACCTTTGTCCATATCTGAAGTCAATAAATCATTAGTGAACTTTGTGTAAGATCTTGAGTAAAGTGACATACATGAGGAAAAATATGAGTGGAGCACATGTGGAAAGTATGTCAGAAGTCATTCGTAGCATTCTGGAAAGTTGCTCACTCAGACATGAATTAATTCCCTACCTTTCTATTCCTCTTTTTTTAATTGCAATGTTTTGCATATATTTTCTGTCATCTTTGTACAGTTTAAAAAACAGTATTTTAATTTGAAAACCATTGTAAAGATTGGTTTGTTTCTTCTTCTGCTTCTGTCCACCATTCTGAGATTTGACTATTTAAAATACTTTTGGTAATTTTGACATTTTTTAAAGTAAAATTTGTCGACAATTTGTTTAGTTTAAGTGTTGCTTTTTATTCTTCAAAATTGACCAAAATTTGGCCAAATCTGGTTGTCATGGAAACTATCATCAACAACTTTAAGGTAAACAGATTTTAGCTAAAAATGAGTAGACTTCAAGAAAATCTTGAAATTACCTTTGAAAAGATGATCAAATATGACAAAAATAAAATTGCTTTTAAAATAAAACCTTAGTTGGTTTTTGCACTGCCATGGGTTGAACTATAACACCATTGGTGTCTAGTTAAATATTCACTTGTAAACTTACTTGCCTTCGTGGATGCAACTTGTATGTATGTGGTCCTGTTGTTGTCAGGGGCAATTTTTTCAAACCATGTAGGCCTATATACTGTACCTTTTAGCCATCACAAATTATCACCCTTTTTTGTGTTGAATTCCTTTAAAAATGTCTTAAATTTGCCTCTCACACCAAGAGATTCTATTTCTGCAGTCAATACCAAAATACAATGAATGTTGAGGCCTCGGTTGTAACATGATGTTTTCCAAATTTGATCAAATGTGTTGATAGCCTTTTAAGGCAGTTTGGTGGCCTTCTGAATATCAAAATGACCTTCTTGGCCACTGAGTGGCCTTCCTCATCCTAGGCAACTGTTAACATTTGTCTCCAATTTAATCACTGCAATTGGAAGAAATTCCTTAAATTATTGATGTAAATTGCATAACAAAATTAAGAATGACAGAAACAAAAACATTGTGTTGCAGTATATAGTGAAATATAACTTCAAACAAATCACCCTTTTCCACCCCTTCATGAGGTAACCCCCCCTTCAGGAGGTTACCCCCATCCCCCCATGAGGTAAATTATTGACTGATTATATGTAATTGCAACATTCAAGGCCTATATTTAGGAAACTTTCAGTAATGTACAATTTGCAATGCAGTGAGTGGTTTGTATTAAATGGTATGGGAGTGGGGGTTTTTATGTGTGTTTTGGGAGAGGGTGATGATGTTTATGTTAAGTAATAATTTGTCAATACTGCACATCTAGTTGTGCTCACATATGAATCAATACTACTGAAGCTTAAAACATTTATGGTAAAATGTATTTTAAAAAGAATATGAGATAAACATGAACCAAAATAGGATAGCTATGGCCCACTCCCAGTAATATCAGATAAAAAGGTCAAGAAAATTATAAATGGTCTTTGAAGAATATAATACAAATAAAGCTTGAACAAATTAAAATTCTTAGAATTATCCTTAAATAATCCCTCTTTCTTAAAGAATTAGTTCAGGTCAAGTATGTCTCATCTCATATGAAAGAGGATTTCATAAGGAACAAAATGGTGAAGAAAGCATTCAAAAATGTTATTTCGTTAAGGAGATATTGAAGTTTGAAGTTTGGTATTATTTGTGTAGAAACACTGAAATCAGACTAGTTGTGATGTCACTGTCTCAGATTCCTTAAATTCTTTATGTATTCTATCATATTTTGTCCTGTGATTTTGTGGCTTAAGACCATTGGATTATGTCAGGAAAGTAGTAAAACAATCCTGTACGGATAATTATAATTTACCACCTAAAGAAAGTTTGAGGACAAAACAAAAAATTGAAACAAAAAAAAAGGTAAATATTTTTTCTACAAAAATATTAACATTTGAAACGAATGTGAGGATGAGGGCACCAACCTTCCATAGTAGACTTTCTATACCAGTCATTTCTACAAAGATAAAACCAGAGTTTTAAACTTGAATATCTCATTAACAGAATGAACAGTCCTCTTTCATATCAGATAAACTTGCTTGACAACTGAACTAATCCTTTAATTTGACTACTGTAGATATTTGATCTCCTTCAGTGAAACTTGTATCTTTTCTTGGTGTTTTGTGGTTTAATATTTTGCATAGATGGTTAAGGCAGGATAAACTGGCTTGAATTTTGTTTTTACTTTTTTTTTGAGAGTCGAATACTAATTTCATCTTGTACATTAAAGGCATCATCTTGGATGGAATAGTAAGTATAATGCAAGATTATCACATTTCATGGCTTATGGACTTCTCGAGCAAGGTTGGAAATTTTGCAAACTGTTGAAACTTTATTTGGGAAAAAATAATCTCAAAAAAAAAGAGAAGGAAATTGAGTAATTTGAGTCAGTTGTGCCTCCTCATAGACCTTTTCAAATCTGAATCGGCAATTTCTGGATAACTAATTTAAAATGTCACATGGCCGAGCGAGATTCACGTGTCCATTCTTATTGACCAATAAAATACTGGAGGAATCTTGGCCGTCTCCACAATTCACGTACGGTATGGGACGAAGCGTATGTTTTTTTTCTTCTTCAAGCGCACGTGTCATACGTGCGTTATACATGAAGGAAACATGCATGCATATTGCTGCTTACACTCTGTTCCTCAAACCTGCAGCTGATTGGTTGGGAAATAAAGGAAAAAATGCCCCAGCATTTGATTTGTCGAAGTAGAGAAGAAATCACGTTCGGTTAAACTTTGTTTAAAAGGTCTATAGATCTAAGGTCTCTGCAACTCTGCAAATGTCCCTCTCCCAATTAGTAGCATATTAGATATTCAATCCACATATATTATAATGTGTTTTTTTAAATATTATTATAATTGTTATTTATTCTTATTTAATATTATTATTATAATTATCAATATCATTATCATTATTATTATCAATATCATTATCATAATCATTATTATTGATATTATTTATACTTCCATAGCTAAAGGTTAAAACAGTATATCCCCAGGATTGAACAACCTTGTTTCCAATTAATGAATTAAACATTAAAGGCCAGTTGTTGGCTCTAATGTACAAGGTGAATGAAATTCAAATGCTGTGTTTTGATTGGTCGAAACACATTGGTATAGTGTGCACTTACATTAATAGGCCAATCAGTGTCGTTTTGGAATAAATTGTATGCCGCCACATTTTAATCAAGATAGATGGCCTTTAAAATTGGAAGGAAGCCTTTATGCATTTTGAGCAGTTCTCTTCATCACATTACTGTTCCTTTCAGAGCTGATGTGTTTCATATTGCTAGAATGAGTATATTTGACGATAAATCATGGTCTACTTAAGTTGGAACCGATGAGCAAGTGTCAAGAAATTTAACAGTCATTTCAAACAACTTAAAACTGTAAGTCTTAATCTAACCTTGAAAGCCATTATTTATGCCAATTTTTGCTCTTTGTAGTAAAAGAAATTTGTTTACTGCCTTTAGAATCTAGTCATGCTGACATTGGCGAAATAAATTTTGTATTTTAAGGCAATTTACGGCCTAAGGCTATGACAACCATCGATTAAAATTCATCAGGTGGGCATGCGGGAATAAAATGTTTGTGAAATCTGAAGGGGGAAATGCAATTTTGGCATGTAAAGTCTAATCTTTTATATTATGTAATACCATAGAGAACCCTCCTTGTTTAGTTGCACTGATTCTCAAACCTTTTAAAAGAATCAATTTGTTGAGCTAAGGGGAACATAAATTATTCTCTCAGAGTAAATCAGAAATTAGGAATTTAAAGATTTTAGTATTACAAATGTGGCACAGATTCTAGCGAATAAAATTGTACAAAAGCATATGATATTGTACAAAAGAGTATGAAATTTACAAAAATCATAGAAATTACAATAAATCTTCTCAAAATAAATGTTGTGAAGAAGTTCTCCTTGAGAAAAATAAACCCTCTACCCCCTGCCTTGTCTCCCATAAATATTAGTCTTGTCTCCCATAAATATTAGTCTTGTCTCCCATAAATATTAGCCTTGTCTCCCATAAATATTAGCCTTGTCTCCCATAAATATTAGCCTTGTCTCCCATAAATATTAGCCTTGTCTCCCATAAATATAAGCCTTGTCTCCCATAAATATAAGCCTTGTCTCCCATAAATATTAGCCTTGTCTCCCATAAATATAAGCCTTGTCTCCCATAAATATTAGCCTTGTCTCCCATAAATATTAGCCTTGTCTCCCATAAATATTAGCCTTGTCTCCCATAAATATAAGCCTTGTCTCCCATAAATATAAGCCTTGTCTCCCATAAATATTAGTCTTGTCTCCCATAAATATTAGTCTTGTCTCCCATAAATATTAGTCTTGTCTCCCATAAATATTAGTCTTGTCTCCCATAAATAATAGCCTTGTCTCCCATAAATAATAGCCTTGTCTCCCATAAATATTTACTGAAATATAATATTATTCAGAATTTCAGAGGTGTATGTATATATGTATGTATGTTTATGTGTGTATGTATGTGTGTATGTATATGTGTAGATATGTGTATGTATGTATGTATGTATGTGTGTATGTATATATGTTTGTGTATTGTGTATGTGTGTTTGTATATATATATATATAACTATATATATATATATTATTGTTTTGTATATATATATATTATTGTTTTGTATATATATATATTATTGTTTTGTATATATATATATTATTGTTTTGTATATATATATGTTATTGTTTTGTATATATATATATATATATATATATATATATATATATATATATATATATATATATATATATATATATATATATATATATATATATATATATATATATATATATTATATATATATATCATATTATATATTTATTATTGTTTTGTCTGTCAAGGTCCCTCCTAAGATTTAGGAAAGGACCAATTATCACCCCTACTTCTGGATTTAGTCCTGACAAATCGAAAATGTAATTTTTTTAAAATGCAAATTTCTATTTTGTGTAAACTAGGGATGTACTGGATATCCGGTCCGGCCGGATTATCCGGCCGGATTTGGGAGAAAAAAATCCGGTTCCGGTTCTGGCCGGATTTTTTTCCAAATCCGGCCGGAACCGGATTTTTGGCAATTTTAACAATTCAAGATTTACATTATGAGACTGTGGTACATTACAACTATATGAAATATAAAACAAACATGAATATCTGGATTTTTCTCGGTATAGATAATGTATTTTCTTCTTGAAAACACTGAACAAATTGGCTTATGTTACGCGTATGATCATTTAAAACGGAATAAAGACATGTAGCTGTTTGAAATCAATAGAAATTTTGAAACAGATTGGGCTGTAACAGATAATAAATAAAACCACACCAGTTGTTAACAATTTTACAGTTAGAGACATCAATGAAATTTGTAGATGAAAGTACATGTACATGTAGGTTGACTGAATTTGTCATTGCTTAGATTCTCCTGCTATTGAAAAAGAGAAAAATGTTTTTTCCCCGCACTTATCTAAGCGAACTGTTTTACAAGTAATTCAGGGTACCAAGGTGTTTTAATGAAATAACACAAAAATAATTCAGAGAATAATTACTTTCCAAATGTAAAACATGAAAGAATTCGTATCCATTTCTATTACCGGATTTTATCCGGCCGGATTTCAACCTGGATCCGGCAAAATCCGGTTCCGGCCGGATCCAAAAATTTGGATCCGGTACATCCCTAGTGTAAACCGAAGTGACCAATGCTAAATTTGTGTGCTTTTTTATACCCTTATTTGTGAGAATATTGTATCGTTATTTGCCCATCAGTTTGCGTATATTCTCATTACGAGGGAGACATATTGTGACATTTTTTTGTGTGTGCAATTAACAATTTTTTTTTGTGAAAACAATGGGCAAACATGAATTATTTTGTGTCCAAATATATTTGTCATGTGTTTGGTTATATATCCACCCACTTTTTTTTTTTTTTTGCTGTACATTGTTTGACCAATAGAAACACAAGAGGTGTAATAGTATATCCACCCACTTTGTATTTTTTTTGCTGTACATTATTTGACCAATAGAAACACAGAGGTATAATAGAAAATAAGCTGTTTACTACAAAGTTTCAATCTATTTTTTACTGATTTCTTATGCAATATGTGTAATGTTTTATTTATCTATTATAAACTGTAACACAAAATAGAATATGTTTTATTATAAGAGTTTGCTTGCTTCATTAGCACAACTCATATTTGCTTCATTAGCACAACTCATATGTTCTCATGCAGTCAACTCTGTAAAACGTGGGTTACTCAGCGGCCCGCATCTATTCAACGTCTTTAATTCTTGCGTACTTTCCTCACATATTATGTTGAATTACATTGCCTTTTGGAATTTTTTTGGGGGGAATTAGGTGAAGTCATGACTGTAGTGTCATGCATAAGAAGACCGCTTCATCTTTTCACGACAGAAATAGAGCATTAAAATAAAAACGTCAAAGGTAATGCCTCAAAAAGTGCACTAGGTAAATTGCTTTCCAATGTGTGCTACATCAGATCTGCGGGATTAGTTTCTCATCAAGATTTGAGTATTGGATTCAGATCTAACGTAAATGCAGGATCATGTAAAGTTGAAAACGAAGTCAGCGGTGCTCATGTTGTTACAAAATCAGTCTTCTGTGTAACGGTTCTTATGAGACCTTCACACACTGACCTGCTTAATTAATGTAAATCTATTTTCCTTCCTGGAAGAAAGAGATGAATTTTTATCGTGTTTTGCATCAACAACCTAAGATAGTACAGCTCTGCATTCCACTGAAAAGTTGGGAGTTTTTTTTTTTTTTTTTGTGCAAATTTATCTGGGTTGTAAAAAAAGGGATCCTCGGCTGTCAGTTTTGTTGCTAATAACAATCTTCACTGATATGTTCAACCAAGGATTACATTTCTACACCACAAATAAAAGTCAGTGAGGAAAAAAAAAACATACAATATTAAGTACCACAGTATTAAGTACCGTCGTCGTTGTATATATATGGCAATGTATTACTCTACACAGTAAAATAACAATCTTCACAGATATGTTCAACCAGGGAGTTGTTAAGACTCTCTGGTTCAACCATGGATTATTTTTCTACATCACAAATAGAAGTCAGTGGAAAAACACATACAATATTAAGTACCGTTGCATATATAGCAATGTATTACTCGTAAACAGTAAATTTTGCTGTAATAAATTTTTTACATTTGAAAATAATATACAATGATATTTTGGTCTGGGTATTTTTGATATGGATATCAGGTTATCGCGATAATCAACATAATGTAACACCCCTACTCTAGAAACCTTGTAATGATATGATAATGATAAGATAAAATGATATGATAATGATATGCCCAATCTTTTGCAGTCTATTTTTTATTTTAAGTAGAGTGCGCCATTATGTTGATTTAATGGCCTGAAAAAATAATCTATGAATGATTTATCATGCATTTTATATCCCAAAAACCTAACTGGAACTGGATTTATGGAGAAAGAAAGAACTTGAAAATAACTTTACCTTCTAGCCTTAAAAGTAGGTTTGTGTTTATTTAAATAATGTGGCTAGATTTCATCAAGCTGTTCATGTATAACACTTACTTCATTCTCTCCCTAAAAAAACAAAAAAAACAAAAAACAAAAAAACACACACACAACTAAGGACAACATAATTTTTGTGTTAACCTGCAGACTTACATTATTTCACTAACTTGTGCTCCTTTATTTAAAGCAAACGTATCAACCCATGAATAAATTCAGAAGTGGATGCAACCGTGCTGGTATCGTCACTTCCGGTTTCCAAGTTTCCTTATTGATGAAGAGAAATCTGTGATATAATTGACAACACATATATGCCCGCTATGCTCGATCCGATAAATGTGATCGATGACATCACAGATTTGTCACTATCAATAGGGAAAATTGAGAACCGGAAGTGATGTTACCAGGTGGTCACTTCTGAATGTATTTATGAGACGATACGTTTCCTTTAATTCAAGCCAAGTAAATTTGTATGCGTGTTTAAAAGGGTTTCTAATTAACTTGTAAATGAAACACAGACTTTGGCACATTGATGCAATACCGTCCACCCGTTACGCAGCAGCTCTTCCATTCACCACGTAGAATTGTTTGCAGTTTTCAGCCAGGCTCTTTATTAGTGCGGTGCTTCTCCATGCGGAGATGAACTTCAAACTAAATTTTATTTCTAATTATTATGGGGAGGCAGCTCCAGGGTCCATTTCAAGCTGTCACTCCGTATTATCCAGTTGGGAAATCAAGCCATTCTCTTTTCTGTAAGAATGAGATTCAAGTTTTAAAAGAAGGTTATTTTTAGTGATTATACCTAAGGTGGTGTTGGACATGGCTTTTATGCCATTTTAAAGGGTTGTAGTTTTTCAAGTTTCTTAAAGAAAGTTTCTTATCTGCTTGTGAGGATTAAAGATAATTAAAATTCCGATCAACCTTCCAAACATGTTTGTTGTTCTGGCTTGCTCGTGATTTTGTTGTTCTGGTTATCTAATTCAAATAAGTTAAGAAGAACGTTCTTAATCTAATTGTGTGCAAGGTCTGTTGTCTTGTTGGAGAACAATTTTTCTTAATGAATTTATAACCATTGAATATATGTCAACAGCAACATCATAAGTGTACAGGATTTTTGTTTGTTATTTAAGTAATTTTCAAAAGGAAATTTTTTATTATCAGTTATGTTCTTATTTTAGTTGAAGATATTTATCTCCACATCTAAACAGTGAAATACTAAGATATTGATTCATTGTAACATATAGCTACACCAGTCTTCTGTGTGTATAACTTTATATTTTCTGTTAGCTAAGGGAGGGAAAAAAAAAAAATTCCTTTAACTAATTTTACTTCATGGTAAAATATCGTTTTGTCAGCTGTATCAGTGTGTAAAAAAGTTGCCCTCTATTGCCCCGTATGACCTCTCTTTTATCTATGTTTGATGCGACCAATTAACCCTTGTAAACCCTGTTAACCCAGTGGGATGAGGAGGGATTTGTGCAGTAATGCTATAGGCTTAGTGTAAGCAGGGAGTTGTAGGTGTATGTTGAGTTATTTTGATTTCGTACACTGAACCTACAAAGTCGTGCATGTCCTTGATGTTAGATCAGTAGGATGATATTTGCATGATCATACTAATAACATCACTGATCGACTTGTCCGTGATTGTAGTCATTCAACCAATCAGAACATTGGATATATGTATGGTACACGCTTAGCACGTTATTTGGCATGTAAGAGAGAACAGGTAATTTGCCCACATGTCTTCAATGTGTATTTGACTTAATACAATAATTAAGTTATTTGATTTGTTGAATAGCATTAAAAAACTGATTTTTATCAAGAGGAAGAAACAGTGATTAATCCTCTTGTCTTAATTATTGTGTAATTGATTTTTAAGATTAACGAGAAACAGCGTGTAATTTGTGCACTACTTAACAATTTCAGTTCTTTAATCAATTTGCATTGTTGATTTTGGTTATATCTTTTAACTTATTTGCTTTGCTGAATAACATTGACAAACTAAAATAGTTTATCGTAAAAAAAATGGCAAACATTAATTCATCCAAATTTGTTCAATTTGAGCTAGTATGCAGTTATTGCTAGTTTTAGATTCAAAGGGAGAGCATGAAATTTGTGCACAAGTCTACAATTTAAAGGTTCTTTAATTAACTGCATCTTGGTGATACTTGTATCCTCTATAACATAAGTTATTTGCTTTGCTGCCTAACATTGACAAACCAAAGATTTTTATCATGAAGCAACGCAAACATTGATTCATGATGCAACATTGACTCTCATTATGCAAACTTTATAATGTGACAGACTAATCAAATTTAAGTGATCAGACCTTTGGAACCATATGCTATCCTCGTTCTTTTCTTGCAGTGGTGGAAGGACTCGCCTGTCAACCTTTCAGTGCTTGAAAAGGCTTTTCAGGGCTGAGACACGCCGCCATATTTTGTGCAAATATTGGTAATGATTAGTACTGTAAACTTACCCAGGAAATTAGAGTTGGTTGTTGAGCAACTTAAAAAACTCACTGTCAATTATTAACTCCTGATGTTTGTTTAAAGTTGGAAGGATCATTTTGTAATCACAATTCCATCTTTTTTTTTATTGATTGAGCTGTATCAAATTTCTGTATGACGATAGCATTTTATTGTAAATTTAAGGAACACTAGACCGAAAAGTGAGGGCGCAATTTTTGGGGGGTCCCTGAAAAATTAAACGCTTATCTAGCATGCAACGGTACAGCAATTTTTTAGTTAATATGAATATTCAAATGACCTGTGTCCTTATGTCTTCTGTGGGCCATGGAGGTATGAAGTTTATCGATCTGTTAGGGATGATATATCAAAGAATTTCACAAAAACGAGCGCCCTCACTTTCGGGCTATTGCTCCTTAAATGTTAACATTGTTAACACTAATTAATGACTTATTCCCCCTCACCCCCCTCAAATAAAAAGTATTTTTTCAAGCAGACTTATAAGCACAATTTGGGCAATGTACTCCCTGCATGATGTAGCTACAGTATACATTAATACATTATCTTGTGGGTGTTCAACTTTTTGTACAAAAGAACAATCTCACACAAAAAATCTCTTGATTAGAACAAAGGTTGATTTCTTTGCACAATATTGGAAGGAAACATTTCATCAAATAGAAAATAAAGATTTGTTTTGTGCATAGGTGGATTTTGAGGGGGTGGAGGTGGGGGCACCTTTTATATGTTTTTTTTTCTTCATCTTAGTGTGATCCCCCCCTCCCTCCCCTCTCCCCTTCCCCATTTTTGGTCAGCAAATCCTGCCCATGGTTTTTATGATATCAACTTTAATGATTTTTTATATTTTGTTATGTTTGATTATTCTCACTTGGTAGCTTTTAAATATAATATGGTTCAGGGTTAAACTAGGATAAGCCCCAGTCACTCCTTTGAATGCCCCTAGGCAACCAGTTCAGTGAACTACATCTTGTAGTAGTAATGCGTGTGTGAAGTACTTTATCCTCGCGCTGATACAATAAAGTATCCTTTCAAATTCATTGACCTTTTCTTAAGCAAGAGAATCAACCATTGTATGTAAGATGATAGTTTCCTACGTAGCTTTTATATTTCCTTTTCTGTGTACTGTTTTTCGATATATTTAGTTTATTCTACATGTACTGAAAGATCTGAAATTTGGTTCGTTAGTGGCCGGACTATCTCTCAGGATCATTTGTAGATCTGTCAGTAAAATTAAGCTTAAAAGGTTCATGTGTGGGAAACATTAGCATAGCAAGGTTTAACGTCCAGAAAGCATCCAGTGCTGGACATTATATCAAGACGGCCACGGCTTTTGATAACCAGTTGTGAACTCATTGGTTGCTAACCCACCGGGATAGAACCTGGGACGTGCGGGTGAGAGGACAAAAGCACTAACCACTACAAATAGGGATATACTTGTTGTACTCCCAGGTGTTTTGTTTAAAAAGATTTTGCATGAACGTGTAATTTAAGGCATTATCAAAGAAAAGATGTTTGCAAGCATTGAGAGATCTTCTGGCTTTACACTTTTTTTGCATAGTAAATGCTGTCGAAAGATTTATGTGCAAGCTATTAGCATTAGGGGAATAAGGTGGGGGTCTGGACCCACTTTCCCTAGGAAATTTTCAAAAAGTGGGATAATGTTTGTTGTTAAAATGTTTTTTGCTTTCAAAAACAAAATTGCCTTCAGAAGTGGGTTAAATTTGAACACTTTATCTCAGGGAAAGGGAGGGGGGGGGGGGTATCCTAGGGTCTAGGTCCCTCATGGAACCCCTTATGTTTTGAATGCTGGCTACACCACCTATTATCATTCTGATGTAAGATTTGTTTGTATATTTATTTAAAAAAATGTAATGTTACCATTGTAATGATGATAATAGTAACAACATACATACCTGTCATGTAAATTGCAGAGGTTTGCTTTGTTTAATGTCTAATTTTAACTCTGAAATGTTAACGGTAAGATATCGTGTTAACCTAGGCATACAAATACACTACAATCCAATGTTTCTGATTGGTCGAAAAATTTACATAATTACCTACAATCCAAGTAATTACCGACAATCCAAGTAATTACCGCTGTGGAAGTGACGTTACTAGTATGTGTTGGATATATTGGTAGCAAATAAAGCAATTTTCTTGAGACGAGATTCCCTCAGAGCGAGGGTGTATATTTCTTGAGTCTCGAGAAAAAAAACCTTTTCATAGGAATGTTGAAATTGATATCATGATTATTTCTTGTGAATACACGAAGAATTTTTCAATGAAACAAATATCAAATAGAAGATGGTTTGGTTTGTTGATGTTTATAGAACAGCACCACGACAGTCAAGAATCAAATGTGCCAAGAGGGTGTTAAAAACTAAGGTGCTTGATTTAGGACAGAGGAAAGAGAGGAGGGGTAGTGGGAAGGAGGGAGAGAAGGTAAATAAGGGAAAGAAGTTTATGTAATTAAAGGAAGGTGAGGAAGATAAGGCAGAGAAGGGAAGGAAATGTAGGTTTAGATCAGGTGGATTAAATTGCTGTGTTTGATTTAGGACAGAGGAAAGAGAGGAGGGATTGTGGGAAGGAGGAAGAGAAGGTGCATAAGAGAAAGAAGTTAAGTTAATGTATTAAAAGGAAGGTGAGGAAGATCAGGCAGAGAAGGGAAGGAAACGGAGGTTTAGGTCAGGTGGATTAAATTGCTGTGTTGATTTAGGACAGGAAAGAGAGGAGAAGGAGAAGGAGGAAGAGAAGGTGCATAAGAGAAAGAAGTTAAGTTAACGTAGTAAAAGGAAGGTGAGGAAGATCAGGCAGAAAAGGGAAGGAAATGGAGATTTAGATCAGGTGGAATAAATTGCTGTTGCGGAGAAAGGTGATGAGCTTGGAGGTATAGGGTTGTCGTTGAAAAGATCGGAAATGGAGGTGGAGGGGGAGAGGTTCGATTTGGCATTCAGGTATATGGGACAGGTTAAGAGGATATGCTGATCGAGAGATCGGTGTTGCATGTAGGGCAGAGAGATCGGCATTGCATGTAGGGCAGAGAGATTTGGGGTGTTTCAATTGACTTAACATCTTATAATTTCTTCTTTCTTTTTATTTTCTTTTAATTATCATTTTTTTTTTGTCCAGAAAGGTTTTTCGTATGGTATCTTGTTATACACATTTATGTTGTTTTATCACAACTTTTTTTCAATTCATGTTGAAAATAATGTTTTGGGGAAATCATTTTATAAGTATTAATTACACTTCAGGTTTCTCCTTTTCTATACACAAGACAAAGATTAAAAAAAACATGTATTTTGTTAATTTGAAGATGTATATAATTTGTCTGTTACACATATGTATTATTATTTGCTAGAAATAAACTGTGACAGTTATTGTCAAAATATTCGTCTTCACTTTTCAACAAGATCCTTTTAAGTAAATTGTAGAAAAATATCACTCTATTTTTGTGATCTATTATTTCATTTATTTAAACTTCTTTGTACTTTGTTATCCTATATGTAGATGTTAGATGTTGTTCTTAATTGACAACTAAATCTACATACATGTAAGAAAGTTATTCTGTGGAGAAGATTCACCCAGTAACAAGAAATCCTTGTCCCAGAATCTTCACTTTCCACACTGTAATCAAAAGTAAATCACAATAAAACAGGAAAAGCGATCATGGTAACAGAATTGAGTATTTATCTCCAAGGTAAGCTGCAATTGCTCTGGGGAACTATTGAAATCTGTTATTTTGCAATCAGCTCAGCAGATCTATGAGTTATTGGTACAATTGCTTCAACCTTATTTTCTCCTCACTTTTCATCTTAAAGGTTCGTTAATGAGTTTTCCCAGCAAAGCTCGCTTGTTTTCACATGTTCCATTGATCAGCTGTGCTTCATTCTGACATATTTGGATCATCAGTTGAATTATAATCAACATCTTTTACCTCACCTGAGCGTTCCCTACTTACCTCTTGGCAAATATTTTTCATGAACGTTTTCTTCAAAAAGGTCAAATAGAAAAACTTTTTTGAAAACCCTTAAGGATTGCTTAAGAATCGACTTGTTTGATGCGTTGCAAGGTCTAATCAATTTTTTAGTGGTGAAATTTTTCCGACGACAGTTACGTTCTAGAGCTCTGCTCGAAAGGATTTTACAGTTTAAAAGAAGTAGATAAGCAACTAATTAAGCTGAAAGTTGATCTGATTTAGTTCATCAGATTTACTTTGAATGAAACACTGATAAAAAAAAGAGGTTTTGCAGAATAAATGTTTATGGCCGATGGTGTACTGAAAATCTTCTGAATTGCTATTGGGTTATAAGTAATATACAGTATTTAACCATAGAGAACTTTTTTGAAGAAAAAAATTTATAATAAAGAGACTTGTCCACAAAGAAGGTGTAACTTGTAACTTCTTTATTATTATTTTTTTTTGAAAATTGATATAGGAGTGTGAGGGTATATGTTAACCAGTTCGGTGTGCAATTTTCTTGCTAAAAAAAATTATACCCGCGCGGGATATTTCCTCCCAAAAGTAAAATATTGCAATTGTCTGTCATATTTTAGGTTCCGATGCGATAGCATCAGGAACCTAGCTATGCAGTCATGATGGGGTGCGTGTGTGTGTATGTATGTGTGTGTGGGTGACGTTAGCTCGTAAACCTGATATCTCAAGAATGGTATACCGGATTCATGTCGTGTGGTACAATGATAGCCCATGTCATGGTCTGTAATGTGCCCTATTATTTTTTGGCTGTTGACGACGACAAATAACACACAATTACAATGACGAGGTCGTCGCCTGCGTATTCGGTTATGATAGTAACAATGCTATCAAGAAACGCTTAATACGACCCGAACGAGAGCATGGGTACGATGTATGGACAGACATAAATCGACAACCAAGTCAATGTTCACGGCCTCTTAAAACCAGTTGTGGTGCACTGGCGTGTCTACCCAACCCAGGCTTGAACCCAGGGCCTCGTGGTCTGTAGACATGTATGCTAACCGCTACACCACAGTTAGTAGACAATTTTTGATGGTGATGTCATGCAAATTAATGAGTAGGCGGGCTTTATGCTAAAATGTTTAAATTCTTATATTTTAACAGCCCATGTCTGTTGTTTTTCATATGTGGTGTACTTATGAAGTTAGCTAGTGTGTACATGTTCATGATGTAAATACATTGAATTCATTAATATGCAATGTGGGCGGGGCTTAATATGGTTTTGCTGAAAAGAGCTTGTCAACATGGTATCTGAAGAACAAACAGTAAGGTGGATTCATGTCAAATTTAGTCCACAGATAGCCCATTGTCCATAAATGTGCCCTATTGTTTTTGATGGTGATGTTATGCATATTAATTAGTAGGAGGGGCTTAATGTAAAAATCTTGAAATGTTCATATTTTAACAACCACCTGTCTGTTTTGTTTCATATTTGAGATAATTATGATGTTAGTTAGTGTAAGCGTTTGACAAATTGCCTGTCTGGATGCCCAGGGCAACCAAAAAACTTATACAGGCAAGTTCAATTTAAAAAAAGACATGCCCGCTATGCAACCATTTATTCTATCCTAAACAGCCCTTATTAAGAAAATTTGAAATACGTTATACAACATGTTACATGGTCTGTTCATTACAACAAATAAAAAAGAATAAACGTCAAATTAGTCATGATATGACTTATGACTGGGATAATCCAGAATGGTTGGAGTAATCTTTGATGTAAAGAATGCTCCAGTATACTGCGATGCGTGTACGTTCGTACACATACATTGCATAGGGGGATTTCACTCCCTTGAGCGAAATGCTTGGCCTGATCACAGTGCTGTGCCATGTAAGTAGCACTAACGTAACTGAACTTTATAACTATAAACCATTGAGCCAATCACAAGTCAAGCTGTAGATAATGCATATTCATAACTTGTTTCCAGCAAACTTTCTGGAAGTTTTGTTAAAACCAAACTATGTTACAACATTGTAGCTAGTGATAACAGTACCGTAGACATATAGATCATACAGTCATGGAGGAAAGACAGAAACATTGATCGGTAGGTGATTCATTTAATTCTGTCCAAGAGAAATGTAAATAAATATACGTAATTACAACTTCAAGGAATATTTGATGTTCAGTAAGACGGATATAACTGTTTGGTACATCGTATTAAATTGACTAGTGCGTGTCTTTGTCAATTAAGAGGGAGCAAAATGTAAACAGTTGATATTTTTTTAAGGAGCCTAACATTAGTATGTATACCGGAACGTCTGCTTGTATTTCCCCGGGCAAGTGGTTTGTTATGACCGGGCAACTAAAAATAAAGCTGTTGCTGCTCGGCGGGCAAGTAAAATTCTGATCCATTTGTCAAACGATGGATAGTGTGTACATGTTCATGATGTAAAAACATTGAATTTCATTAATTGCATAGTGGGCGGGGCTTAACATGATTTTGTTCAAAAGAGATTGTAAACATAGTTATCTCAAAACGATACATAGGATTCAGTTCATATGTGGTACACAGATAGCCCATAGTTCACAAATGTTTCTTATTGTTTTTGGTGGTGATGTTGTACATATCTAATGAGTAGGCGGGGCTTAATGCTAAAATCTTAAAATACTCATATTTTAACAACCACATGTCTTCATTGTTTCATATTTAAAATGATTATGTTGTACCTGTTAATAGGATAAAAAGTGGTTAATTTAATCATTAATTTTAATATCCTATTCTGGTGAGTACTGTGAATCATCTTGTTGTTTTCGTTGTTATATCAAGCCCATTGTGTAATCAAACCATACAAGTACTTTCGAAGCAAATCCATATTACGGGTGTGAACGTCAAAACCTTTGGTTTTCTGGTTACTGTTTATGAAATAAAAATGTAGAATGAATAATTCTAATATAGAAATTGCTTACCCTTTTTTCAGATTTCTTTCTCTTTGCTCTAATTACATGCTATAGTTATCCAAGGTGGAAAACTATACAAACCCTCATCAGAACCCCCCATCACCAACAGATAATATTTGGCCTAACATGTTAGTATAGCATTGTTTATAGTGTTATTGTTATTGCAACTAAAATTTGGCCTATTTCTATCAAGATCATGAGCTGATTCCTTACCACTGGAAGAATCCACAAACTCATCTCTATTCATCTCTGAGTCCAATGAGCTTGTAATTGATGAGCCAGACATGTCATGAGTAATAAGCCAATTATCTCATCAGCTGTGCAACTTCACTTTCTCATGGGCGCTGCCATCTTTGTTGTTTTGATTTGATGTATGTACCGACTATTTTCACTGTGAGCATAATCTAACTGGGTACATTTTAGCCTCTAATGTTTTTTTGGTGTTGTAGAATTTGACATAATCTACAATGTACATACCATAATTTGCACTAAATAATGTACGATAAAGGTAGATGGCAGGTTATAGTAATCAATATTCATGTTTCACGAGTTAATTCGTCATCTGCATAATGGCAGTACATGTGTATTACAAGATATGTTGTCATCTGCACCGAACTGGTTAATGTTTGAAGGTGAAGGTCCATGTTGATGTTAAGAAGGTGGCCCAGTTCATGTAGGAGTGTGAGGGTCCATGTTAATCTTGGAAGGTGAGGGTCCATGTTGATGTTAAGAAGGTGGCCCAGTTGATGTAGGAGTGAGGGTCCATGTTAATCTTGGAAGGTGAGGGTCCATGTAGTTGTTAAGAAGGTGGCCTAGTTGATGTAGGAGTGTGAGGGTCCATGTTAATCTTGGAAGGTGAGGGTCCATGTTGTTGTTAAGAAGGTGGCCCAGTTGATGTAGGAGTGTGAGGGTCCATGTTAATCTTGAAAGGTGAGGGTCTATGTAGTTGTTAAGAAGGTGGCTCAGTTGATGTAGGAGTGAGGGTCCATGTTAATCTTGGAAGGTGAGGGTCCATGTTGTTGTTAAGAAGGTGGCCCAGTTGATGTAGGAGTGTGAGGGTTCATGTTAATCTTGGAAGGTGAGGGTCCATGTTGTTGTTAAGAAGGTGGCCCAGTTGATGTAGGAGTGTGAGGGTCCATGTTAATCTTGAAAGGTGAGGGTCCATGTTGTTGTTAAGAAGGTGGCCCAGTTGATGTAGGACTGTGAGGGTCCATGTTAATCTTGGAAGGTGAGGGTCCATTTTGATGTCTAAGAAAGGGTGAGGGTCCAGCTTGATGTAAGGTGGTTTGGTCCATGTTGATGTGGATATATGAGGGTCCATGTTGATGTTGGGATATGAGGGTTCATGTTGATGTGGGGATATGATTGTTCATGTTGATGTGGGGATATGAGGGTCCATATTGACAGGGATCACTGAAGAATATATATGGAAACTTTTTTTTTAGAAAGGTTGAAACGTCATTATATACAAAACAAAACACATATCACCACAAAAAGAAAACTAAAAAGAATAGAAAAAAAGATTCAGAAGGAACACAAACAAATACAAAAAGAAAGAGCAGATTTTATGGCTGTCAGACTCAGGAAAGAGTCCTATACCTCTGATTATGTGCACAAATGTTGTTTGTTCTTGAGACGTTGACCCTTACAGTTTCTTCGGCTTCTCTTAATAAGATTTTGGTCAAATGATATATATAGAATTAAAAACCTCCCAAAGTAAAAAAATGAAGGTCCTGTTTTCATAAGCTCTCTCTCTTGTACCATCATTGCAGTAGGATTCGGATTTGTACCAATAAAAACATCTTTCTTTATTATTCTTATTCTGCTTTTCCTTACAAACAACGGCAGGGAAGACATCGTTGTTACCCGAATCCGCCTCGCCACCCCTTTTACTCACTCTCTTCTCTTATACAGCTCCCCTGCCCCTCTCTGCTCCACTTGCAACATCGATCTCTTCATTAAGCATATTTTCTTAACCTGTCCCCTATACCAGAACTCCAGATCTTTTTCCTCTCTCTCCTCAATCTTGGACCTATTCGAAAATAATTCTTTCTCAAACATCATCAACTTGCTACGCAACAACAACCTCTTCCACCACATATAATCTCCTCCCCTCCTTTTCTACACCCAATCTTACACCCCCCTTTCTTTACACCTAAATTTTTCTCCCACATTCAGCTATCTCCCTTACAAACCTTCCATCTCCTCACTGTCGTAACTCTTACACCATTATTTTTTAACACCCTCTTAGCACACTGGACTCTGACTGTTCCGGTGCCGTTAAACATCAACCAACCAAACCAACAACCAGTTTCCAAAACCCATTCTCTGAGCTCTTGGCTTATTTATAGGACAGCTTGGATTCAGAAACTGCGCCAGTAATGAACTTGATCTCTAGTATGCAGGAATTGTTTAAGTGCTAACCCTACTGACGCAGAGTTTAATTTCTTCTGACAAGCAAATGTCAGGCATCGGATTTCATCTTAAATCTGGAATTTTTTAAGCAAGAATTTATTTCCTTCAATTTTATACTGATTCCGAAAGTACTTTGGCATGGTAATTGATCTGACTTCTTAACAAGGAATTTGTTGTGAATGACTTGAAACTGTCAAGTTGCAATATAACTTTGAAACTGGGGTGAAAGACCATGAAGGGTTTTTAGTAAATAATAATTTGAAAATGATATAGATTGTACTACTTTTTCTTCCAAATGTGATGTACTACGTAGTTTGTTGTATACTCCCTCTATACAAGGGGAAAGCTTTTTAAGTTTAAGAGCACAATTTGGAGTTGGATTCCAGTCCACCAAACAGCCAAGTAAAAACCTCCAAAGCATCTCGTTTTCAATCTCCCAACTCTTCTGTGCGATGGGACAAGTTTTACATTGACTTTGAAAGGATTAGTTCAGTGGTCAAGCATGTCCATCTAATACGAAAGCGGAAGTATCTTGTTTGCAGCTCCTGCTGTTGAGAGAAGTGGTAATGGTTGAATGGTGCTCATTGTCCTTTGGAGGAGATATTAGCCATCGGTCCCTATGGTAGGACAGTCACACCCTGCCAGATTCTCTGAACACTATTCAAGAAGAAAAGCGTGAAAAAGGGGTGTTTATTCACTTTCCATCTTATCCCATCCTGGCCCAGTCAAGTCCAAGTTCCTGTGCGCTAATTCCTCTGTCTGCAAGAGAAATTATTAAATGGATAATTGGGTTCAATGCTTTGAGGCCCTGGCAAAAGGCGCTATATAAATTGACGACTAGTATGAAAGAGGACTTCAAAAGAAACAAAATGGTAAAAACAGCATTCAAAAATCTTATTCTGTTAGGGAGATATTTAATTTTAAAGTTTGGTATCTATCATTTGTGTAGAAATTGACTTAAATCAGACTAGTTGTGATGTCACTGCTTCAGATTCCTCAAAATTCTGTTGTATTCGTTCAAATTTTGTCCCGTTTTGTCTTTCCAAACAAACATACAATCCTCAAATTTGAGTCGATGAGGCATTTCATGTCATTTTCTTGAAGACAAGCCCTGCCCATTCAGTCATTTTTGCAAGTTGTGATTTCGTTTTGGAATAGATGCCTCAACTTCTGCGGTCTGTAAAAGCAAATCTGTTTGCAGCAAGATTGTTTTGAAGAAGCCCTGGGTTTGTTATTGTATTAATCTTGGAAAAATAAGAACTTGAAATAAAATTTGTTGGTTGTTTTTGGGGTAATTTGGCCATTCAAGATAGTACATTGCTTGTATAAAATTTGAAATAGGTTAAAACTTGCCTTGTTCCTGACTGTTTTGGCAGGTTTTTAAATTAAATGAGGTTTATTCTGAAAGATTATAAGATGCTCCACACTTTGATATGAAAAACAGTTGGTTGTGAAAATGTTCAGGGGGTTAAAAAGCAGATCCAAAAATGTGCATTTGTCCCAATTTGTTTATGTTTTTCATCGTCTTTGAGGAGTCTAGTGTGGGTCTATAGTGTTAACTTCACAGGAGTGGATGTTTATCGTACTTTGAATAGTGGTTTCTAGCTGGAAGGATTTAATTTTTGGGAAAGTTTAACCATAACATTACAGCCTAACTTTGGTCTAAGATTGATTTCATTTCAATTTGGAGTTCAAACTGTGTCACTTAGCAGTAGGTAGGCCTAGACAGGTTTTTTTTCCTTTCATGCACAATTCCGAATTTTTGATTTAATATTTTGATTTATTATTTTTGATTCTAGGTTTTATTCTGTAATCTTTTTTCGAGGATGTCACTCTCATATTCTTTTATTAGTTTACATAAAGATTTATCCAGATCATGGATCATAAATTTCACGTAAATTCCTGAGTTCATCATGGTCATACATTTAGCCTATCCATTTCACCGAGTGTAGGTTAAGCGCATGTTAGGCTTGCTATGATTGCAATACTCGTAATCATGTCTCCACGTGGGTATGTGTAGTCTGTTATCTGATTCTTTGCATATCGGTCTGGGTGGTGTTGTTGTCAGGTGATACATATATACACCAATAGCAGTAGCACATTAGCCATAATTACACTGGCCCAGAAATAGGTCTGAATTTGCCATGCTCCTGACTGTTTTGGTAGGTTCTGCGATTAAATATCATTTGAAAGATGTGTAGAAGAAAATTGTATATCACCGAGTCAAAAATCACCCTGTTGCAATAATGATTACCTACATCACATGGGGAAATTTCATTGGGTAAATTTTTTTATTGGGTTAATTTTTCAGGTTTGTAGCGTTTTTTTTGTCTGTAAAATCTGTCCCTTTTTTCAATCAATGATAACTTTAAAAAGTCATTGAACATAATTATATAACCTTTAACTAAACTTTTTGCACAAATGACTGTCATTTATCCATTTTTTGACCATCATCATCAGCAAATGGCACGTTTAAACTCATTATATATATATATTCATAAACCCGAGTGGGTGTGAATACGTACAGAAGAGAAGGAAGACTTTTCCGAGTTTGAAAATTGACTGCATAATTGCAGAACAAACTTGTTTTAGAAATAACAACGAACTTTGAAGTGGTCTTACGACACAGAATAACCTCAGTTTTACAATTTTTGTTGATAAAGACTAGAGCTGCAGTGAATAGATGGACATGTTTGGCTATGTGGATTAAAACATGAAGTGTGGTGCAAGTATTTGCAGAATCTTTGCCCAAACATAACACAGTCAATAAGTCAGGAATTTCTTGGTTGTGCTCTCTTTAAGAGTTAGTACAACTTCTCCCATTTGTAGTTGATTATCATTTCTGGCCAAGCTTTTGTCCACTTTTGGAAAACCCAAGACATCAAGTGGATTTTCAAGTGGTGAAATTGAGGGATTTCACTCAATGCTGGAGAGGGGAATTACAGGTGGCTGGTTTTGACATTACAAAAGCGTTATTTCTCCAGGAAAGAGCTCATAAGAATAGATTTGTGTGTATGGTGGGTTTTAAAAGTAGCTGTAACGGTCTTCTTAAAAGATTTGTAGAGGGAATAATTGACTTGGAAATAAAGTTTGTTTTCTGTCAATGTTTAGCAAAGAAGTAATGTGCCTGTTTTGTTAAGTTTAAAGGGATATAGTTAAGACGACTGCATTGCGTGGAATTGTATGTTGGATGTTAAGGTTGATACAAATTGGGGTGAACAAAATATCAGCTCGCTGAAGAAGATGTAATTTGGGCTGATTGAGTGGATATAGAAATGTTCTTGGTGAGCAATTGGTTATTAAGAGTAAGTGACATGAATGAGAAGTGATGTGTAACACTATCTTAGGAGTGTTAAGTTTAGTTGTAGGATGTGTATAATCATGACAAAGCTGTTAAAGTTAGAAAGAAATTCTTAATTCTTCCCCAGATGAAGGAAAACAAAATAGATAGAAAGAGTTAAATTTTGAGTCAGTTCAGTGCTTACAGTTTATATCTGCTTGAAAAACTTTTCTGTGTCAAGATTGAAGGAGTCGGGCCAAAAGTTAGAGCAGATTTTCTCATGAGTCTTCATTCGAACACAGTTTTTATGCACATGATGGTACTGAAAACCTTTCATACAAATGTTCAAAATAATCATAATTATTTCTTATGAATATTTATATCAGCAGCAGTGCTTATAGTTTATATCTGCTTGAGAAACTTTTCTGTGTCAAGATTAAAGGAGTCGGGCCAAAAGTTAGGGCAGATTTTCTCTTAAGTCTTCATTCGAGCACAGTTTTTATCCACATGGTACTGAAAACCTTTCATACAAATGTTCAAAATATTCATAATTATTTCTTATGAATATTCATATCAGCAGCAGTGCTTATACTTGATATCTGCTTAAGAAACTTTTGTGAGTCAAGATTGAAGGAGTCGGGCTAAAAGTTAGGCAGATTTTCTCTCAAGTCTTTATTGGAACACAGTTTTTATGCACGTGATGGTACTGAAAACCTTTCATACAAATGTTCAAAATAATCATAATTATTCCTATTTAATACTTAGATAAGCTTTCAATAACATCATAGTATTAATACCTGTTTAAAAATTACAGTCACTTTTGGATGGAGTTACCTTTAACCCTTACTCTACCACGTGGCAATATCGCCGTTTTAGGTGCCCCATCTTTGACCCCACCTCAAGCGCATTTTTAAAATGGTGCTGGTAGAGTAAGAGTAAATCAACCCATGACAAGTGTGCCAACTCGAAAGTATATGCAGTATGGTCCCGGTGGGCGCGCCACTGGGTCACTGAACCAGAACGAGCCCGACTTTGCTGCTTGGAAGACAGAGGACCCTTCAATAATCAACCTGTGCTTAACCCTTACTCTACCACGATGCGATATCATCCCCGTTTTGGGTGCCCCGTCTTTGATCCTACCTCCTAAGTGCGTTTGCGAAAAAAGTGCTGGTAAATTAAGGGTTAAAGGAATATTCCCATATAATTTTGACCACTGAACTTATCCTTTATAGCAGATGGTAAATTCTTAAACATTCTTTAAAGGAGTATTTCAATGTTTTTTCACAACCTTTCATAAGAAACAGAAATTTTTGGGAAACATTTTAGTACAAAAATCATGTTGATATGTTATTCCTACCAGGAGATATTTCAATTTTAAGGTTCACTAAAATGCCAATAAACGAATAGGAATGACATCACAGCAACACATTCTCCTACAAAGTTGATGTATTTCATTTAAATCTATCATCCTTTTTTATTAGTAAAACCTGCTAGAAAAATAAATTGATGAAAGGTGGGTATTTATATACATTGCCAAATATACCCTACTTCTATATTTTTTAGAAAATTGTTTCTAATCAAACAGAAACAACCAGTTAACATTCAAAGCAATAAATAAACATTTGCAATGAAATTGCCTCTATGACATCATCAAACACAAACCATCATACTGTACAAAAACTTTAAAATGCAATTGTGAAATCTTTAAAAATCCACCTCTGAATGGAATATAATAGCAACCTGAATTTTGTACCAAATGGGCTCTAAAAGTATGCTCTTTGAAATAGAATTTTACAACAACAAAAACACCATGGGAATATTCTTTTAAATTTGTTGATGAATACAGCATTGCCTCAGCTAACCTCTGATTGTTGTGTTTATTACAAAGACTTCAATTATGAAAATTAATCATTATAAACTTCAGTTTTATTGTAAAAGAAAAAAATGTGTTATTTTCATCTGCTTTAGGCATTTGGTCATACTTCACAACAATTTATGGTAAGCCTCAACCACTGTTATTACAGCAACCCAAAATACCCTTAAATAGGAACAAACCTTCTTTTGTACTGTACTTAATTCAGGAAATTACATTTTGATAAGAAAATTTATGAATTTATCCTTTGGTTTGTGACAAGCAAGGTCAGAGGTTGGGCTATTCTAGAAAAATTTCAAGTGTATGGCAGATTTGGCCATAGTTGAATGAATGAAATGTGTGTCTGGGGGTATATGACACCCTGGAGACTTGACATGTTGATATACTGAGTCACAACATTCATGGCTAGGCTCTATGTGGAGACCCTCTGGGGTCAGAGACCCTCTGGGGTCAACAGAATTTGGGAATTCTGATTCCTGAATTAATTTTGTTCGGATAGCTTCAAAAGATTTTACTTCTGAAAATTGAACAAATCCAAATATGATTATAATTTATTGATAGTAATTTAGCAAGGGCCATGTATATGGTTGTGACTTGTTTTTGAGTGAGGAACATGGCCAGAAGCAAACGGACTTCATGGAAGACATTTGAAAGAATAGGAGGAGGAAGGGAAACAAAAAAAAATCAAATTTGTCTACTTAAAAGTTGCAGGTTGTAGCTTTCTACTATTAATCTATTTAATAATGATGATAATGATAATAATAATGATAATAATTTGCTAATGATAATAATAATAATAATAATAATAATAATAATAATATTGATAACATTAATAATTATAATAAATATGATAATTATAATAATTATAATTATAAGAAATAATAATATTAATACAAAAAATAATAGTAGTAGTATTGAGATAGTAATAATAATAATATTAATAATAATAATACTACTACTAATAATAATTATACTTCTAATAATATATTAATATTAATAATAGTAATGATAATATATATTGATCATGCGCCCCTTAGAACTGAATGATCAGGAACGCAGAAGAAGTAAAACTATAGTACTTTAAATTGTCAAATATGTAAAACATGAACAAACAAGCTGAACTACTAAATATGCAGAGGGATAAAATACAGCAGAGGGATCAAAATACATGGGGATAAAATACAGAGTGATTAAAAAATACGGAGGATCAAAAAAATACAGACGATCATAAAATACAGAGGGATGAAATGCAGAGAGAAAAACAGACCTAAAATATACTTAAAGATTAAAAGAACGTTTGAAATAAGAAGTTTTGGGGGGTGATTTAAAAGCATCAAAGGGTTGAATTAAGCATTAAAGGTAGAAATATGCACAATTTACTGGTGGCAACAGAATTAGATTTAACACTGACCGATTTCAAGAAAAGAAAGAAAGAAAGGAAAGAAAAAATGATTTTGGCACAAACAGGTTGGGGGCATTTGACTGTCTGGTAGAAGGAATGGGATAGTAGACCTCCAGATGCGAGCATGGTCCCGAATTATGCTCAGATTTATGGACAAATAGGAGAAAAGAGGATTGGTGAGATATGATCAAATTTATTACATGTGGATAGCAGGCTAGAAGCATGGTTTTGAAGTTAACTCTTAGTCCCAAAAGATAACTATTTTTTTCTTTTTTTCCTTAACTTTCTTGGGAGGGGGAGGAAGGGTGGGGGCACTTTCACATGTGAGGTGAGGTACATGTGCCGCCTGAACGTGCTTTTTTTGCACCATGTTCGCAGTGCAGGTGTCTTTTTTTAATATGATAGAAATAATAAAAAATTGTACTAAATTTCTTTTTTATATATATATTTTATTATAGTATTTGTTCTTGTTGTCTTTTTATTATATATCATTTTCATAGTGCATCCCCCCCCCCCCCATCCCTCAAAAAAATAACAGGCTTTACTGTATTTTTTTTGTACTGCTGGTCCATTTTGACAATATATTTCTTGAATACTCACATTGCAGGTATCAAAATTGACTTGATTTCATACTGCTGGTATACAGATTGTATAATTTCTTACTGCACTCACCAAAAAATATGTCATACTGTGGGTATGTTTTTTGGTTGGTGGGCTGCACACTTTTACCACTTTTAGTATGAAGTGCCCTCCCCCCTCTACCTCCCCCCTCCCCCTCTCTCCCTCCCCCCTCTCCCTCCCCCTCTCCCTCCCCCCTCTCCCTCCCCGGCAACCATCCTTTGTTTTCCAGCAGTCTGCTTTGTCCCAATATCTACTTTCCAATATTTATCTTTTTAAGATTTTTGATGATTGTTTTTGTCCTCTATCTTTAAAGCAGTGCCTTCAGGTAAAACAAAGAAGTACACTATCAACCTGCCCTTGCAAGAGGACTTTGTGTCATTTGTTTAAAACATTTCCTTCTTGTTCTACTTAAACCAGAAAAATAGGTTTGTAACCTACAAAAAAGGTTTAAGAGCTTGTAATTGAATCACAACAATGTTCTATTTGAGGTGGTAATAATGCCTATATCCTGAACCATTGTTTGACATGTGTCAAATAAAACATAAAAGGAAAAGGCATAAATCTGTTAAATCCTCATTGAGAATTGAATGTAGTAATTATAGATTTTCTCTTACTTCTGAAGGACACAACTTCCTAAACAGGGCCAGCCTTTTCCAACTTCTACACCCACTATATTGATTGTATCCAAACTATTGCCCACTTGCCCTTGTCAGTAAATTCTAAACTTCTGTTAAGAATTAACCTTGCTGTCAGCAAAGCCAAGTCTTTAAGTTGAAAAAAAAAAGGGAAACATAAAAGCACAATAACTGGTTTCTTTATCCCTTTCATCTTATACAGGTTTCAGTCTTTTTATGAGGATTCCAGAAATAATTTTCAATTTAAAGAAGGTGTGAAAAGTGTCAGAAAAAGTTACCACTTGTGCTTGAAATGACCATCTCCCTGACATGACATTGACAGCTCTCTATTGAGTATTTATTGTTGGACAAAAGGCAGGTGCTGTTCTGAGAAGCAGGTTGAACTACTTGAAGTAAATGTAAAGAGGAATGTCAGTTCGTGACTTGAACTGAAATCCAGATCCTTGAACTTTTCATCCATACATCAGCAGATGAGGAAGAAAGTTCAGAACTGTGGGTGATTGTGGGGGGTGGGGTGGGGAGGGGGGGGATAATGGGGGAGAGGTAATTGCATGCTGCTTTAAAGTGTTTTTATGGTACATACAAACATTTATCTTTGCATTCCAAAGATATCGGTACTTTCTGAAGCCCATTTTTTTACAGTAAAGGAAGTTGATGCCACAAATTTGAGTTTTCATTTGATGTCCCCTCTTTTTGCTAATGTGTAGTGCAATACGAATACTACCGTAGAATTTGTTAATATCATAATATGGTTTACATGCATTGCATAGTGAGAATGCAAAACTAAAACGGGCAACTTCCGACGAAACATGTGTGGTACATACAAAGAGAGGAAATAGTCCCTTAGACCAGAACTGTTTTAAAAGTGCATATCTCGGAATTGAAATGCCAGATAGTTGCCATATGACAGATGGATGGGTCAACATACCATGACATGTTCCTATACATATTTATGATGCAGAAATGAAAATAGTCAGTGTCAGCATGGAAGTAGAAGAGACAAAACCTGGATTTTGAGTTCATAAAATGGCTCACATCCCATCTGCTTCCGGAGTTATAAATCCTCGTTCACGCTTCCTGAATTGATTTGATTGAATTTTAAGGTGATTTGAAATGATTTCTGGTTATTTTTGGCTGTCCATGAAAAGGAAGTGGTTTTGAAGTGTTTTGCAGAAGTTATTGGAGAAGTTACAAAATGTGGCCCTAATGGTTTCATCGTGGAGTGTTGATAGTTACCGCCTTCTGGCCTTAAATGTGGAAAGTGTTTACTTTGTAATGAGTATTTCAGGAGTAATCTAAATAGCAGGTCCCTGATTGTAGGATATTTGGATAAGCTCCCATAATGCCGAGAAGGTCATATGCTCCCATAACACAGAGATGGCAATATGCTGCCATTACACAGGGAAGGTTATATGTTCCCATAACACAGAGAAGGTCATATGTTCCCATGACACAGAGAAGGTTATATGCTCCCATAACACAGAGAAGGTTATATGCTCCCATTTCACAGAGAAGGTTATATGCTCCCATAATACAGGGAAGGTTATATGCTCCCATAACACAGAAGGTTATATGTTTCCATAACACAGGGAAGGGTATATGCTCCCATAACACAGAGAAGGTTATATGCTCCCATAACACAGAAGGTTATATGCTCCCATAATACAGGGAAGGTTATATGCTCCCATAACATAGAAGGTTATATGCTCCCATAACACAGGGAAGGGTATATGCTCCCATAACACAGAAAGGGGTATATGCTCCTATAAGGCATAGAAGGTTATATGCTCCCATAACACAGAGAAGGTTATATGCTCCCATAACACAGGGAAGGTTATATGCTCCCATAACACAGAGAAGGGTATATGCTCCCATAACACAGAAAAGGGTATATGCTCCCATAACACATGGAAGGTTATATGCTCCCATAACACAGAGAAGGTTATATGCTCCTATAACACAGAGAAGGGTATATGCTCCCATAACACAGGGAAGGTTATATGCTCCCATAACACAGAGAAGGTTTTGCATGGTGGTTGTAAGGAAGGTATAACTGGTCAGGAAATTTAATTGATGGTGATTTTATAAGGGAATGGCCAAATTGTTTAAGAATTAAAATATACATCTCTATTTTTGATTTTTTATTGATATTTCTTCTCTCCTTGCCTTCCCCCTCTCCTCTCTACCTTTCCTACTTCCTATCCAATTTACTTTAATCTTGCACCATCAACTTTTAGCATTTTGCCACATTTGACTCTGACATGTGCTGAACAATTGAACATCAACAAACAGAGTAATACAGAAGTTATGAAAATGTTGTATGTCATAGTTCTGTCTAGGAGTTTATATCAAAGGCTTTGTTGTTCTAGCAGGAATCAGTGAGTAATTAATAGTGCTGTCATGATATAGTTTATTACTTTTCATTATCGTGGAGAAAGGTATTGCGATATATTGGTATATGGCAATATTTTTTAAAGAAAACTGACTCACAACACATTGTTAATATCAATACTTTATCTTATGCACATGAATGATGAAACACAAGAAAATAATGATTTCCATCTAGCAGATGAAATGATTGTGTGACTATTAATGTTCTAGATTTCATCATGTATCGCATGTTTGGTAATTCAGCCAACTAATGAATCATCAAAGTGAGGCATTTTCTGGGCCAATTTTTCATTCTTTTTGCGAACTTACATCGAAGTGTGCCAGTATGGGGTGAAGAAGCACAATTTTTTTATTTTTGAATTTTATTTTTATATTTCACAAAATTTTTGCCATTTTAAAAGGTGATTCAGAAACGATCATGGCTTAAAACTTGCGTTTTTGATTTATTTACATAACGTTATAACATATGAACTACCTAGCCTAGTTGCGCGAGAATTTCTTAGTTCTGTATTAGTTTTTGGTTATCGCGATATGTGTTAAGAGGCATATTTCATGTCGTGGGAAAAGAGATATTGCGATATTGGATAATCGACATATCATTACAGCACTAGTTACTATTGGGTCTAGAATATTTGAATGTATAAATACGCTCTTGGGAAAAAATTTCTGCTGTAAAAAAATAAAATAGTTGTAATACAACATTTCTGAAAGTAATGCAGACGAAAAGTTTCAGTAGACTTATTGTGAAAGAGACCTGGGAAGTTACATGCTTGTAATATCATGAATTTGTATACCTTACAGAAATTTTAGCTTGCGAGAAGCTAACAATTTTTTAACTTGTGCAAGCATGCTGCAAGCTTGCACAATCATGCTGCAAGCTTGCACAAGCATGCTGCAAGCTTGCACAAGCATGCTGCAAGCTTGCACAAGCATGCTGCAAACTTGCAAAGCATGCTGCAAGCTTGCACAAATGCTGCAAGCTTGCACAAGATGCTGCAAGCTTGCACAAGCATGCTGCAAGCTTGCACAAGCTGCTGCAAGCAATCATGCTGCAAGCTTGCACAAGCTGCAAGCTGCAGCATGCGCAAGCTTGCACAAGCATGCTGCAAGCTTGCACAATCATGCTGCAAGCTTGCACAAGCATGCTGCCAGCTTGCAGCACGCGTGTTGCATACTAGCATGCTAGCTTATGCAAGCTCACATTAGCTTTTGCAAGCAAGCATAAAATATTTGTTAACTTGTGCATGCTTGCAAACAGTTTAATGTTAGCTTGCAGATAGTTTTTTTGCTAGCTTGCGCAAGTTAATTTGTTCCTAATACTAGCTTGCATTAATGTTGCAGCACACATGCAGCCAGCTTTCTGTAAGGGTATTTCTGTAAGGGTATAATTCTTTCATTTATTAATCTATTTATATCATACATATTCTATGTCTGGAAATTTGACATGTGTGAAATAACCAACTTTGTTAAGTGTTGAAATTATGTGCGATGTCAGATATTTTATATAGCAATCAAGTCAAGGGTACCTCAACATGCCCATAGAACCTATAAGTCAGGTACCTCAACATGCCCATAGAACCTATAAGTCAGGTACCTCAACATGCCCACAGAATCTATAAGTCAGGTACCTCAACATGCCCACAGAATCTTAAAGTCAGGTACCTCAACATGCCCGTAGAAGCTATAAGTCAGGTACCTGTACATGCCCATAGAACCTATAAGTCAGGTACCTCAACATGCCCATAGAACCTATAAGTCAGGTACCCTCAACATGCCCATAGAACCTATAAGTCAGGTACCTCAAAATGCCCATAGAACCTTTAAGTCAGGTACCTCAACATGACCATAGAACCTATAAGTCAGGTACCTCAACATGCCCATAGAAGCTATAAGTCAGGTACCTCAACAAGCCCATAGAACCTATAAGTCAGGTACCTCAACATGCCCATAGAAGCTATAAGTCAGGCACCTCAACATGCCCATAGAACCTATAAGTCAGGTACCTCAACATGCCCATAGAACCTATAAGTCAGGTACCCTCAACATGTTCATAGAACTTATAAGTCAGGTACCCTCAACATGCCCATAGAATCTATAAGTCAGGTACCTCAACATGCCCATAGAATCTATAAGTCAGGTACCTCAACATGACCATAGAACCTATAAGTCAGGTACCCTCAACATGCCCATAGAACCTATAAGTCAGGTACCATAACATGCCCATAGAACCTATAAGTCAGGTACCTCAACATGCCCATAGAAGCTATAAGTCAGGCACCTCAACATGCCCATAGAACCTATAAGTCAGGTACCCTCAACATGTCCATAGAACTTATAAGTCAGGTACCCTCAACATGTCCATAGAACTTATAAGTCAGGTACCCTCAACATGCCCATAGAATCTATAAGTCAGGTACCTCAACATGCCCATAGAAGCTATAAGTCAGGCACCTCAACATGCCCATAGAACCTATAAGTCAGGTACCCTCAACATGTCCATAGAACTTATAAGTCAGGTACCCTCAACATGTCCATAGAACTTATAAGTCAGGTACCCTCAACATGCCCATAGAACCTCTAAGTCAGGTACCTCAACATGCCCATAGAATCTATAAGTCAGGTACCCTCAACATGCCCATAGAACCTATAAGTCAGGTACCCTCAACATGCCCATAGAACCTATAAGTCAGGTACCTCAACATGCCCATAGAACCTCTAAGTCAGGTACCTGTACATGCCCATAGAACCTATAAGTCAGGTACCTGTACATGCCCATAGAACCTATAAGTCAGGTACCCTCAACGTGCCCATAGAACCTATAAGTCAGGTACCATAACATGCCCATAGAACCTATCAGTCTGGTCACGAATGGTTGAAGCCAATTGCATTCCGGAATATGATGCACATTTGATCTCTAAAAAAAACATTCTACAGTCTGTAATTTTAATCAAAAAGTACTTTTCTATTTTCCTACAGTACATCTCAACCACAAAGCAATAAAAAAAAACATAAAAAAAACTATGTGTATATATATATATATTTTATATATATATATATATATTTTATATATATATATATATATATATATATATATATATATATATATATATATATATATATATATATATATATATATATATATATATATATATATATATATATATATATATATATATATATATATATATATATATATATAATATATATATATATATATATATATATATATATATATATATATATATATATATATATATATATATATATATATATATATATATATAAATATATATATATATATATATATATATATATATATATATATATGTATATATATATATATATATATATATATATATATATATATATATATATATATATATATATATATATATATTATATATATATATAAAATATATATATAAAATATATGTATATATATATATATATAAAATATATATATATATATATATATATATATATATATATATATATATATATATATATATATATATATATATATATATATATATATATATATATATATATACATAATATATATATATGTATATATATATGTATATATATATATATATAAAATATATATATAAAATATATATATATATATATATATATATATATGTATATATATATATATTCATTAAATATTCCAATTATTTGTGAATTTTTCCTGCTGAATTTTGTCCCCCAAATCACACTTTTTGGCATGAAATTTGATGCACTTTGCATTTGGGCACAAAAAAAAAGTACAAGAGGCTTGCAATGCACTTCAACAGTTTCTCAATTTGCGTGAGCAGTTTGCGATGTGTATCATTCGTATCATATTCCTCGCTTGCAAATGCAATGGAGATGTTCGGCCATGTGAAAAGATCCTTATAAAAAGTGTGAAGATGCATTAAATGGAAAGAATAACTTGGAAAATTAGACTTCCAAATTTGCCTGCTTTTTAAGTAGACTGTAATAGCTTCCGTAAGTGTCACTGCATTGGTCATTTGTTTTTCTATCGTGACTTTTGCCAAAAAAAAATGAAGCTTTTCCTTAGATTTTGTGGAGCATAGTGGCTATTATTCAAATTGGGTACATGCAAAAAACCCATCTGGGAACTTCTTAGCATGGGCAAGTGATTATGTAGATTTCAAATCCTGATATACATCTATAACAGTGTTTCAGCTGAAGTCATGAAGTCACATGACTTTGTTTACTTCGCCATTTTGTAGGAAAAGAATACGGTCGCCTGCTGTACATGTCACTTAAATAGATTTACATAGGTGTGCATGTTGTTACAGGCCTATAAGATTATTTTTGTTAGATGACTATGCCGGAATCTTAATGTTTTTCTCGATTTCCATCCGATCCTGATCGATGTTCGAAGTGTGTTTCCGCTGTACGATGTGATGGCTTTCATCCTACAGTTCACACTAGGATTTGCAGCGAGCACTTTATGACAGGAATAGTAGGCTTTGCCTGAGTGTAACGAACAATCAGATGGCGTTCACGTATAAGTATAATACCTGGTGTATATATAAAACGTAAGGAAAATCTGAAGTAAAATCAGAAAGAAACCCCCTCCCCCTCCCTTCCCCCTCCAAAAAAAAAAAAAAAAAAAAAAAAACTACAATCAGTAAAATTCGCTGAATTGTTAGGGAGGTTAGCATGTAGAATATTTGTTGTACGTGTGATGTGACCAAGCTGTGTGAAGTCGAGAAATGCAATGATGCTTGCCTGAAAAAATGGCTTGCAGTGGAGTTAAGAGTCACATGTGAAATTCCTCTGCTAACACTCTAAACCAGAACAACAGTGTGAAATTGTGAAATTTTGATTAATTTTTGGTTCTGATGCTAATAGCATAAGTAACCTATACAGTCACGCTGGCATGTGTATGTATCTCTGTATGTGTCTGACAGCAAGTTTGTAAGCAAGATATCTCAAGATCAATACACTGGATTTGTATCATATGTGGTACACAGACAGCCTGTTGTCTGTATTTAGTCATAATTTGGTACACCCATGGTCCATGAATGTGCTCTAATTTCTTTTGGTGGTGATGTTATGCATATTAACGAGTAGGTGGGGCTTAACGTAAAAGTCTTCAAATGCTCATTTTTTAACAACCGCATTTCAGTTTTGTTTCATATTTGGTATGATTATGATGTTAACTCGTGTGCACATGTTCATGGTATAAAAAACATTGAATATCATTAATATACATAGTAAGCAGGGCTTAATATTATTTTGCTGAAAAAAGCTTATAAGCAAGATATCTCAAGAACATAAACCCCGATGCATGTTATATTTGCAACACAGATGGCCCATGTAGATGTTCCCTATTGGTGGTGATGTCATGCATATCAATCTAGAATCTTCAAACTGCTCACAACTGTTTTGATTCATACTTGGTATATTTATGTTGTTTAAGCTAGTGTATACAAATGCATGATATAAAATTGTTCAATATCATTAATATACATAGTGGGCATGGCTAAATAGGAGTACCTCAAGGACAATACATTGGATACAGGTCATATGTGGTACACAGATAACCATTGTCTATTTGTGTGCCCTAGAGTATTTGGTGGTGAAAGTATTGCTAAGTGTGTTATTTAGCATATTTCATGATATACAATGCCGGTTGGTAAAACTAAAAAATCAACAATGAAAGAATGAATTGGAACAAGTAAACACTGGTTTTCTGGTCAAGAATATAATAAACGTTGTAATAGGTGTATCTGTACTGAACTCTCTTCAGCAGTTTTCTCCAAGCTTGCACTCAATAATATAGAATGGGAATAATATAGGATGGGAGAAATAAAACAATTGGTCATTAATCACAGCATACTAACAGCTGCAGAAGTTGATCAATTTAATGATCTACTATCTGAGATAATTGCAGAAACATTCACTGTACCTTTCTTGTACATAGGTTATTGATCTGGGTGGGCTTTTATAGGTCCATTTACATCTTCATTCAAGTGGTTAGTTAGCAAAACAATGCTACTTATACCTTATAAAACTGTTACCCACTGTTTGAGATAACTTACCCTTAGGACATACTATTAAAGTCTGTATTGCTAATTGTTTAAAATTAGCTCATTTGCTCCTAATAATGATATCAATGTTTACTCTTTCCTTATGTGGTGCTCTGGACCTACATTTGAAAGCAGACTTAGACAGAAAAACAAAACATTTAGAATGTTTTTGGTTCTTGTCTGAACTAGGTCAGGAAGTTGTTTTTCAGACTCTTGTTTAGATAGACAAGTCTCAGATCTGTCTGCTTTAGTGCTGGAAATTAGCATAAGTCTACCAGCCCAGGGCATAAGTCCACCAGCCCAGGGCATAAGTCAACCACCCCAGGGCATAAGTCCACCAGCCCAGGGCATAAGTCAACCAGCCCAGGGCATAAGTCCACCAGCCCAGGGCATAAGTCCACCAGCCCAGGGCATAAGTCAACCAGCCCAGTGCTAGTTGATTTTACATGTGGGCTAGTACAATTCCAATCATTCAAGCCCATTAGGCTATAGTCCTATTATCATAATTATTCCAGTATGTTTATGTCAGACGTGAAGAAATGGGCTTGTGGAACGTTCAGTCGAGCTAGTGAAATGTGAGGTGAGAACTTAGCCCAACCGGCTTGTGATAAATCCATGCTAATTTTGAGCCCTGCTCTGCTCCAGCTTTATTCAGCATAATGTGAGGGTGTTTCATACTGGAGTGCTTGAAATCAGTGACGTAGCCAGCATTAAAAAAGTGAGTGGGTCCGAGAAGGTCTGAGACCCCCCTGTCGAGACCAAGTGTTCAAATTTAACCCACCTGTGTAAGTAATTTTAAACAAGATTATCCAAAATTGTGAAAATATTCCGGACCCCCCTCCCAGGCCTGATTTTCGAAAATTAACATAAATTGGAAAAAGAAAAAAAAAAAAAAAAGGGAAAAAAAATATTAAAAAAATTGATCGAGACAAGCTTCTTTAATCCTGAATTGCTGATCAAAGGAAAGGTACCACTTTATTACTTTTCCCCTGGGCTTCTACGGGTGGGACATATTAGGTAGGGGGGGGGGTCTCCTTTTTTCCTTCTACTTTCACTATTTATCTTTTTATATAATTCCTTTGTAATTAATTAAATTTAAGTTACGGTGGGCTTTTTGTAAAAGCTCTGTCTTCTAAGACCTTCCACCATTTTCTCATAAATTGTTATGCCTTTTCAATATAAATATTGTAATATATGCATGAAAATGGAAAATGAATAAATCAAAATTGTCCAATTGATAAATGCAGGAGTTAACTGCCTCTGTGCTAGTAACATCATTTCCGGTTTTCAATTTTCCTTATTGATTATAAGAAATCTGTGATGTTATCTATAACAAATGTAGGCCCCTATGTTCTCCTGCAGATGTGTGAATGATAACATCACAGATTTCTCACGATCAATAGTGGAAATTGAAAACCGGAAGTGGCGTAACCAGCATGGCAGCGTTCACTTTGAATGTATTTATGGGATACCTTTCCTTTAGATGATTAATTAGTTTAGTGGTCAAGTATGTCCATCTTATAATGAAAGAGGGGACTTCAAAAGAAACAAAATAATGCAGAAAGCATTCAAAATCTTATTCCTATAGTGAGATGTCTAAGTTTAAAGTTTGGTATCATTTGACTGAAATAAAACTAGCTGTGCTGTCATAGCCTCATATTCCTCAAAGTTTTATGTTTTCAATCAGATTTTGTCCTTCAATTTTGTGGCTTTAAAACCATGGGATATGTCAAAAGAGTAGTAAAACTGAATCTAGGAAAGGTATTTATGATATACCACCTAAAAAGTTTGAGGAAAATAATTTAAATAAATTAAATAATTTTGTTTTTAAAGTACATTAACAATTGGTAAGAATGTGAGGATAAAGGCGCCAACTTTCCATTATAGACTTACTACACCAGTCATTTTTACACAGATCAGACAGCTCTGAAGTCCTCAACAAAATAAGATTTTTGAATGCTTTCTTCACCATTTTGTTTCTTCTGAAGTCTTCTTTCATATAAGATGGACATTCTTGACCACTGGACTAATCCTTTAATTACAAACGGTTATCAGTTGGTATTTCTGTGTAGCCTCATGCAAGTTTAGAAAGGAAAAAAAAAATACACTCAACAGAACATCCCATATCTTGGTTCTATAGTCAGATTCAGCTATTTTCCTCCACTGTTTGTTTTAATTAATCTCTTCCTCTCTTAAATAAACTTGGGTGAGATTTTTCCAGAGTTAGTAATCTAATCCCATCAAATAAGAAGAAAGAATGTCAATTCCATCCACTTGGGAGTTAATAATTTCAACACACTTCAACACTCTTTCTTATTTAACCCTTAATCTACCAGCAGTTTTGAAAACGTACCTGGGAGGCAGAGTTAAAGACAGGGCAGCTAAAATGGCAATATTACGCCTTGTGGTAGAGCAAGGATTAAGCACAGGCTGATTATTGAAGGGTCCTCTGTCGCCCGAGCAGCAAAATTGGGCTTGTTCTGCTTCAGTGTCCCAGTGGGCTGCTCACCGGGACTATGCTATTTATATTTTTGAGTTAGCACACGTGTCGTGGGTTGATTAACCCTTACTCTGCGGATGTTTTGAAAATGCGTCTGGGAGGCGGAGCCAAAGATGGGGCACCCAAAATGGCAATAATATCGCCACGTGGTAGAGTAAGGGTTAATAAATGTTGATAAGATTCCATCCGAGTTGTCTTTCTGATGGACCTTGTATGAATCTTTTTCTCCCCTCCTTCAAACTTGTAATTGTCCTTATCACATTGTTGATCTTTGATAAATAGCCCGGCCACTTAAGATGAAAAGCATATTTGAGAGCTTGAGGGCTGAAGAGAAAAACAAACAGTGTGATTTGGGTGTGAAGTCTTGTTAATCTCCATTTGGTACATTCTTCAATTGTTTGATATTAGTAACAGTCCAGGAGCATGCCTATTAATAGGAACATGTACAACATAAAAGAATATTGAAGTCACACCGCCTTATCGTTCAGATATTAAAATAAAATGTCATAATTTCTAATTTATATACGTAAAATATTAAAAAACAGTATGTTGAAAAACATTTGAATTTTCAAAATGGCTGCTTTATTGTCTATTATTTCTAATATTTCGAAAACGGTGTGGTAAACATATCAAATGGGAATGGAAAAGTTTTAGGCGTGACAGTAATCAAGGTATTTTCATGACTTTTAAGTTTTCCCTAGCAAACATATTTTTCCCAGATGATATTGCACAAGACTTTAACGTTAGGATAGCAAAGGAAATATCAAAAACTAGTGGCTTCCATGTAGCAAAATGTTCCTATTTTTAGGAATATTTGTGTTTCCATTAATATGCATGCTACCGGACTGAAGCAAGTTACTTTGGTCTGCACTGATTGAAAATTGGGGGGAAAATAGTTATTTTATATTAATGCAATATCAACAGATATTTTATTATATTTATACATTTTTTTTTTTTTCTGTTTTAAAAATGGGTCCAATATAGGTATTTTCTGGGAAAATTGCAGTTCAGCAACAATTAGTTAAATTCCCCTAATGTTCTATAAATAGAGTCATATAGTGTGAACAGCTGGAGGTGTTGGAAGGGAAGCAGGAGATAATATTTAAGAAGAATGACATTGAAAGGTTTATCCACTAATGGATAAGCCCAGGGGCGGGGTGTGGGGGTGTGTGTTGTTTATTTGGGGGTGGGGGGATGGGGCCAGCTTTCAGGTTTGTACTCTGTGTAACAACTTAACCCACACTCTACCAAAAAGTGCTACAACATTTTTTTGTCAAAATGTGATAAGCCTTATGATGAAGGGGAGGGGAGGGGGGGGGTGGGGACACTAGATTTGTGTTGATTGAAGGGGGAAAAGTAACACTAATGAAAATTATCGGGGAAACAACTTTTAGTAACATGGTATCCCCATGAAAATCGGTTGCTCTTGAAATTTGATCGTGTCCTTTTTTACTAAGTGTTAAAATTCAAATGATAATGATCTGTTGAAAGTTCCTAATGGTTTTTGTTTTTGTATATGTTATAGAAATATCACAATCTCTAGAAGCAAAACTCAAATTTGATACCTTTGTTGGCATGATATACCTTTTAAGGTACCTCTTCGTAGCCAGGAATAAAGAAATTTAAAGTGCATCCATGCCATTGATAATAAAGAAGCACCGCAATTTACTCCATGTAAAAGGATTTTGACTTGATATGAAGATGATTGAGGCAATGAAGATAAAGATAATTGTGCAGTTGTTTTATCGTCAGATCCTAAACATCTTACAATGGCATTAGTTTCCCGCTATACTGGAGCATATTCAGGACAACACGTATGTCATTCTTTGCAAATATTATTCTTAAAACTGATTAGAAATCACAAATAATAAAAAGTGAAAAATCAAAATTTTGATTTAGAAAGCTCCACCAGTGTAGAAACGTTGGATCAACCTTTAATATATACGCAAAATTGTTTGAAGCAACAACACTATTTAAACCAGAACTTGGTCATTTGAGCCTGTTCAACTTGTCAAAGTGCAGATCATCTTTAAAGAGGGAGCTACAAAAATATATAAATAATCTGTGTTTTCCCACCAATAAAAGAAACTTTTCGATATAAATTTACATTGAAAATCCAAGACACAACATTACCCTTACAGAAATTTAGTTTACGCAAGCATGCTGCAAGTTTGTGCAAGCATTTGGAACAAATACTAGCTTGCTAGCTTGCGCAAGCTAATGTTTGTGCAAGCTAGCATAAAATATTTGTTAGCTTGTGCAAGCTTGCAGAAATTTGTGGTAGCTAGCGCAAGCTTACAGGGTTTTTGTTAGCTTGCACAAGCTAATTTGTTCCAAATACGAGCTTGCAGCACGCTTGCTGCATGCTTGCGCAAGCTAAAAATGTTAGCTTGTCGCAAGCATGCTGCAAGCTAATATGTCTGTTAGGGTAATGTTTTTGGTGCATCTTTCTGCTAAAACAGTCTGCTAGAAAATAAACCAGTGATAAAGTATTAAATTAAAAGGTTTAATATTCTGGAGAATTTGGGTAAATATTTTACAAATGATTATCTTTGAAAAGCTAAGTTCAGGGGTCAAGCAAATCTATCTTAAATAAACAAGTACTTTAAAAGAAACAAAATAGTGAAGAAACTATTCAAAAATCTTATTCCGTTAAAGGAGATATCAAAGTTTAAAATTTGGTATCATTTTTGTGTAGAAAATCAAAAGATATTAGGAATCTAGTAAGGGTATTTATAATATACCACCTGAAATTTTTTGAGGAAAAATAATTTTAAAGCAACAATTTAAATAAACTTTCTTTAAAATACAGTAACAATTGCTAAGAATGTGAGGATGAGGACATCATAACTTTCCATAGTAGACTTACTACACCAGTCATTTCTACATAGATACTACAGAGCTTTAAACTCGAATATCTCCCTAACGTAATAAGATCCCTTAAAATAGCAGATGGTAAATTCTTAAACATTCTTTAACTTGAAGGTGAATCGGATGTGACAGTGGTTGAATCCATTTTGTTTTCCCTTTGACTTAGTTTACATGACTCAGTTGCAAATTCCCCCCTACAGAAGTACTGATGACCTTTGTCATACCTTTTGCTCATTTATTTCCAATTGTAAAGTTAAGTTGAAATGGCGTTTCCTTTAATCATATTCTTAGATGGTTTTAATTGGTCCCTCGCTTGTCATCAATTTTGTTAAGGCTGACTTGAGATCGACACAGATGGAAAGCGCATCAGTACCTGCTGTTCTCCCATTGGAAAAATGAACAGTCATGATCTTAGTGTCATAAAGATTTATTGGTTTCATCCCTCTTTGAAGTCGAGTTTGTAGGTTTTCTTGCGGCAATGAATGACATCATCATTTCCTGTTTAAAAATGCCATTTGTAGTCCTCACGTTTTGTAGCGCTCATGCTGCACAGTTTTGTTGGTTCGGATTTGTTGATTCGGAGTGAATTTGTGGAATCGACTATTAGAACTAGAACATGGAATCGCCTTAATGTAAATGTGTAAACGAGGGAATCTCGTCTCAGTATAAACTTGCGATGTTCTTATCTTTCACCTCATATCCAGTTTTGGATCATTTTATTATGTATGTACTGTATGCATTGTGTGTATGTACAGTGTGCTGATCACTTTGCGGCGGTTATTGATTGGTTTTCAGTATGTGTATGACCAATCAGAAACAGTTGACTGTTATTGTATGTAACTACCCATGTTAACACGATATCTGGCCTTTGATTTTGGTTACTGATAATTTACTCATTATTATCATTACATATTTAGTGAATTAAAGGGAAACACAAGATAAGCAGAATATACCATAGACCTGACACAAATGAAAAAATGTGCTCCACGTAGCCCAGGTGGGAGCCATGCTTCCCTCCCCGGGAATGTCAATTTTTGTAGGACTTGAAAGAAAGAAAAAAAATATTATATGTGATGGTAATGCTTTTGACTTTATATATATATATATATATATATATATATATATATATATATATATATATATATATATATATATATATATATATATATATATATATATATATATATATATATATATATATATATATATATATATATATATATATATATATATATATATATATATATACATATATATATATATATATATATATATATATATATATATATATATTGTTTATATATATACATATATATAAATATACATATGTATGTACATATACATATACATATATATACACATACACATACACACATATATATATATATATATATATATATACATATATATATATATATATATATATATATATATATATACATACACATATATATATATATACATATATATAAATATACATACACATATATATACACATATACATATATATACACATATACATACACATATATATATACACATACACATATATATATACATATATATATATATATATATATATATATATATATATATATATATATATATATATATATATATATATATATATATATATTTACTAGGGTGGAAATTATTTTATATAGGTCTGGAAATTATTTTTAGCCCCCCCCCCCCCACCCCAAAAAAATAAATAATCATTTTAACTGTTCAACAGTGTTCATAAACTTTGCTGCTGAGGAGGTTACAGTCCATCAGGAAGATTATTCCAATGACGAAACAGTGGGAATGTAAAGTTAATCGCAACGTATAAACAAAGGCATAATTAGCAGATTAGGTCAATGTATACTATTTAATGTCATGAATTAAATCTCCTTCCATGTCTTTCTTTGTGGCCAGTTTGCAAAGTCTATTGAAACTTTGCATTCAACTAACCTTTGCGATTAAGGAAGTAAGTCACACCCACCATAGCAATGCGGTAACTTGGTTTGACAAACAAACCTCAAATCCGCAATCTTGTATGAGGGGTTGAGTGCATTAACATTTAAATGTTCATGTGACCTGCTGCAAGATTTGATCCAAATATGGTACTTACTCCTGATCTTAAGACTTTTCAGCAAAAGAATATTAAAACAAAATTCTGTTTCAATGCTGGGTATATGGGAATCGGATTTACAAAGCCTGCAGCGGGCCTGTAAACACAATTTTTATTCACCATTTTGTCGTAACTTAGTCTGTGTGTGCAGAAATTTGTTTTGTACAGTATATTGCATTGACTACATTAGCGAGCGCCCTAAGCTAGCTGTACTTTACCAGTACCACATAGGATTTTTTCCCCTCTTAGTTGTGCAGATTTTGTCGCTAGGCAAAATCATTGGTTGAAAAAGCTGTCAATCATTTAACCCAGAAAGGTTAACTGGTATTGAACCACATTACAAACCTGACACAAATTGATTTACTTTCTAAGATGGGTCTGAGCTTTTTATTTCACTTTGTTGCACTCTTTACTTCAAATAAAAAAAATGCTTCCAATCGTAAATCAACCATTTCCTTTAAAAAACAGAACTTGATAGGTAAGTGTTTGATATGTGATACATTGTAATTGCGTTTCGCAGAATTAAAGATCTTCCTCACGAAATCAAACCCCCAATAGATTTCCATCCCTTCAAGGTATGCAGTTAGGATATACTTTTTATCTTGCGGCAGTTAATTGAAAATGGTAACAGTTCTATTCCAAAGCTTTATTGTTTCATTTTCCTTCTGAAATATGTTGTTTGGTGGAATTAAGTCTGCTGCTTTTAATCATCAGTACACTTGAAGATGACTATTGAAGAGGTAAATTAGAGTAACAATTAGCCCATGCTATGATTCCTATGGTGGTTTTCCTGTCAGTAAGCGGAATCAATGATGGGATATCATTCCCCATTCAACAATACAATTTGCGAGTGATTATCCTCACAGCCAACAAGACCGAACATGTTTCAAAGCGATGTTTGTTCGGATTTTACCTTTTAAAATCCAGGTTAGTTGTCGAGAGCTATGTAGAAGTTGACACAATCCGAGAATGTGTCAGAAGTTCAAAAGATCTTTAAAATCTAAACTTTTTTTGATAAGAAGATGAGGTAATCTTCTAGTTACAAGTCTTGAAGTGTTTTTAGATCTTAATTTATTTTGTGATTGTTTCTTTTCATGGGTAATATGGCAGGTTCAATCTTAGTAGTATTTAGGTCAAGTACCTTTCCATTGTCTGATTTTAGTTCCATCAGTAATCCTTTCATTCAAGAAAAATTTGAAAAGCTGTTAAGCAGTTTCATCAAATGAAGATTCATGGCTCTTTTTTTTTTTAATTTTGTTATCCCAGCTTATAACTGTATAAAGCTTGGAACATTTTGTTACATTCATGCTTCCTTCAAAGCGCTCATGCTTTTGCCCTGAAATTTAAATTTATATCACTAATAGATTTTTGAAGTGAAGCGTACAGTCGCGTTGTGTACAAGTGATTGTCAGGAAAATTGTGAAAACGTGCTTGTAAACTAGAACTATAAGAAAGAACTTTATTTCCAAGTTCAAGACTGTCGTTATCGATTTTGTTCCAAATTTGTTTCACGCTAACTTGCGGAGGATTTGATAGTGACATGTTTGAATAATTAAAGAATCATCCAAAATGTTTGATTTTACACAGTTTCTCTCGTAATTTGTGATTGTAATGGAAGAAGTGATATTATGGAAGAATCAGGATTCAAATTCATTTGTATCAAAGATGTTATTTGTGAAACAAAAAGGAAACGCTAAGAAAAGAATAACAGTTGGTTGTGAAATAGTTAAAATAAACTTGAAAAATAACAATTAGTAAATGGTAGATCTTGGAGGTCTACTAGACGGGAGTTTTTGCGATCATTGTGATCGATTTTGCGATCATTGCGATCAGCAGCAAAGTTAAATGCCAGTGCGATTTTTTATTTTCCGTCTGTGACTCGTCGATCATACCATATGCCCCTGTGCAAAATTTGCATCAACCTGTCCACAGATAATTAAAATAGGTGTACGTGGGGTCAGTTTAAAGCATTCGTTTCCTGAGAGGGATCAGCAAGGACCAATAGAATGGATTCCTTTGTACTAATGTGGTATAGATGTCAAACCTAATAGAGAAACTATGAATATGGAGCTATCAGTTAATAGCTCCATGATATCAGAGACCTCCAAGAATAAATACTTTCAGTAGTTAAGAAATTAAGAGTGGAAAATTTTATTCAATAATTTCATAGATCATAAACTAAGAAGATTTTGTCATAAAATTGCAACATCTACTTCCCACCTGTCTGTGGCATCAGCATTGACTGGAATGGATAATATTTTGGCTTGTCATTATTTGCATTCATGACTGGAAAATCATTTATCACTGTCGGCTAACCTTGATATTTTATGATCTGTGTTGAAAGAAAATTATTCTGACCAGGTTTGTAGATAAATGGCTGTAACAACTGGAGGGAGTGCTCAAGGATTAGTGTAGTGGTAAGGTGCATGTACTTTGTTCAAAGGATAAGTGTAGTGGTAAAGTACACGTACTGTGTAAAAAGAAAAAAACCAAACAACAATAGAACTAACGCACTTGTCGGTTGTATGACTCACCCCTACTACCCCCGGCAATGTCAGTCAAAAGTGAATCATTGACATCTGAAATAGTGACTCACATGTGTGTCATTGTACCAAATTGTCAGTCACCCGAGTGACTCTGGGGTGGGTTAATTTACTTCAGACCATCGACTTTGTACAGAAGTGATTGATTTGGGGTACAAGTCATTTCACAAAAAAGAAAGAAAAGTCAGTCACTTAAGTGACTGAGGGCTGCATGAGTCAATGCACAAGTTTTGTCCACCTACTTTGGTGCAATGACTCACCTTGTCTGGGGTGTAGGGGTGAGTCACACAGTTGCCAAGTGCATAACTATACTTCTTCTGTTCAGTAAACAATTAAGTTCAAATCTGTCACAAGGTTGTTGCAAATATGACTGGTGTAGAAACTACTGAAGAAGATGGACGTAGCCAGTACCACTGGTAAGGTGTTTATTTTTGGTGATGCATTGCGCCCGGGCCTGGAGTCCTAAGGGGCCCTGGTCATAGGCCCTAGGAGCTGTACAAAGTAAGAAGAGGGATGCTTGTTTGGCCTATCAAATGGGTGCATCATTATCCCATGTGTTCAATTCAAGATACCCTGGCTAGCATTGGTTTTCAACGGCCCTGCTGTAACTTAAAACCTACATTTTCTTAATAAAAGTTAATGTGTTAGGCCTATATTAAATTTATTCAGACTGTGAATCACAGTTTTTCTACTCTATAGACCTTTTGTATTATTATATTCAGACATATATCTAATTTGTAAGTCAAAAAAATATTTTAAATTGCGGCACGTGAGTACTTGCTGCATACATATAAGCAAAAACTAACTGTAAAAGGTTTAAGGTTGTGGATTAAATGGTATGTGATTTTTGTAAATACTGAAACTTTTTCAGTATCAGAATAACAAAGATGGAAATTTACTTTTGATTTCGTAAACGTGATAAAATGATTTATCAGGACTCTGCACACATATTTTTATGCTGCGAATAAATATTTTCTTAACACGAGGGAGAAAACATTCATAGCAAGTCTTTATATTCCGATTATACAATAAACCAGTTTATTGTCAGTCCTGTTTCTGTGAAACTGGCTAGAGCTCCTTGATTGCTAAATGAGTTTCATGAGCATTGCTTGTAGGATATTGACTGCTGTCATCTGTGAAACTGGCTAGAGCTCCTTGATTGCTAAACGAGTTTCATGAGCATTGCTTGTAGGATATTGACTGCTGTCAATCAAATGTTCTCTTTATACAATTTTTCCCAAATCCCCTGAAATGAATCATAAATTGTGATTGCATTGGAAATGAGCTTAATTGTGTGCCATTTAAGATTGATAAAATAGTTCTCTGCGTTGACAACTATTCCCAATGACGAATTCCCTATTTATATATGTCCTTATTTTGTGGCAGTTAAGATTTCCATACTTTCATATCAAAGATCTGTTACAACCTCTTATTAAACCCATCAGATATGACATTTATTAAACTCTCCTATATGTTCGTAACAACTGTAAAAATGATGGATCTCATTTTAAGATTGTCGCTTCCGTTGACAAGCATTTGACACTTTCCTCAAAGGTGCTGTTTTGAAGCTACAATCTTAGCATAGTTTGCTGAAATTTAAGTTGGATACATTATATGCCCACTGACAAATTTTGAGTTTGTTTTCAGAAAAACAATATCAATTAGAGAATAGATTGGTATTAATCATTCTCCCTAGAGGGTGTATCTTTTCAGTAAATCATACTTTTCTGTTCGGTTTGCAGCGCTAGCTTTTGAGTTGGCTTTCTCGCTTGTGATTAAAAGCAGAGGACTCCCTCATGATTGTTTGGTAAAAGACAACTAGCAATTAATCGCTGATAAAAGCTGATGAATTTAAAAGTATCAGCTCACTGGAGAAATAAGATTGTTACATAAGCTTTCATTGCAGAATGTTTTTGTGGTTGGGAAATTTTTGTTCTTCTGCGTTTTGGTTTTTAGTTGGAATTGAAACTTGTTAGCTTACATGACTTGATAAACGAATGAGCTGGAGACTCGAGATTTGAATGAGTAAGGAACAAATCAAATTACAGTGACAGCTTTACAGAGAGGGGAAAGAAGATGTGAAATGTTGGGTTTATTGACGAACAAAAAATGATGAAATGTGATTTGTGTGGAAGGACTGAAACACAATCCTAAATGTAATCGATAAGCTTAGCTAGATCTTCTTATATTGTGGAAGATAGGGCCGTAGCTCCCAAGTTGTTAGTGGTGCGGCTATGGTCTTGATAGTGGTGCAGCAGGGTTTGAGGAGCAAAGGGTGAAGCCACCTAAAGTCCTCACATTTTCATAATCCCGGAGCAAATGTGGTGCAGCGAGCACTTCAACAGCAGCACCGGCTTTCAACGGTTCCAATGGTGGAAGAGATTCAGAAGAGACTGGGGAAAGTGAAAGCCTACTAAAGCATACCAAACAATAAATTCGCTTAGCTTAGATTTGATAAATGTTCCTTCATGCCAGTGATCGAGTTGAATATCAGTGCACATTTTAGTCAAAGGTTAATAATTGACTGGCTAATTGCAAATTAGAAATAGAAAATATTTTTACATAATGTCAAATCCCTCTTAACATGTAACCAATCAGCAAATATTTAATTAAGTTTATATTCATTGCAAAGTTTTTTAGTTTGAAAATTTGCAGTCAGTACTGAAGAACTCGTGTTAAAGTTTAATAGAAGACCATCTTTCCCTTTAACGTTCATGTGCCTAGGGATAATACGCAGATGGCCTCCTATAGTGGCCAAGCTAGGCTATAGCCGAGCCTGTGGTGGAGCTATATGTGCCCACTACTCATTATCCCTCATTGCAAGCTCTGATTCTCATATCATAAGTACTACACTCATAAAGAGTTCACTTTTTGTGGTGCCCCCAATACCCTGTGAGCTGTACAAGTATTCATTAAGCTCTATAGAAATTATAATCCCATGTGAATTTTCAGGATTTGTTACAAAAATGAATCCAAACAAAAGGTTCCATCCCTTTACACAGTAGATTTCTTACCATCTTGTTTTTTTTTTTGTCAAATTTTCCTCAGGATTGGATCTTGAGTAGATTATGGAGGAAATGAAAATACTTCACAAGTTTACTTACATCTTTTCTTTCAACAGCTGCTACAGATGTAACTTAAGGCGCTTTTTCTCAAATTGCTTAATTTTGCAGCGATTGTTTTCAGGAAAGTGTGATGTCATTTGGCACAAAGAAAATTTAAGAAGTTGGCCTTTAAGGCTCGAATTTGCACTATTCATCTGTTAAAATTTGGCACAAACCTTATGGATTTATGCATTTCTATTTGTGATGAATGTTCGTGATCGGCACATGATCTCATGGGTAAGAAAAACCTGAGTTGCTTCGTTACCTTGGAAATGACCTTTAACTAGCCTATGACCTACACAATGTGCTTCATTAGTTTTCAGTATAATATGATCAAAACTCTGGTGTAAAGCTGAATTGAAGATAATAATAAAAATAAAATAAAATTAATGCATTACTCTAAACCAAATGCACTTCGCTTCTATTTCCAAAATAGATTTATATTGTCAAAATGGACTGGAATAAAGCCTTCACATTGCCATTATACTCCTCTTTCGGTACTTAATAAATTCTGTACCGGAATAGCTAACACAATTTTTGCTTGCTATTCTGGCACAGAGTGTATTAAACACCAACAAAGGAGTATAATGGTAATGTGAAGGCTTTATTCCAGTTTATTTTGACAATAGAAATCCATTTTGAAAATAGAAGCAACAGTCTTCTTCACCAACATAACATAACATGGTGGTGAAAAATAGCAAAAGGTTATTTTTCAGTCCAGATGTTGATGTCTCTCAGGTCTACCAGTTTCAGTGACTTTTAGAAAATAAACACCTGAGAAATACTGGACTTTACATCATACACATCACTCTTTATTATTAGTAGGGTACAGTTGAATTCAAGTACATGTATTTGAAAATCATAACAGTAGTCTAGTTATCTCACAATCTCAATTTGAATATGAAAATAGTTCAATTTTCAAAAGCTTAATTCTGTCAGATGTTTTTTTATTTTCTGGAATTAATTATGTAAGTGAACTTTTGAGAAGTTAAATTGAAGATTCCAGGCTGTTGGAGAGCTCTGTTTGTTTGGATACTGTGTCTTGTTAGGTTTTAATCAAACTTAGTACACAAAATTGTATTTTACATTTTGTAACTTTTCCTAAATTTGTGAGAAGAAATCAAAGCAGTTTCATTCAAGCTTTTCTTTTAACGTTAACCACAAATTATTTGGAAAACGAGGGCATGATCTGAAGCCAGGTTTACAATTCTGTTTTGAATAATTTGAATGTGTAAAAGAAGTAATTGGGCATTGGATTTCATCCGTTTTCAAGAATTGATCTGAATTATTGTTTTGAACCAATAATTCGTAGGTGGGGTAGATCAGGTTTATGTAAAGGTCAAGTGTTTCAAAGATGTTTAATTTTTACATTAATCTGGAAAAACAATTCTGAAAAGTTAACAGTTTTGTGTTTGTTGTGGGTGAATTGGTTAATTTTGAAAGAAATCTTTATAGATCTGAAATATAATGCCATTGATGTTTTGTTTTTTATATGATGTATCCTATTTTATTTTGTATTTTTTCATTTCTTATATATTTTATCTGTTTTATAAAAGTTTTTATTTCAAGGAAGGGGAAGCATGCAACTACTTTGTTTAAATTTCCTGCTCCATGTCAAGATCTCTTCAATTGATTTTAAAGGCCAGTTACAGACCCCTACAGTAGCTTGATTCAAAAAGGTGCTAGACTTGTTGAGGGGCACATTGATACGCGCGCGAAGCGCTGCATCTTTTTGGCATGGAGTCCAGAGGCCCCCTTATGGCTCAATCCCATGGTGAAGAAGCTCTGGAGTTTTGGCTATAATCGTACCTCATAATGAAACTATTCTGACTAAGGACCATTTATGAGCCAAACAGGACAATTGCTTACTATGCTGTCATTCTGTGTGCTATACTTATGTAAGATATTTCAATTATGAGGTTAAGTAAGAATATAAATTAAAAAAGAATAAAATCTATTTTTTTCTCATGAGGGGCAGGGTGGACCCCAGGGGGACAGGGCGGGCCCACGGAGGGGCAGGGGGGCTGCCCCTGTGAAACAGCGAAGCTAGGGGTCTGAGTTATACTAAACTCAACGCATCGTCCCTCAAATATATTAAAAAGTGATTGCCGCCGTGCTGGTAACATCACTTCCAGTTTTCACCTTTCCTTATTGATTGCGAGAAATCTGCGATAAGGCCACTTAACACCACAGAGTTCTGGTGATTAACGGGAAATTGAAAACCGGTATTCAGTACGTACCACTGGGTGCAAGAAATGTAGTTGATGTAATATGGTACTGGACTTAAATACACGCTCACTTTGGGGTTTTGGTAGACCACCGCTATATAAATATTAGCTTGCAGCATTCTTGCGACAAGCTAAGTTTTTTAACTTGTGCAGGTGTGCTACAAGCATGCTGCAAGCTTGCAGCAAGCATACTGCAAGCTAGTATTTGGAACATATACTTACTTGCTAGCTTGCGCAAGCTAGCATAAGATATTTGTTAGCTTGCAGAAAGTTCTGCTAGCTTGCGCAAGCTTGCAGATAGTTTTTGCTAGCTTGCACAAGCTAAATTTGTTATAAAAAAAAAAGCATGCTTGCTGCAAGCTTGCAGCATGCTTGTGTAAGCTAAAAATTATAAGCTTGTTGCAAGTGTGCTGCAAGCATGCTAGAAGCTAATATTTCTTTAAGGGACTGCTTTGACACTGCAAGGGGCCTGTATTTTCTAATGATTCGCAATTAGTTATGAGGTACCAGAGTAGATATATGTCAGAAGTTCATAGACCTAAAATGTTTTGAAAAGTTGAGCCAGCCAGCAAATTAAATGTTCATCTATTCTGCAAGATCTCTCTTCACTTGTCAACCAATCAGATGTTATCAGTCAAGAGCCTCATCCTGTCACCAGTTTATCTTGCCCTGTTTAATCTCCATCCACTGCGGGGAGAGACGAGACGGAATGAAGATGAGGGTATCATGGATATTGTTAAGTGCAAGAAGATAGCTTATCATCATGACTGCATCATCATGCCATTCACTGTTTCTAGTTTAACATTATAGCATGTAATGTAGCTGAAGTCATCCTTATCAATTTAATTTAGGACACGGCAGAAATAAACTGTTTTCCCCATTGCTATTCTTGCAGATAATGATTGGTGCCTTCTCTGTTCTACTGTCTGTTTCCTCATTGGCCCATTTGATTGATAGTGATTATCCTGTCACGGGTGGTATTTGTGCCCTATTTTATAATGCGTTAAAAGTAAAATTTCATCGCCTATCTTATCTTCTGCGTGCTTTTAACACTGTAAATCATACTCCGTGACACCAGAGCGCTTATAGTTTTCTAGCTGTAATGATTGCTACAGTTTTAAACAAGAAATCTGTTCTGATTTGTAATGACTAATCATTTTTGAAAATGTTGACAAAGTTGCATGTTTCTAGATCTACTTATTACACATTTTACTTCGGCTTCAAAATGACCATAAGCCCGCTAACCTGGGGCTAGTTCATTTTACGTACGGACTACCACAATTTCAATTGAATCAAGTTCGTCGACTAGTTCTATAATCATAATTGTTTCAGTATGTTTACCCTTATAGAAAGAGAGAGAAAAAAAAAAAATATATATATATATATATAATCTTGCGGCAAGCTTGCGACAAGCTAGTAATTGGGACAAATGCAAGCTTGCTAGCTTGCACAAACTAACATTAGTTACGCAAGCTAGCAAAAAATATTTGTTAGGTTGCGCAAGTTTTTTGCAAGTTTGCAAAAAGGTTTTTCTAGCTTGCGCAAGCAAACAAGTTTGCATATGTCTCAAATACTAGCTTGCTGCAAGCTTGCTGCAAGGTTGCTGCAAGCTTGCAGCAAGTTTGCGCAAGCAAAAAATGTTAGTTTATTGCAAGCTTGCGGCAACCTAGTTTTTCTGTAAGAGTATGTCAGACGTGAAGAGAAGGGCTTGTGGAAAGTTCAGTCCGGCTGGTGAAATGTGAGGTGAGAAAGCTCGATGGGCTTTAGTGATAAACCAATGATAATTTTGGGCCCAGTTTTACTCCTTTTGGTTTACTTTCTCATAGCTTGAACCATTTCTTCTTTTAAAATATTTTGTTATGATTTAAGATCTTAGCACAATAAGTTGTATAATTCTAGCTAAACCAATTTTAGAATGTAACTTTATTTGTTATCTTTGCAGTAGAAAACAACATGAGTTATGACACAGTAAAACACCAAAGCCATCATATCTTGATAAACAAAGAAAGAGGAATCTAAAATACGTGTAACAGATCAGAAAATGTACATCAGGTCAATTGTTTCTTAGATGTATGACGTCTCAGCCAAGTTACACATCAAAATGGTTTTCCAAATGTGCAGTTTTGGCCCATTTTGAACAAAACAGGAAGAGAGTATTTTGGTCATGACTTTTATATAAGTTTCTATGTGAAAGCATTAGTTCAGGTTCAAGAACGTTTATCTTATATGAAAGAGGAATTCAAAAGAAACAAAATGGTGCACAAAGCATTTAAAAATATTATTCCATTAAGGATATATGTAAGTGTAGAGTTTGGTATCATTTGTGTAGAAAAGACTGAAATCAGACTAGTTGTGCTGTCAAGCCTCAGATTCCTCAGTCTTCATGTATTCTATCATAATAATTTAATTCGTGTAGTTCTCTCAATCTTCTCCTCTTTTCTTTCCTTCCTACCTCTAGAATTGTCTAACCTCTCAGGCACAATTTGACCCTGGTTGCTGTGGTGCCATTAAGCCCTCATCAAACAAACAAACAATCTATCACATTTTGTGGCTTAAAAACCATGGGATATGTCAAAAAAAGTAGGAAAACTTAAATCTATATAGTAAGTGTATTTTTAATGTACCACCTGAGGAAAGTTCAAGGAAAAATAATATAATTAGTGAAAAAAATGATGAACTTTCTTTAAAATACATTAACAATTGTGAAGAATATGAGGATGAAGACACCAGTTTTCCATAGTACAGTATATCTATACAGATAAGACAGAGCTTTAAACTTGAATATCTCCTAAACGGTAAAAGATTTTTAAACGCTTTCTTCATCATTTTGTTTCTTTTGAAGTCCTTTTTCATATAAGATGGACATGCTTGACCACTGAACCTGATCCTTTAATATCTCTTTAACGGAATAAGATATTTGAACGCTTTCTTCACCATTTTGTTTCTTTTGAAGTCCTTTTTTTTTATATATAAGATAGGCATGCTTGACCGACGACCAGTGAACACACAATTACAATGACCGGGTCGTCGTCTGCGTATTCGGTTATGGTAGTAACAATGCTATCACAAAAGGCTTAATACGACCTGGACGAGAACACAGGTACGACATACAGACAGACATAACATGGATAACCAAGTCAATGTCCACGGCCTTTGATAACCAGTTGTGGTACACTGGCATGTCTACCCAACCCAGGTTTGAACCCAGGGCCTCGTGGTCTGTAGACAGGTATGATAACCGCTACACCACAGTAGGTAGATCACTGAACTAATCCTTTTAATATCTCCTTAATGGTATAAGATTTAATCCTAATCCTTGAAAATTGATAGAGAACATATGAAACATGAATTGTTATAGCAAAATACAATTTCAGAGCAAAGCAAATGTCTATGTACACTGCAAGTGTGCGTAATTTGTACGACTTTCCCATTCCTACATTTCATAGACTCATCTTTTGTTCTTTTGTTGCTTCCTGAGTATGGGAAAGATTTTCAAAGCCCAAGGCATTAAGCAAAATATATTTGTCTCAATACAAGAGAAAGAAAAATAAAAGAAGTTTCAATTCTAGTGATTTATGACTATGATCTTTAAAGGCTAGGATTATCCAAAGGATGGGATTGGTCACCTTGCTTGACCCCTGGTTCTTTAACTGTTAAATAAATCATGGCCTGCAGCTTATTAAAGAAACATGTGTCATCCAGTCTTAAACTGAGATTATAGTTGCTTAATGGATAGAATTGATAGTGTGGCTAATTATTCTAATTTCTATCGTTTGAATAACCACTCTTGTAATTTTTTGTTCATGTGTTGAAAAATAAGTTATATAAAGGGTTTATAGGAACTTAGGATCTTAAAGGAATATTTCCTTGGATTTTTCTTTCCTTCAAATTATAAATTATAGAGAAAATTTGTAGAAACAAAGTGGTGAAAAAATAAGAAAAATAAAACAAAACAAACTATGATAATATCTTATTTCGTTTAGGAGTTATAACAATTTAAAGAGAAAAATGTTCTTAATAAAACCTCGTACAGTATTGTCCTTCAGCTTGGTGAGTTCCATTCTGATGTATTTCTTATCAATTTAATCACACTTTTTTTACATTTATTGAAAAATATTTTTAGTTCAAGTTATATAGATTAGAAAACTTTTTTGGGTTTTTCTTGGTGTACATCACATTTCCAATGAGAAGAAAATCCATATCATTTTAAAGGAAATACTGAAGGCATTTTGTTGAAATTGTCTAAATGACATCACAGATGTTACCAATCAGTCACTTTTGTCCAATTTCAAAATACTTTTAAATTTTGTAACTTCTAAAGGGAATGAGATATTAACATAATTTTTACCACTTTGTTTGTAAAAAAAAGTTATGTCATATATGAAAAATGATAATCCATGGGAATATTCCTTTAAATATCTATTTCAGTATGATTTTTTTTCTTTCTCTGAATGTTTAAAAGTGACTGAATTTCTTCAAAGAAGGGACTGAGCCTTTCCTGCACCAAACCTTTTCCACTGTCCTTCTCCCTCTCCAAAAAAACAAACATTGGTCCATCCCATCTTCAGATATTCCAGAAGCGAGGAAGTAATTGATATTCCCCAACAATCCTGTTTGTTACTTTAAGCCATTAATAACCCCACAGAGTGAAAAGTTTTGATAAACAGTGCAACGATGTCTGGTTTCCTTCATCTGTCTGTTCTGATGCCAGAAATCATTTTTCATCTTCCTTAAATAGTTTAAGAAATCTATCCCCTTCTGGTTAGTAAGAACAGAAGTTTTGTAGGAGTAATGTGTCTTATATATTTGGGGCTTCAATCTTTGTTGGTTGATAATGAAAAACTTATTGTGTTGATGGATTTTAAATGGATACCATATTTATTTGAGAATTTGGGTATCACATTGGGGTACTATAACCATGGAGTTAAAAAAGACACTTTTATGGGTGGGTTAGTATAACAAGTATGCTTTAGAAATTGATGTTTTTTTATATAAATTTGCATAATGTATTGATCGAAATTGATGTTTTTTTTATATAAATTTGCATAATGTATTGATCGTAAAATTGATGTATATATATATATATATATATATATATATATATATATATATATATATATATATATATATATATATATATATATATATATATATATATATATATATATATATATATATATATATATATATATATATATATATAATATATATATATGTGTATATATATATATATATATATATATATATATATATATATATTTATATATATATATATATATTTATGTGTATTTATATATATATATATACCTACACATACATATACACAATTCAATACCTGCTAAAGTTTGGCCTATGAACCTCTCCACATCTAAGAATATAAAAAGGAGAGTAGTACTTGTAATTCTATCCAACTTATTGTCACTTCCTGTCTATGCCATTAATCATTTAGATTTTTATAAGTCCAATTTATTGACATTTCATCATAGTAATGATATTTGCAAGTTAATTTCAGTCAGTTTTCACAAGTATCAAGACAAATCTCCTCCTCCTCGCATCAATACAAGCTGTTAGTCACCTAGCTTCAATATTTTTGAGGAGATTGCAGGAAGGTTTTCAATTTTTAATTTAAATGTCAAGAAAAAAAGAAGAAAAAACTTAATAATGATAATAAAATCCTTACAGATTTTCTGCTCAAGATTCCTTACACTCAATATCTAACTGATACCTCTCAGAGAAAATAAGTCTATTTTTGAATTTTTCAAACACTGGTTTTTATTGGGGCAAGATACCTTATCCATCATTCCAACCCCCTAATGTAGTGAAATCTTGTTTGCCATCGATTGGATCAATACGGTGGCACGTGAGGGAATCACATTTCACGAGTGTGCTTTGCTAACGACCACATCTATTGATTGTGAATCTGAAGTTGTTGCTGCTAATGCTGCAGCATTAGAATTCAATCTGGAACGGCACTGTACTGTCGTACTTGTTGGATGCTATACGGATCTTATTGAAGGTTTAAAAATACCTTAGTAGATGCCTTGGTTAGAAATTTGATCTTTTTCAAAAAGATCAAATGGGCACTTGCTTATTCTCCACATGTAGATTAAAGTACTTGTTGATGGAAAGGTATCTCTCAAGGTTGAATATATTGTCACCCCATATTAGGTCCATTCCCCACCCCCAAGAACCTCACCCACAAATCACGTATAAAACAAAAGGTACTAGCAATTTCTTTATTTTTTATTTTAACCCTTACTCTACCACATATGATATTAGTGCCATTTTGGGTGCCCCAATCTTTGGCTCTGCCTCCCGAGCATGTTAGAAAAAAGTGCCGGTAGAGTAAGGGTTAATTTATCCACGGAAAATGTGCCAACTCAAAAATATATGCGGCATCAATCCCGGTGGGTGGCCCACCGGGTCACTGAAGCAGAAAGAGCCTAACTATGCTGCCCAGAAGACAGAGGACCCTTCAATAATCAGCCTGTGCTTAACCCTTACTCTACAACCCTGCAATATTATCGCCGTTTTGGGTGCCCCAATCTTTGGCTCCTCCCAAGCGTGTTTTAAAAAAAGTGATGGTAGAGTAAGGGTTAAAGTACTCACTTTTAAAGGAGTTGTCTGTCGAAAAGTGTTCACGTCTTTTTTTTTTTTTTTGCTAAGTTATGGGAACTTTGAATTAACACAGGTCTTATGTTTAATACGTACTCATGTCATTGAAAAATTACTCAAGTATTCATAAGAAATAGTAGTAATTCGAACATTCGCATCAAAGGTTTTCAGCATCACGTGCACAGAAAGTGTGTTTGAAAATTCTTGAGACTCAAGAAAATACGGCCGTGCTTTTCAGCCGCCAGCTCCTTTCAGTATGTGTTTTGCATTGGGAAGTAAATTATCCTACAGTGTTTTTATTCTAGAGGTTGATTTCTATTTGAAGCTGAGTTACCTCGGTATCTGATCTGTCAGAAACAGCACAGAAGCTGTGGGATAAATGCTTAGGACAACACCAAAAGAATGTTTGAAGTTCAGGTTCCACTTATGAATTAAGTTATGGGTTCCACTTATGAATTAACTTGTGGGATGTATGGCTTAGTATAAGCAGGGAGTTGGAATAGAACATGAGGGATAGTAATGCACTTGTCAATTGTGTGACTCACAATTACACCTCCGGACAAGGTGAGTCATTGCACCAAAGTGGGTGGACAAAACTTGCACATTGTTACACCCTTCAGTCACTTAGGTGACTGACGTTCGTGACTGACATTTTTGGTGAAATGAATTACCCCAAAACAATCACCACTGTACAAAGTCAATGGGTCTGAAGTAAATTGACCCACCCCAGAGTCACTCTGGTGACTGACAATTTGGTACAACGACGCACATATGAGTCACTATTTCATATGTCAATGACTCGACCTTTGACTGAAATTGCCGAGGTAGTAGGAGTGAGTCATACAACTGACAAGTGCATAATATAGTCATGTACATTGTTGCACCCCTCAGTCACTTAGGTGACTGACATTCATGACTGACATTTTTGGTAAAATGACTTACCCCAAATCAATTACCTCTGTACAAAGTCAATGGGTCTGAAGTAAATTGACCCACCCCAGAGTCACTCTGGTGACTGACAATTTGGTACAACATATGAGTCCCTATTTCATATGTCAATGACTCAACCTTTGACTGACATTGCAGGGGTAGTAGGGGTGAGTCATATAACTGACAAGCGTATAATATACAGTACATCTGTCAGCAGCATCAGAAACACAGAAGTTATTATACAACACACACACACAAATGTGCATATTATTGACCTTAAAAACTATTAAAAAAAAATACTAAAAAAAGCTGTTGAATTGTCAAGTTTTATCTGATTTTGATGTGAATTTTTGCTACTTTTTAAGCCATTTCATTCATTTTGCCTGTACTTGTCTGTAGATCTTAAACAGAACACAAGGTAATTTTTGTGTACATTTGGATTTATATTTTCTGATATCAATTACCACCAAACTTTATTCTGAAGATGCTAAATGCCTTTAGTAAGCTTAAATCTCTTCTTTAGAATAATCAAAACCATTTGTTCAATTCATTGAAAATTTGCAGTAACAAGCAAGTCACACAGTGTCATATTTTTTTTTATATATTAGGAGATAGTTGCTTTAAAAAGCATCACTCGATCTCTCCACATGCAACTCAGCTGTGCCAGTATCTCAGTCACCTACAAGCAGGCTGTAAACATCTAGGGCATGATGGTTTATTTTCTTAAGCTTCTCAGCCCACCAAGAAAACTCCCAGAGCAAATGAATATTTGATGTCTCCTGTTTCCAACTGGCACATTTTTTCTGTCTGTAAAAGCAAGCAGAAATTTATCGACCTTTATCTCAAAAACAACCAATACATATGTTGTAGGTGAGAGAAACTGTCCAATGATCAGTGATGAAGAAAGGTGAATTTTATGAACTGGTTCTCCCATCGTTAAAGAAATTTGTCTTCAAAGTGTTTGTATTTGTATATAGCAGAGCCGTAATTCTCCTTCACAAATTGTAGGGGAGGGGGCAGGGGCTAACATTGTCCTCCACATTGTAGGGGACATCGGTTTTTAAAACCATATGTATATTTTCAATTTTGCCAGAAAGTGTGGGGGGGGGGAGGGGGGGGGGAGTCCCCTTTTTTCTTTCCCCAGGAATTACAGCCCTGATTGATAAGAATATCTCAATACTTTAATTTTATTAGATTCTTATAGTTATGCAGGTCTGATAATATTTTACTCAAAACATAAACATTTTAAGCTTCACATTGACAAATACAAATTCCTTTTGATGTCTTGAGACCCAAGAGACACTGCTCAGGTGATAGAGTATTCTCCTAGACATAGACAGGATTTGAGAGGGAGGAGGGGCACTTTTTTTCCCATAATTTTTGTCTCTTCTATGGTAATGTATTGCATCTTAGCATGATTTTTTTGTTCCCCCTTCCTACCCCCTTTCCCCCTCTCTCCTCCCACACTTTAGATAGGCAAATCACTCCAATGTTCCTAGAGCCTTATTTCTTACATTTTAGCACATTTATTTATCTTAAAGGATTAGTACAGGGAAAAGCAAGTCTATTATCTTATTTGTATAGAAACAACTGAAATCAGACTAGTTGCGATTTCACAGCCTCAGATTCCTTAAAGTCTTGATGTATTTTAAAGAAAGTTTATTAATGTTTTTCACTATTTACATTATTTTTCTTCAAACTTTCTTCAGGTGTTATATTATAAATAACCTTCCTAGATTAAGTTTTACTACTTTTTTTTGACATATCCCATGGTTTATAAACCACAAAATTGCAGGTCAAAATATGATAGAATACACAAAGACTTTTGAGGAATCTGAGGCTATGACATCACAACTAGTCTGATTTCAGTCGCTTCTATACAAATAATACCAAACTTGAAAGTTAAATATTTCCTGAATGGAATAAGATTTTTGAATGCTTTCTTCACCATTTTGTTCCTTTTGACGTCCTCTTTGATATAAGATAAACATGCTTGACCCTGGAACTAATCCTTTAAAAAGTGACAAAATGAAATAAACTTTTTTTTAAATACATCCACAATTGTTAAGAATGTGAGGATTAAGACGCAAACTTTTCACAGTAGACTTACTACACCGGTTATTTCTGCACAGATAAGACACCGCTTTAAACCTAAACATTTTTTTAATGGAATATATAATTTTGAGTGCTTTCTTCATCATGTTGTTTCTTTTAAAATCCTCTTTTATATGAGATGGACTTGCTTGACCACTGAACTAATTCTTTAATAAAGATCCATGATAATTTTGTCATGGAGTGGGTGTTTGTTCCTCCTTTCGTGTGTTTATTGGTATTGACAAGCTAAGTGAAGAAAATTCAAATATTTATCTCAGTTTGTTGAGCGAGAGATTAAGAATAGTCATTAGACAAACAGTGGACCGCAAAGTAAAATGATGTATATGATATTAAACTCTCATCTCCATATTTTAGCTTACCGGTCATAAATCATACTAGTTGCCCAGCTTGCTTAGACGGTAAGAAAGAAACTCCAGGCTAGTCATATAATTGTAATGATGGATGTAAGAAACAACTATTTATATACCCAAACTAAATAGAGCTGAGGCAATTTGCTCATTCGCTTACGCAAGTTAATTGAGACGTACTTTCTGCTATTGACCGTAACGCGGGCAATCTATACTTGGTTTTGTGTGTCTTAAACAGTAATGGATTATGTTTACATTATTACTGATGAGTGGCACTTAGCAAACGCTGGCCATTAATGTTAATTTGAAACCCATTATTTTGTTAATTTTATTGATGTGAAGCCCCCATGTGTTCCTGAATTTTTGTCTTGTGTTTGTGTTAAGGCTGTCTGTAGTTTCATTAGGAGATTTAATGCATCAAATTAATAATCTTCTGTTGCAGGATATTTTCAAATGCTCAAAAGAGGGATATATTCACTCATTAAGCATTTAAAAAGAGGGGGTAATATTGACTCATTTAAAAAGGGAATATATTGACTCATTAAGCATTTAAAAAGAGGGGATGTATCGACTCATTAAGCATTTAATAAGAGGGGATATATTTACTAATTAAGCATTTAAGAAGAGGGGATGTATTGACTCATTGAGCATTTACAAAGGGGATATATTGACTCATTAAGCATTTAAAAAGAGGGGATTATTGACTCATTATTTACAAAGGGGATATATTGACTCATTAAGCATTTAAAAAGGGGATATATTGACTCATTAAGCATTTAAGAGGGGATATATTGACTCATTAAGCATTAAAAAGAGGGAATATATTGACTCATTAAGCATTTAAAAAAAATGGATATATTGACATATTAGGCATTTAAAAGGATGGGATATATTGACTCATTAAGCATTTAAAAGGAGGGGATATATTGACTCATTGAGCATTTAAAAAGAGGGGATATATTGACTCATTAAGCATTTAAAAAGGGGATATATTGACTCATTAAGCATTTTAAAAGGGAATATATTGACTCATTAAGCATTTAAAAAGAGGGAATATATTGACTCATTAAGCATTTAAAAAGAGGTGATATATTGACTTATTAAAAAGCATTTAAAAAGAGTGGATCTATTTGCTCATTAAGCATTTAAAAAGAGGGGATATATTGACTCATTAAGCATTTAAAAGGGGATATATTGACTCATTAAGCATTTAAAAGAGTGAATATATTGACTCATTAAGCATTTAAAAAGATTAAATATATTGACTCATTAAGCATTTAGAAAGAGGGATATATTGACTCATCAAGCATTTAAAATAGAGGATATATTGACTCATTAAGCATTTAAAAAGAGGGGATATATTGACTCATTAAGCATTTAAAAGGAGGGGATGTATTAACTCATTAAGCATTTAAAATAAAGAGAGATATCAATATTGACTCATTAAGCATTTAAAAAGGGGATATATTGACTCATTAAGCAATTAAAAGAGGGATATATTTGACTCATTAAGCGTTTAAAAAGAGGGATATTTTGACTCATTAAGCATTTAAAAAGAGGGGATATATTGACTTTTAAGCATTTAAATAGAGGGGATATATTGACTCATTAAGCATTTAAAGAGGGGATATATTGACTCATTAAGCATTTGAAAAGAGGGGATATATTGACTCATTAAGCATTTAAAAGTAAGCATTTAAAAAAAAAAAGGATATTAATATTGACTCATTAAGCATTTAAAAAGAGGGGATATATTGACTCATAAAGCAATTAAAAAGAGGGGATATATTGACTCATTAAGCATTTAAAAACGGGATATATTGACTCATTAAGCATTTAAAAAAATGGATATATTGACTCATTAAGCATTTAAAGTACAATATTAAATACATTAATAAAGAATAGTTTTTAAATGAAGAATTGTTTGACAGGAGACCGACCGCACCAGTACATTATAGTTCATCATAACTATGGGCTGGCTAAACTACAGTCGCCTTTCTTTCTTGCACATACACAATACAGTTTGATAACAAACATCTCACACTATAAATTTCTACAATTGTACACAAAATTAAGAGAAAAGGGACAACTTTTGGGAACCTTTTTAGTGTAATGATGATGAATATTCTATCCAAGGAGGAGGATGGAGGGAGAAGGGGGGGGGGAGGAGAGGAGGGGGAGGAGAGAAGGGGGAAGGGGAATACACTTCCTGTCAGGGACTTCTAGCTCCTCCAAATTTTCAATCTGTCAGGCACTTATAGGACAATTTGCATACACCCCCTCCCCGCCCCTCATGTCGCACAGGCCTAACCCCCCTTTTGTTTCCCTCATGTCACAACCTAACCCCCTCTTTTGCCCCTTAAGTCGCATAGGTGTATAAGTAGTCCATCATCGGATTAATCCTAGTGCCGTCCCCATGTCCTCTCTTTCTGGCACCGTAACAGTGCCATTTACAGTCTTATTATTTTTATAGCAACTGTTTTTATGCTGTTCGTGCAAAAAGGTAATTACATCATACTATATGTTTTCAGTGATTATTTAAAAAAAAAAAAAAAAAAAAAGTGCTCTCAAATACTATGAAAAGTTCATGGGTAACAAATTCATGGTCTGTTTTAGTTAGTGATCTACTTCCATTCATGTCAGGAATGTTTTTGTTGATGCAGAGAAGCCTCTGTTAGCTGCTATATTTTGTCTTATTAATTATTACCCGAGGGCCGAAGCTTTTTGATTGTCTGAGAAAAACATCGGGAAGGGATATTCAGCTTGAATAGATTGGGAACCATTTGTCAATTTTCTTTTTGCGAGAAAGAAGCAGCATTTTGGGCTGCTGCTACATAGTGATAAATTCCTCTACAGTCCAATCCTGATCTCTTTCTTTCTGACTCGAGGCCTCTGGAGGTGTAGCGTATTTTAGGCTGTAGTGTGTTCTCACTGGGAATAAGTTCTCAATTGATGGATATTCTGGAGATTGGGTTACAAGTTGTAGCCTCTGACTGATATTTAAAGGACCGTTTAGGGGGATTATTCAAATATTTGTTTTAAGATTGATATGATACAAGCAATAACTGATCAACTGTCTCCGTTTGTTAGATATGGTTTTCCGGCTGGTTTTTCCTCCTTTTCTTTTCTTTTTTCTTCTTTCACATTTAGTCTTTCTTTTTCTAAGTTCTACTAATATTCTTATAAATAACTCTTGAAAAGGTCCTTTGAATAGATAAATGGATAGATGTAGTTCGTAAATGTCAATAAAATGCAGATTCTTGCCGTAAGACTTGCGTAAAACAGGCTTTGACAGTGAGGCAAATGACTTCATTCGTATTGGGTTTACATATAAGGATATAAATAAACTTTACTTTGATGAAACGAATAGTGTTTCTTAGCTGTCAGTGGTTATAATTGAAGAATGCGCAGTTGATTAGATTTTAAATGGAGTTTTATTCGTATACGTCATTGTGATTATGTGAGGTTTCTGTGGGAGTACAGGTAGTTACTTTTGAAGAGTGAGATTTGGCAAGATTACTGTGGCATATTTGATTGAACTTAATGCCACAATGTAGCTTTGTACAAAAATAATTCATGTTTTGATGTGTTTTATATGATAATAAAAGGATTATATTTCCCATGCGGTCGTGACATTGCAACATAAGTATGATACTTAACACATTGAGTCCTGCTAGGTTTTAGGTTGTAATTCCCTTGGGGCCCGGAAGGATTTTTTTCCTTTAAATTTTGTGTAATTAATGTACTTATATTTGGTACTCAAATAGTTAGGTGTTGTACCTAGTAAAGGTACACAAACTATATATTTTCTAAAAGATAGTATTTAATTTTTTTAATTTTTTTTTTAAACCCTTTAATTGCAGGTAGATTAGCTTAAATACCAGTCACTTTTGTAAACAAATGATGTTAACGTGTGGTAACATTAACATTGCTCCACTTCCCTTTTTTATCTGCGTTGTCTATGACAAAGTTGATCTAAAAATCACCATTATTTATAAGCAATTCCTCTTTATCACTGTCAAAATCACTCTCGCTATCACTGTTCGTATCAAAATCTATGAAATTTGGCTCCAAATCTTGACTCGTCTGTCACTATCTAACGGTGGAGGATGGCCAATTAATTAGTAACACCATTTTGTGTGTAAATTACCATTACAAATCTCCGCTTCACTTCGTTTACAAATTTTGTCCTGTGGTTGACCCTTTACACTTAAAAATAGGTAGACTAAATGTTTATTTACATTAATTTTACAAAACAAAAAAGGAAGTACCCCACCAATTTGAATAAATTCCATTTAATTGATGCTATGATATCCGTCGCGCATACGTGACGCTGGTACATATAAGGAAAAAAAATATGGACGCGTATACGTGATGCTGGGACTCAATGTGTTACCTGTAGTCTTAAATTCTAAGTCTTGACTTTTGTTATAAAGTTTCGTATCTGAAATACTGTAATTGACACACTAACGAACTTATAGCTATAAGGAAACTTCTTGATGAATACTTTAAAGTTAAAACTGCTACAGCACAGTGTGCCCGTATTATTTGAGAAAATGTGCAAATCGTGACAGTATCTACATTTTGTAATGTTATTTTGCTGGTTTTATAATCTTTTGTCACAAAATGATGAAAACAGTGATGAACTAGAATATCAGCACTCTGTAGAGCGCATACCTCCACTAACTTACAGGATCTTATCCACATGTACACTCCGACTCGCTGTCTACGCTCCAGCTCTAAGTTATCGCTCGTACCTCCTTCTGTTTCTACAAAGTCATAATATGGTCAGCGTTCGTTTCAATCTTTAGCTACTTTTCTCTGGAACAATCTACCGACACATATCAAAGAGGCTCAAGCTGTAACTAAGTTTAAATCATTGTTAAAAACGCATCTTTTCTCACTTTTATAAGTTGTTTCCCTATTTCCCCCTCTTTCATTTCATTTGTTTTTCCAGCGCAATGAGACTTTAGTGTGTGTTGCGCTTTATAAGAACTGTACATTATTATTATTATTATTATTATTATTAACCGTTTTGAAAATTCACCAATCCTCATTACACTGTCAAAGGCATTTACTGACATTCTAACTTTGAATTTGAAATGAAGTATTCTAGATATTTCAGTTAAATGGGGTTGTATACATGCTGTATCTAGCTTATACAGGGCTGTAATTCTCATTTTAAGGAGGGGAGGAAGGAGGGCATGTCCTCTTTTCCAGAAAGTAGGAAGGAGGTAGGGGAGGGGATGAAGGAGGGCATGTCCTCTTTTCCAGAAAGTAGGAAGGAGGTACATATTTCATTTTTTCCCCTTTAAATTCTGCTGAAAAGTGGGGTGGGGTGGGGCATGTCCCCCTGTCTCCCCGGGAATTACAACCTTGATCTTATTCTTTGTGGACCTGTAGAATAATCTTAAAACAATGATCATACTTTTATAGCTCAAAATTATTCTGAGACGTTTTGCAAGTTTGAAGATTGCATTCCAAATTGCTGCTGTGCTTCCTGAGGAGCACTTAAGCAAATATCCGTTGTTCCAGGTATCAGTGAATTCTGGATTGAGAAGTTTCTAGTGTTTAAGAATTTCTTTGTTGAAGAATAATAAACAACCCCCAGGACGACAATTGATTCGAAACATTTAACGATTCTCCGCTCCTACTCTGATCATGGTGGAGATCAAAAGAGCTGTCTCTCTCTGCTGCCCAAAGCAGACGCTCATTTGATCTAGAAAAATAATGGACTGATGAAAGATGCTTAATCAGCTGAACACATGGTTATGTTTGTCGATCCTCTCGTAGGTCTTGACAAGTTTTTACTCATTGTTTGCCCAGCACTACACTGAACAGACTTGCATGTCGCCCCATCTATTTAATTGGAGGGGAAGAAAGGAAAACTGCAGTGACATTTTAGATGACGGATGCTTGTTTTCGATGATATAGTGATCTGTATTGTGTGTCACTTTATAATTCAGTTGTTTCTTAGGGTGGTGTGATTAGTAATTTTGATTGAAGTGAGACAAGTTGTGCAATATGAGTTTTAAGAGGTTGCAGACAATTCCCTCTCACAGTTATCCTGGTGTTAAGGTGTTGAGTCTTAAAGCCACTGGTATGCAATAATTGAAAGATGAATTTATATTTGTAGCCAAAAATGCAATATATGCATAATGTTCCAAGGATGTTTGTTGAGGGGGTGGAGAGAGGTAGCCCAATTTTCAGTAATGGCTGAAAGGTATAATACCAATTCATACAATCATATACAAACAAATTTGAGCAAACAGTTCACAAGTTGTAAAAGTGAGGGAGGTAAAGGATTAGTTCAGTGGTCAAGCATGTCCATCTGATATGAAGAAGGACTTCAAAAGAAACAAAATGGCGAAGAAAGCATTGTAAAATCTTATTCCATTAAGGAGATAATAAAGGATTAGTTCAGTGGTCAAGCATGTCCATCTTATACGAAAGAAGACTTGAAAGAAAAAAAAAAAAGTGAAAAAGCATTGCTTGGTATTTGCTAATTGATGTAGATTTGAACAGAAGTAGCATCACATGGTCTGTCTTTTACTCTTGTTGGATACAGCTATGGGAAAACACGTGCAAATTTCGAGAACTCTGGTCGGGATTTAGTAGCCTTTATGATATTCGGTACCTCTGGGTATGAGGAAGGTTTTTAATTTACAGTGAGACTCAAAGAAAAAAAAAAAAAAACACTCACTTATTGACTGCCAGCTATGTTAAGCTACTCCTCTGTACTTTGATCTCCATGCTTGGCTCCAAATTTGATTTAAAAAATGATCATTTTTTATATCTATATATTTTTTTATCGCAATTCTATTTATTTTCATGTTTGCAGAAGTTAAATAGAGCAGAAGTAACTTCTTCACTTGTTTCCTCTTCATATCTATTTTCTAGTTAAGTGAAAATTTAAAGTGAATCAATAATTAAAAGACAGATAAAAGTAAATTCTCCGAATGATTATCATATGGCCTTAGAACCCCTAGATTATATCAAAACAGTATTATTTTGATGATTTTTGATATCCGGTCTTTTTTGACAAATTGTTTGGTCACAAGGGAGGGTTATTGGCTCCAACTGCCATGAAGGGATTTTAATACATTGATAAACATCATTACAGTAGAAAGCTACCCAAGAAAATGCATTTTATTGCTCCGGGGGATACAGATGAAATTAAAGGATTGATGATAATTTTTGTTAAATTAATGGAAACATATTTGCAAATAATTCTCATTAATGGAAAATTCAAATTTGTGGAAAGTAATTATTGGCATGTTTACATAAAAGAAGAGAAATATATATTTGAATATTAACTCTTTGATGGCATGAATGCATTTTATCTTCAATTAGTTTAGACATTTGTATATGGAAAAAAAAAAAAAAAAACAGCAAAGTGAGGGATATTTATTTCTTCATGGAAAGGTAACTAGTTTACAACAAGGTTGAAAAGTAAAATAAAATTATAATTATACTCTTTAAACCTTACTCTACCATGCGGTGATATTATCGCCAATTTGGGTGCCCCATTTTTGACCCCGCCTCCCAAGCACATTTTCATAAAAAGGGCTGGTAGAGTAAGGTTTAATCAACCTGCCACAAGTGTGCCAACTCAAAAATATATGCAGCATGGTTCCGGTGGTTGGCCCACTGAGGCGGATTGGGCCCGACTCTGCAACTCGGAAGACAGAGGACCCTTCAATTATTAGCCTATGCTTAACCCTTGCCCTACCACATGGCGATATTGTTGGCATTTTGGGTGCCCCGTCTTTGACCCTGCCTCCCAAGAGCATTAAAAAAAAAAAAAAATGCTGGTAGAGTAAGGGTTAATCAACCTGCGACATGTGTGCCAACTCAAAAATATATGCAACATGGTTCCGGTAGCTGGCCCACTGGGACACTGAAGCGGAATGGGCTCAACTCTGCAGCTCGGAAGACGGAGGACCCTTCAGTAATCAGCCTGTGCTTAACCCTTACCCTACCACATGGCGATATTATTGGCGTTTTGAGTGCCACATCTTTGACCACGCATCCCAAGCGCCTTTTCAAAAAAGTGCTGGTAGAATAAGAATAAGGGTTAACTCACAAATGGAACCGTGACAAAATCTTGATGTTGGGACCTTTGTTAACATTTTAGAATTGGCTCGCCCCTAGTCTTCTCAGTCCCTGTGTACTAGCTGTCGATTATCTAATATGAGGTTACTGCAAGATTAAACCATGTTAAATCTGTGAAGGTTTTCTATCAGAAGGAATTTTGCCCTACTACCCTGTGATGGATTATGATATTAAACTAAATTCTTTTCCTTTATCATTTACAGTTATGGCCCCTAATTCAGCTCCACAAATAACGGTAGACCCGGAAGATATTCTTGTGCAAAGAAATGAACCAGCTTCAATGGAATGTCAAGCATCGGGAAAACCACCACCTGTAATAACAGTAAGTAAATGTGTCCTTGCACGTATACCCTTGCTTTGCCATACTGGTTGATGCAGTTTTATAATTTGACCAACTTGGTATTATGAAATCCAAGCCTCTGTGGTGTTGATGTATACACCACACACACATCTCTTTTTACCCTTGGCTCCTTTTCCACTGTCCTGATTCCTTTTTTGCCATTCTGGCTTCTTTTCTGCCCTCCTGGCTTCTTTGCCACCCTCCTGGCTTCTTTCCTGGTTCATAAATGCCGTCCTGGTTCCTTTTCTATCGTCCTGGCTCATTTTCCACAGTCCTGGCTTCTTTGCATTCGTCTTGGCTCCTTTGCAACTATTCTGGCTTCTTTGCCGCTGTCTTAGCTCTGTTGCCACAGTCCTGGCTGTTTTGATCCCGTCCTGGCTGTTTTGACTCCGTCCTGGCTTGTTTGACATTGTCCTGGCTGTTTTGACACCGTCGTGGCTGTTTTGACACCGTCCTGGCTGTTTTGACACCATCCTGGCTGTTTTGACACCGTCCTAGCTGTTTTGTCACCGTCCTGGCTATTATGAACACCGTCCTGGCTGTTTTAACACCGTCCTGGCTGTTTTGACACCGTCGTGGCTGTTTTGACACCGTCCTGGCTGTTTTGACACCGTCTTGGCTGTTTTGACACCGTCCTGGCTGTTTTGACACCGTCCTGGCTGTTTTGACACCGTCCTGGCTGTTTTGACACCGTCCTGGCTGTTTTGACACCGTCCAGCTGTTTTGACACCGCCCTGGCTGTTTTGACACCGTCCTGGCTGTTTTGACACCGTCCTGGCTGTTTTGACACCGTCCTGGCTGTTTTGACACCGTCCTGGCTTCTTTGGCACTGTCCTTGTTCCTTTGTCGTTTTGACCAGCTTACTCTGCTCTCTGTTTGTGCCTACCCTCCTTTCCTTTTATCTCTGCAAGGAGGTTGTAGGGTCATTATGCCCGTATGTTAGATCTGACTGCATGTTTAACTCAACCGTTAGAGCCCCCACTTTCGGTTGTGTCTTTTCCCCGAAGAAGTCACACTAAAGACTTAAATAACAGGGCCTGCTGCCTGCCTGCCTAGTGCACAACATAAGGAAGTAGGTTAGTGACTTGTGTTTCCATCATAAAGCACTGTTAGTACACATAACACTTGAAAAAGCATTATATAAGAAATCAGTATTGCTATAAGGAAATGGTATTACCATTAAATTTTTAACTACAGACCAGTTATAAGGGGCAGAATTTGAGTAGCCTTACATAAATGTTTAGTTTAAATGTTACCAAACAACCTGTTTATACATTGTGTGTAAAGTCATGAGATGCATATCTAATTGTTTTAAAAGGATTTGCATATTTAACCCTCTTTTTTGAAGGAGCACAAGAGCTTTTAAACGTGCCTGTTTAAAAGAATTATCAAGCTGCTCTTCATGTAACAAAATGGAAAAAAAAAAAAAGACATGCAGTAGATTAGAAACAAAATCGTTTTATCCTGCAAATACAAAACAGAGTTGAAACTGTCAACAGCCATATTTCAACTGAAACTGTCAAAGCATCTTAAGACAGCCATAAATTTATTGCATGAAATTCTATTTCACGAAATTATACTCTGAACCATGTGTGTATCCTTTCGGAAACCCCTGTTGGATTTTCTGCAGCAAGGGATATCTCACCTACTGCCAAACAATGACAATCTCACCAAATGATGCCAATCTCACCATGTGACGCCAATCTCACCAAAGGACGCCAATCTCTCCAAAGGACGCCAATCTCTCCCACATAGGCCATGTTCTCACTGATCTCGGGATCATGATCCCCCAACTGATTGTCTTGCTCGATAATTGTAGAACCAACCATGTCATTTGTTCTCACCTGTGTATGAGTCCACAATCAGACCGGCAGGTGTCTTGTGTGACCATATCATTGGCGTAGCCAGAGGGGGGACCTAGGCCCCCCTTATCAATATCCCTAAAAAAAAATGCAAAAGGGAGAGGATACCATACCCCCTCCCCTTAGACCTCTTTCCATATTGGTGAAATAAATAACCAAAAAAATGCACTACTTTAGTTACTAAATCACCCCCAGTGAAAAATCTTACTTATGACAATGGGTCATGCTAGGTAATGCTTTGCAAGTCCACTGCTACCTCCACCGCAAAACCACCCAGTGGTTCTGGCAACTATCTCATCTGGCATGATATCAGATTCAGTGGCATCTTTTAGGTTAGTTGCTGATAGGAGTAAATGATTATCCCCTGGCCAATGAAAGGTGGTGAAGAGGGAATATAGCATCTTTACCATTCGTCCGCATCTATTGTCTGTCTGTCCATCCACATCTATTTTCCATCTTGTCCGTCCACATCTATTGTCCGTCCGTCTGTCCGTCCACATCTATTGTCTGTCCGTCCGTCCACATCTATTTTTCGTCCGTCCATCCACATCTATTGTCCATCCATCCATCCACATCTATTGTCTGTCCATCCGTTCACATCTATTGTCCCCCATCTGTCCTCATTCTCATTCTCCGGCCTCGTTTGGTCAGGGAAGTAGGGAACAAAAGATTGCTGCTCTAGGAAAGGAATTCAAACTATTTTTATGAAACAAAATTTATATAAAAAAGAACGAATGCATTCCAGACTTAAATAGCAGCAATTTAAGAATTTGTTCTGGGACGAAAAAAAGAAGAAAAAAAAGTTGAATTATGGGACTGACAACTGAATGGAATTTTATAATAAAGTTTTTTGGAAATGAATATAGGGGAGAAAAAAAAGAAAAAAAAGGGTTTTCTAGAATAGAGTGCAAAAATAATAGACTTATGATAAACTCCCAATTTAATCTGCAGTGAATTTTTTTTCTGATTTGGTAGGTAGAATAGCCCTATTTGGTTTATAAGGGGGAAAAAAGTTGAGCATCTTTGACTTAAGGCTAGAGGGGAAGGGGTGGGGGTAGGGGTGTAGTACAATGGAGTGAGTGGCGGTGATAGTAAAAGTTGAAATGATGAAAAGGTGGATTGGGGTAGTAGGTGAATGGATGATTGTAGGTGAAGGGGGGATGTTAGGTGAATGGGGGATGTTAGGTGAATGAGGAGGGATGGTAGGTGAATGAGTCATGTTGAGGAATAGAGGGTGGTAGGTGAATGGAGGATGGTAGACGAATGGAGGATGGTAGATGAATGGATGATGGTAGATGAATGGAGGATGGCAGATGAAGGAGGGATGGTAAGTGAATGGGGCATGTTGAGTTGGGACAGGGTGGCAGGTGGGACAGGGTGGCAGGTGGGTTGGATGGTAGGAGGGATAGGAGTATAGTACAGGTTGGTATGGTATATAGGACAGGGTGGCAAGGCATATGGTGAGATGTTATCTTGAATTCAGGTGTAATGGCATATGGGTTATGTTGTGGAATGGTATCTGGATTTCATGTATGATTTCCTGGATATAAGATAGGACATCATGCAGACCAAGAGGGTGGGATGGCAGTTGTGACATAGGGTGGAAAGGATGTTATTAGCAGTGAGGAGATTTGTATCGTTTGCGATGTCTGGTTAATTGTATTTTATGTTAAAAGTAGGTGGTGTGCCAAATAAGTGAAACATAAAAGACATTCATATATCTAAGTTGAGCAGATGATTGATTTTTATATATTTTAAAATTATTTTATTTCTGGGTTACAGCTGATTACTAGAAATATTTTACTTTAATGTGAAATCTATAAAGTGCAGTGCATGCCCAAATCTTAAAGCAAAGATATCGTCTCAGAAATACATTCAGAAGTAAACACTGTTGTGCTGGCAACGTCACTTCTGCTTTTAAATTTTCCTTATTGATTGTAAGAAATCTGTCATGTTATCAATACCACATGTAGGTCCATATGTTCGGTCCTACAGACAGACGTGTGATCATTAGGGGAAATTGATAACTGGAAATGACATAACCAGCACGGCGGCGCTCACTTTGAATGTATTTATGGGACGATACCTTTGCTTTAATATAATTATGTTTTTTTTCATGGTTTATATACGAAAATTCTGTATGTTCATCAGTCAAGAGGAGAAAAGCTTTGCGTTGGGCAGGTTTGATGTGATGAGGATTGCAGGCCAAGGGACCGACACAATTTTTCTAGAAATGTGTGTTGAAAAAGTATGGGAAATAACCCATCTTCTTTTCCGTCAAAAACGGAATTAAAAAAAAATAAAAAAATATTTGGTAAAATCATGAAATTTTGTGTTTGAAATTCAAAATTCTGTAACACTTCCTCATCAACCTACATGTGTATATTGACATGATGAAAGTTTAGAATACTGCACCTAGACCTAGAGATTCTAGATTTGAGTGGGTTTGCTATTTTAACAAATTTCCATAAAATTAAAAACAAATCTCCACATTGGGATGTCTGCAGATGTCATTAATCCTGGAAAGTTAGCCAATCCATATTGTCACCTGTCACTGTTAAGTTTCTAGACACTTATTAAAGCTAACCGTGTTGTCAATACCTATCACGCTAACCGTGTTGTCAATACCTATCACTGTCTCTATAGTATACTCAAAGTTTCTAGACTTATATATGATATATTTTTCAGATGGTCATCTCTATTCGTATTTTGCACTTTTTCTGTTATTTAAAGCGATTGACCGTTCAAGTTTCATTTCAAGGTGTGAAAAGTTTTCCCGTGAAGAAAATAATAATTGGAAAATGGTAATTTACTTGAAGATTTCAAGTGTATTACGTTGATGTAGGGATGGAAGGGGAGAGAGCTGTTAACCTTATTCCATTCTTCTCTTAAAGATAAAGAAAGCTGTATGTAAGATGATGTATGCTATAAATGAAAGCAGTAGGGAAGCTAAAACTATAATACGACCATGTATGAAGTGTTTGAAATAACACAATAAAAACTAAACAAGGCTTTTGGTGCATTGTTGAATGTTTTCATAGCTGGCTGATATGGTACCAGTTAGTTTTGTTAAACAATTTTGATGGTTGATTATCAATTAAATGATGACCTTGTTTTGACCTAAATTTGGGGACAAAAGTGTTAGCTTAGACTCAGTTTTGCATTGTTGTAAGCTGGCTGACCCCTAAAACAATGTTGATGGTTGATTATCAATTAAATGATGACCTCCCAAAAGCCCTCCTCCCCCCTCCTCCCAGCCTCCTCCCTGTGCAATACGTTCTACCTACACCACTGGAACTAAGCATCTCTACATGGTAAGTTCATTAAAAGTGCATTATTTTTAGTGTACGATTAAAGCAGTATACATCACATTGTGTATCCGGAGCAGTATGGCTTGAATTGTATCTCCAGAGTTGGACACCCATCTAGAGAGAATGTGCTTTTAACCGTTGGAAACTAGACTCTTGTTACTTTTTGAAGTGTTTGTAATGTACCTGATAGGGTGCTACAAGGTCACGACTTTAAAGGATTAGTTCAGGGTCAAGCAAGTCATATCTTATATGAACAGGGACTTCAATAGAAACTGAAAATGGTGAAGAAACCATTTCAAAATCTTATTCCATTAAGGAGATATCAAAGTTTAAAGTTTGGTGTCATTTGTGTAGAAACAACTGAAGTCAGACCACTTGTGATGTCGTAGCTTTAGATTCCCAAAGTTGTTATGTGTTCTATCATATTTTGTCCTGTGATTCTGTGGCTTAAAAACCACGGGATATGTCAGAAAAGTAGTAAAACTGAATTTAGGAAGGGTATTTATAATGTACCACCTGAAGAAAGTTTGAGGGAAAAAATTTAAATAGTAAAAATTTTTAGATAAACTTTCTTTAAAATACATTAACAATTGCTAAGAATGTGAGGATGAGGACATGATAACTTTCCATAGTAGACTTACTACACCAGTCATTTCTACACAGATAAGAGAGCTTTAAACTTGAATATCTCCTTAAGATATTTGAATGCTTTGATCACCATTTTGTTTCTTTTGAAGTCCTGGTTCAAATAAGATGTACATGCTTGACCACTGAACTTATCCTTTAACTTACATATAATCAAAAGTGTTTTTTTAACTTAAGTACCTTATATATCAGAATAACCTGTTAGAGATGAAATTGTTTATTATATAAAGAAATAAGTGTTTGATTAAACCAATTATTATTAAATCAAACAAAATTTGTTTACAGTTTTAAATATCAAATATAGTTAGCTCCAAAAACAGACAAGGGGAACTATTAGAACTTGGAACTTCTTTGCAAATTATCATTAACTTTGAATAAAAGAAGAGAGTGAGGTCAGTACTTCCAAGGAAATAAATGATTAATTGGATGAAAAGCAGATTTGAGATTGGGGAATAATATGCTGCTTGAGACAACAATGGAATGTTTTCTCCTGACACTAGCTCTGAACCTTTTAGTTCTTGCATGCTGCCTGCTCTTACTTTGTAGACCTCCGTGGTGTAGTGGTTAGTGCTTTGTCTTCTCACCCACACATCCCGGGTTCGTGTCCCCTGTTGGGTCTGCAACCAGTGAGTTCACAACTGGTAATCAAAGGCCGTGGCCGTCTTGATATAATGTCAAGCACTGGATGCTTTAGGGATATTAAACTTGCTATGCTATGCTATGTAATACCATGGAATACTGAGTTACAAAGCAGCTGCTTATAAATAGGCCTGTGAATGGAACAGACATGTATTTCATCATGACATGATTTTACCCCTACCACTTTCCCTACTCCTGCTTTTTCTCTCAGCCCCCTTTCCCCAACTCTAAAGAAGACATCTGAAACATTATTCCATTGTTAAATAAGTTCCTGCTTGTTCAAGCAGGTAATCTGTGTATGATATCAAAAAGTTTTCTGTGGAAGCATGCACACACCAAAAAATTGAAGTCTTGACATGTCTTTTGTTGGGGAAAAAAAGGTGACGTAACCTACTTTTACCGTAGCTCTTACTATTCGTTGTAATTCCAGAGCAATGTGAAAAATTTGATTTGACGGAAATAAGCAGAACTGTCAATTTGGTTCAAAAACTATCTTCAGGGGATTTGAATGTTTATTTCTCTTGGGGGTTTCACCTTGTCCAAAACCTGCAAATTAATCCAATTATTTAAGATCTGTAATGCCAGGGGAAGAATACGGGAGAAATTGAGAAAAGTTTTGGAGTATAAAAATAGTGCAAAAGAGAGAGAGAGAGAGAGAGAGATAGAAAATTGGCTTGCATATTGTTATACATAAAATATGTCAAGCAAAATGGATGTTGCATGATCTGATTAAACGAATATGTTTTCCTGTTAAATATACCATTATGAATTTTGAATGAAATGCGTGAGAAAATAATTTCACTAAAGATCACGTACACCTGCCAGTTCGACATGTAGGCTGTAAAAACGAGCAGTCATCATGAAGAGTGCCGCAAGTGACTTTTTCTACTGGGGGAAAGAAAAAAAAGGAAAAAATGTCTGGGTTTTTACCTACTGAGAGTGTAATCCAGATAAAAGATTTCATGTCTTAATAATAAATCAAAACGACAAAGAAATCCATCAGGAAAAAAGAGAAAAAAAGTCATTTTACAGCTTGGTTTTTGAGATGAAATTTGAGTAAAATAGTATTTTTTCGTCTATTGAAACAACATTCGCACTGTAAGAGAAACTAAACAACATTCGCGCTGTAAGAGAAACTAAGCACCCTACTAAAATGAATATCTCTACAACGTGATCAAACTTGCATTTCTCATGCATCTGAAAGCCGCCTCAATGTATATAATATCTTCATGTGTAAGTAAGAAGTAAAATCATTTCCGTTTTCAAAATTGGTTGCCGCTCCGTGATTGGTGTGCCACGGCCCAATTTGATTATGAAATTTTCAAAGCTTAAAGGAGCGCAGCGGTGAAGGTGTAATTTTCTTGAGACTCGTGGTTATTTAAACACACTTTTCGTGTACACGATTGTACTAATTAATTCTTATGAATACCTAATTATGATTATTCAATGACACAAGTAGCCGAAAATTAGACCATTGTTATAATTTTAAAATAAATGATTTAGCAAAAAGAGGCTCTCACTTTTTGATGGAGAGTTCCTTCTAGTCAGTACACCTATAGGTAAGAGCAAAATTTGTACCTTTTGTATTGTTTTTGTTTTCTCTAATAACAGCTGTTTCTCATATTTTGTTTTACATAGTGGCTAAAGGATGGCCGGCCATTGGCTAGGAATCCAGATCTGCTGGTTCTCACCAGCGAAAGGATCTTTTTTATTGATGTGTCAGCCTCACAAAGTGCAGGGGTCTACCAGTGTAAGGCCACTAACTCTTTGGGAACCACATACAGCAGAAATGCAACCTTGACCATCTCCTGTAAGTATCATCAATGCCATTGTTTTATAGGAATCCTATACTTTGTTTTTAAAGATCCCCCTCCCCCCACAAGTGGTAACCCTATATCAACCTTATATTAATTGGGTCAACAATGCTAAACTTGCAAAGCCAGTTTCAGAATTTGGATTGGATAAGGATATTGGCTGAGTCGGGTAGCAAAAAATTGGAACCGGAGACCCGTTACTGTTACCCGGCTCTGATCCGCTGTACCCCCTCCCCTCCCAATTTTTTTAGCCTGATGAAGTGAAAATGCTACTATTTTATAAGCCTAAATTAGCATGACAGTTCCGCAAAAATTGTAGAGATTTTTTTTTTTTAGATCTAATTTTTGTCTTTTGTCGGGACTACCTGTACCTGATATTTCCGTACCGGGTACCCAACCATTTGAGCGGTACACTGGTGCCCAGAGGCAGTGGAGGGTTGAAATTATTGGGCCGACCATGTTCAGCGTGAACCCAAACGACGTGGGGTTCAGGGGCACACTTAGGGGCCCTGATAGAAGCCAGGGACAAGGCCCCCGGGAAGCTCTGCGGTTTTCTCATTTTGTAAGGACTTTCTTTTTGCATTTCTGACTGAGTTAGCAACAATATTGCCATGGGGATAAATTCTTTTGGACTCTAAGCACAGCCTTATTATTTTGAAATTCTTTTTCAGTATTGCAGTCATGTAGCCTATTCTCAGTAAAATTACACGATAGCATATTTCTAACAGGCAAGTTATAGAGTATCATTTCCTTAATTCAAAAGTATGTTGTTTTGTTCATCCTGTGAATCTAAAAATATGCACCTTAAAGTGTTAGTTCAGGGGTCAAACAAGTTCATCTTATATGAAAGAGGACTTTACAAGAAGCAAAATGGTGAATAAAGCATTGCAAAATCTTATTTTAAGGAGATGTCCAAGTTTAAAACTTGGCCTTACCTTTGTAGAAATGACTGGTGTATGTGTAGTAAGTCTATTATGGAACGTTGGTGTCCGTATCATATTCTTAACAATTGTTATTGTATTTTAAAGAAAATGTATTCAACTTTTTTCCCCTATTCAAGTTATTTTCCCTCAAACTTTCTTCATTCAGGTAGTAAATTATAATTATACTTACAAGTATACTTTCCTCAGACCTATCTGGTTTTTAAGCCACAAACTGATAAAATCGAAGGACAAAGTAGGAATACATAAAGAATTTGAGGAATCTGAGACGGTGACATCACAACTATTATTTCAGTCGTTTCTACACAAATGATCCCAAACTTCACACTTGAATATCTCCTTATCGGAATAAGATTTTTGAATGCTTTCTTCACCATTTTGTTTCTTTTGAAGTCTTGACCCCTGAACTAATCCTTTAAAGCAATTAAACATTGGACGCGCCCCGTCATTAGGACTTTACCGTAATAATCGTGCTATAGCGAACTTAACAATGCATAACGACGCTATTTTGAAACAATTTTTTCTTGAAATATTAATTGTGAATTCTTACGAAAACGAAGAGTGTTTGTTAGTTAAACATTAGAACATTATGTGAAATACTTAACATAAGCCTAATATCACATGAACAATCAGACAAATTATTACCCTGACCATGATTGGGGTGATTGGATCGGGGTGGTTCCGCCGTCAATGGTGCCTGACTCAGCCTTAGTGGGGAGAAGGTGGGATGTAGAAGACTGTGCTTGATGTCAGTGTATTGTTCTGCACCATTCAGACAAATAATATATATATATGTATGTATATATATATATATATATATATATATATATATATATATATATATATATATATATATATATATATATATATATACATACATACATATATATATATATATATATATATATATATATATATTTATATATATATATATATATATATATACACACATACATACATACATACATACATACATACATACATACATACATACATACATACACACACACACATACATACATACATACATACATACACCCACATACATACATACATACATACATACATACATACATACATACATACATACATACATATATAATAACTTTTCAGCATAAGAGCTCTTGTTTAAGTTGTACTTAATTAACATGGACCTGATTGACCCACCTATTCCTCAACATTTGCAGCTTTTATTTGATACATGTGCTGATTCCAGGTAGTTGAATATTTTCTCAAATAAAATTTAATATGCCAATTTATTAGCTCAAATCATAAGTCTTAAAATTTGGGATATTTTATCTTTAAAATGAAAGTGTTCCTCACATGATACTGGGAGTGCAGATGGAATGGGAGGCTATTTGCTCTCAGTTTACAAAGATCTAGAAACCAGAAGCCTCTATCTTGTCATTTTCTATTGGTAAAGAAGATCCATATAGCTTCAACTTCACCAGATTTGATTATAACGAAACTATGCGAGAGGTCTCGGTGACATTACTGCTAATGGAATTAACATATTTGTCTTGAGTTTCAATTTTTCATGTTGTACTTTGCCAAGTTTGTCCACCAGTATTTGAGCATCTTGTCTCCTGGAGGTGCATTTTTTCATCATTATCCAAAAATACAATAAAATTATTTGCTGATTGTGTTTCATTTTATTTCTAGATTGTATGGAGATGACCTTAAAACAAATGGAACGTTCATCAAATGATAGTAGTTTTTAGGGTTAGTATTGAGGGGGTTTTCTACTCAAATGTCAATAAAGTTTTTAGGTTTTTTTTTAAGTTTTAGTTTTTCTATATATATATATATATATATATATATATATATATATATATATATATATATATATATATGTATGTATATATTTATATTTATATATATATATATATATATATATATATATATATATATATATATATATATATATATTATATTATATATATATATATATATATATATATATATATATATATATATATATATATATATATATATATATATATACATAAACAATTTTTTTTGTGAAAAACAAAAATTGTTTCAAGGTTAATTTAATTTTGTTTTTTTAAGATCTAGACTGCTCTTGCAGTTTCTATAAAAAATATATTTGATTAGATTTTCCATTAGGACATATATCTCTGTTTTATAATCAAGTTATTTTTTTCTGTTAGAGGGCATGTATACTCCCGAGAACTTAACTTACACTGTGCTTTATGTACTGTGGCATTTTGAAATGCAATTTGTCACCGTAGGGAATGGTACGGCAGTTTCCATGATGAAGTTGCAAATTGAACGGTATAACAAACAGAAATGTTCTTATTTCTTCGGTTAGAAATTGGTCCAGAGTTCCACTTAAAATTGTATTCTGCAAGGCATTCAAGGACAATTTTTTGACAATTTCATTCTTAGTTTTGAGGGATTTGATTTGAATTAGAATTTTATATTTTTGTTGAATATAGAACTGAGGAAAAGTAGGAATGTATGTTTTTGGTCATAAATGGTAAGGCCAACGACAAAGGATTGTGTAACATTTAAGCTTTCTATTGTAGTTGTTTTTGAAATATACCTTTTTGAAGTGTGTTATTATGCACTTGACAATTGTGTGACTCACCCCTACACCCCTGGACAAGGTGAGTCATTGCACCAATGTGGGTGGACAAAACATGTACATTGACACACCTCAGTCACTTAGGTGACTGACATTTTTTGAGAAGTGACTTACCCCAAATTAATCACCTGTGCACAAATTCAATGGGTCTGAAGTAAATTGACCCAACCCAGAGTCACTCTGGTCACTGTCAATTTAGTACAATGACGCACATGCGAGTCACTATTTCATGTTTTGTATTTATAAATTAATTTCTACTTTCACAACTTTCAAGACCCATGGCAGAGAAAATTGAACATCTTGCTGTTGATTGATCTTTCCTCCTCTCTCGATCCCAACTTTCTGACTTTTAGTTCTCGTGTTTCTCTTAATCTCCCCCTGTTTACTCTCTTTCCTACCTCTGGAATGATCTAACCTCTCAGGCACAATTTGACCCTTGCTGTCGTGGTGCCGTTAAACTCTCATCAAACAAACTAAACCTCTTTGGTTGGTCTAGATAGATTCAAGTCTTTAAAAAGTGTCCAAACTTTACGAATTCTTCCATGCTTCTCTTGTTATCAACAATGCACAAGAATTTCGGTAACATTTCAATAAAAGACTATAGGTTGTTTAAGTGGTAGACAGCAGCCTACAATGTATTCACACAGTTAAGAATTAAACTCTCAATTGAATCTTTACAAGCTAAAAGACTTCAAAAGGATTTGCGAAGCATGGCAGTAAATTCTGGGAGGTTTGGGAATACTTTGACCAAATAGAAAGTTTGTTGATTTTTTTTTTTTTTAAAGTTTTTTAAGTGTATTTTGTAGTGTTTGTGTTCAACTCTTGTTGTGAAGACAAATTTGAATTGTAGCAATTGCTTTTGTCATTGGCATGAATTGTTTTTCCAGGTATACTAGCCACTGCATAAACTGAATCAAGCTGTTAAATGTTTGATAAGGCTGAATTTCATTCTCTTCATTTTCAATGCTTTTGTGGTGTGTTGGTCACTTCTGTTTTTTTTTTACTTATAAAGCATCCAGTTTGTCAGGAATTCAAAATTTCTTGATAGATTAAAGAATTAGTTCAGTGGTCAAGCATGTTTATCTTATATGAAAGAGGACTTCAGAAGAAACAAAATGGTGAAAAAAGCATTCAAAAATCTTATTCTCTTAACCCGTACTCTCCCAAGGTTCCAAAAATAGAATAAGCTATTTCTGAAATTTTTGGAAAGAGGATTTTTTCAGCACTTTCTGTTCCATTTGTACCAAAACAAGTTCGACTTATATAAAAGCTAACATGTTGAACTTTCCAAAAATGTGCATATTTCTTAACTCAAATATGCAAATTAGGTCATTGAATTAGCATATTAGGTCTCCAAACATTCTATCTTTATGACACGCTTGTGCCTTGTGGCTAAATAGCAAAAAAATATGGATAGAATTTCTGAATCGTCCTTGGAAAGACCTTTCATTTGATACTATTCATGGATTTTTAGGAATCAGAAGAAGAAAAAATGACGCAAATATGAAAAATTTGGTACATTTTGACCTAAAAATTACCCCCCGATTCTGTGAATAATCTATCTAATAGTGTATGGCACTAAATTTTGCAAAAAAATGCATTTTCCCCTTCTATGATGTCCAAAACTAATAGAATGCAGAAAAACAAGATGTTTACATCATCATTTGCAAAAAATAAAATAAGAAATTATGCAAATAATATGCAAATTAGGTCATTTACCTCATTTATCATGCACGAAACTGTTTTTTGTTTATTTCTGACCCAATTTCAGCCATTACAAGCTTCACAGCTACTTTTATGTTGATAGACTATGCTGATTATCTATTGGACACTTACTTCTGTTCATTCCACATGGAATTCTTAAGAAATTTTGCCAAAAAGGTCCAAATTTGTAAAGTCTTCTGCTATACCTTGTTGCTGCAAATAGAATAAAAAAATAAATAAAAAAAATTGCAACTATATTCATTCAACTTACTTTAGTTTGGTCTTCCCATAACCAGTTACCGAAGACCTCGTGTCGATCCTGGTCACTCTCCACCAGTACTTCCCACAGATGATAGTCTTTATCGGCTGCAGGGATGACCCTCAACCGTTGTATCTCCTGCAGCCGAGCGTTCCGCTCTTCCTCCCTGGTTTTGAAGGCAGCTTTTTCCGCTGCAGTCGGATTTTCTTTGAGTGGTGATGGTGGCGAGACTGCAGCGGAAGGCCTGGAAGAGGGGCCTGGGCTCATCTTCAACGGTCTGTCCCTCTTCCTCTTGGGTTGGGGAGTAGCGGGCGGCTTGTCCTCTTCAAGCATACGCATAACATGTTATCGCATAACATGTTATTGTGGTTTCTAGTAGCGTCATGCTCGTCCTCTTCAAGCATACACATAACATGTTATCGCATAACATGTTATTGTGGTTTCTAACCTGCCCCACAATTTTGTGGTAACCGTGGGGACAGACTTTTACAGCCGGGAAGCCCGGGGGTACATACAGGGGTCCAAAATGTTTGTTTTATCGATCTAGTCATCACCACAACAGTGGCATAGCCAGGGGAGGGAAAAGGATCATGGTCCCAAAAATGGGGCATCAAAATAATGTACCGTACTAGGCCTATATACAAGCATTTTCCTCTAAATGGGCCTGGGGCACCCCCAACATGTGTATTTTGCCCTAACATGGGACCCCTACTCCACTTTCCCCCATAAAATCGTGATTTTGGCCCCTGAAATAATGGAACTTTGATTTTTTGAAATTAGTAATACACATACTTCAGTAGGCCTAAATTTACAATTTTGCCATTGGGAAATACATATATTTCAGTCCATTTAGAAATGTTATTATTGGGGTTCAGCTTTCATTTGTTTCATCCGGGCTATTATAGAAAGGACCTAAATCCTTTTTTTTATATGTGATTTTAGTGTCCCTTTTACTTGTTTATCGTAACAAGCAAAAAATCCTTGCTAATTTATCATTATAATTCTATAAGCCTTATTTTATTACTACACATTTACAATGTAGTACTTTCGCTATTTTTGGAAGAAATCACTCACCAACTCCTTAATTTGGAACAGATCACTATCCATCTCAGCAGGCTCTATATTCTCCTCTCCCTCAATCTGGTCGAGTTCTGGTACATCTTCTTCATCAGAAGTACCTTCCGACCCCTTTAAGTCATCATTATTCTGAAGAAAACATAGGAGTCGGAAGACACGTTCGACGTTGTAACTTGTATCTTGCCATTTTGTGATGTCGACTGTTGCGAGGAAAAAAAAAAAAAAAAAAGCCGCAAATTGACGTCATCATCAGAGACCTTTTAGGCATGTAGAGGGGGTGCATCTGTTATTGTAATAGTTCGTCTGAACGATCTATTTCTCCTCTACCCGTAGAGATTAAAAAATTCAATACAATATTTGGGCCGTTTTTATAATTTTTGATCAAAAAAGGTCCAAAATGGCCCAAAATCACAAATTTTTGCATATTTTCTCCAAAAAAACACAAACATTGACCAATGACCAAGTACAAGTAAAAATTGTGTAGCAACCAACAATTCAAACTATCTTTATACTTTACCTGAAGAAAAAAAAATAGAAAAAATATTCACGTATGACATTCGTTCTTTCAACAAAAAAAACAAAAAAAATCGTTTTATTTAAAAATGCACTTTTTTGTAACGATTTTACTCAAAACATTTCAATCTAACCCCCCAAAAAAATAACCATATTATGAAAGATCTATTCAATCTGGTTTGAATGAACTTATTTGCAGCTCTATAGGATTTTGGGAAGGTACTCAATTTTTTTTTTGGAAAATGGATCGTAATTGTCACGGTCACCGTGATGCTGGGAGAGTAAGGGTTAAGGAGATATTCAAGTTTAAAGTTTGGTATCATTTGGTAGAAATTGCTGAAATCAGACTAGTTATGAGGCTAATTAAGATTATTAAGTTAAAAAAAATAAAGAATAATAATGATAAATCTATATGGAAAAAAAAAAGCAATGCTAGTGGTCTGAAACCTGTAGGATATTTTGTGAGTAATTAATTTATTGTGTTTTATTTTAATTTATTTGCAATTTTTTTGAATTTCTACAGCTTATAAGAGAATCTTGGTCTCAGTTAAATTTGTAAAATGGCGATGTTCATATCGTTCATGTTACATCCGGTTGTGGAAAGTATCTAGTTTAGTATGTATGTACTTTACGCATTGTATGTGTATGTACAGTGTGCTGGTCACTTTCACAGAAGTATTGATTGGCTGTCATTCAGTTATGTATGACCAATCAGAATCGCGGACTTTTATTGTATATTACTGCCCATGTTAGCACGATATCTGGCCTTTAAAATTGTTATTTCAGTTTGATCAGTAGTTCTGTTTTGCAATGTGCAAAATAGTCATCCAATGTGCAAAAACAGTCATCTATAAATATCAACTCTGATTGGATAGTTACAAACTTTGCATAGTTTATCTGAGAATCCAGAGCATTAAAAGTTGCAGGACATTCTAGCCTACCAATTAATCTACCATTCAAAACTTGTCATCCTATATTAAGCCAACTGGAAAAATTTGTTCTAAATTCTGGAGAGTAAATACCAGTCCAAGCAGAGCATAGATGAAAACAAGGAAACTAAATTGAGAAACACAAAGAAGATGCAGCAAAAACCTTTAAAGGATGGCGGAGAATTGAAGATTGTTGAACTGAAAGAGCACAATCAGGGGTTGAATGGAAAGAAGCCTTGCAGGAATCCCAAGGACTCCCAATGAATGGTAGAGGAGTCAGGATGGGTGGCACATTGAAACCTTTCTACCACCACCTCTGTTTCTAAAAAGCTTTCAGACCCTCTGTTGATGCCAAGAACATTGTATAGATTTAATTTAGGCAGATTTGCACTTAGGCGTTAACAGTTTAATTGAATGACATAGGTTGGTGTGAATTGGACAAACACATTCAGGTTTGTCGCAAGAAGGATTGGATGTAGTTCTCTTGTTTATTACTAGGAGAAATATTTCTTTGAAGATTGCTTGGTGTACATTCAGATGGGTAGCAGTCAGACTGTAAATTGTGCTATATACTACGCTTGAATCAGAATGTGTAGACCTAGATTTTGGTCGGCCTTCTCAAAAGTGACTCAGCTCCTTTCAAAGTTTAAAAGACATTCTAAATGTAATTTTAATCCACGGTTTTCCAGCAGTTGTGTAAAACATATTCTTTTGGTGATCAGAGGCCTGTTAGAGCATATTGTATGGGTTGGTGGCAAATACCTTGCAATTCTGAAAAATAGAAATTTGGACAAATCGATGGATGCATGGGGCAAAAGGGTCTACAGGGAAAATGGTCCAAAACAAATGAAAAGTAAAAAGAAGATCATCTGTAAAATTACAAAATACTCTTGCTCCCACAGAGAATGCCTTTACTCCTATGCAGTGGCATAGCCAGCATTAAGAATGTGAGGGGGTTAATTTAAAAGGTCCTAGTCCCCCTCCCTTGGCCCAAGACGAAATGTTCAAATTTTGGCCACCTCGAAGGGCAGTTTTGTGTTTTTTTTAAGCAAAAAAACTGTATAAAAAACATAAATATTATCTCATTTTTTGACAGTTTCCTCAAAAAACAAAACAAAAGTGTGTTAGGGGAGGGGGGCACCCCTCCCCATTGCTATGCTGCTACTATTATATCTTAAGAGCCTTGGCTAGGGATTCACTTAAATATTCACCATTTTAGTCATGTTTGAATTTTGATTAAATTGTTTAGGTACAGTATATAAAGATTAGAGTTGATATAAACGTTTACAAATTTTACCTGAATAGAGTTGCCTGGAACAGGCCCCCCCTTTAACCTCCATTCCCTCATGCCTTTCATATCTTGTAGACAATCTTGTAGAAAATCTTGTTCCATATGATATTGTCTTGTAATTCATATATCTCCTCGCTGTCAATTCCTGTCATATCACTTTAAAATCAACATACTTTAAATCAGGCACTGGTCGAGCCCCCTCCCCCCACTCCTTAGGCCTTTCTTTCATATCTTGTTAAAAAAATCTTATTTGACTAGATTTTGTCTTGTAATCCATCTCCTTGCTGTCAGTTCCTGTCATATCACCTCAGAATCAAGATACTTTAAATCAGGAATCGGGTTCTGTGTACCAGGCACCCTACCCCCTCAGTGTACCAGGCAACCTGCCCCCTTTCCACCCCCTCATGCCTTTCATATCTTGTAAAAAACTTGTTTGACATGATTTTGTCTTGTAATATATCTCCTCGCTGTCAGTTCCTGTCATATCACTAAAGAATCAATAGTTTAAATAAAGACTCCTGAGGAAAAGCATGACTGGTAGTTTGTGTTTCACCCTGTAATAAGCCCAAATCAATTTATTAATAGGACTATTAGCTAAGTGGTGAATCAATAAGGCAAGCCATGTGGAAAATCCATAACGTAGAGGTTGTGCTTTATTAGAATGTCAGAGTCTACAAAGAGTTGTACCTTGAAAAATATAGGGGTTGTTTGATTTTGTTCATTCAGCTTTATTGATAAAATATGATTAGAGAAGAAAACGTTGGGTATCCTTCAAAAAAGGAGGGGGAGGAGGTGCAGAAAGTTTGATGGGAATGGTTTTGACATGCTATTGTGTAGAGCTTGCACTGTATGAAGGTTGGGGATTTTCTATGCATTGAAACCTGCAGATCTACTATTGAGGAGTGGATTTGTTTAATTTTAAATCGGCAGAATTGTGAGAGGATTAACATTTTGACTTCATGTTTTAAGACGAATGTAGAAGTTTTTTTTAAGAAGAATGTAGCAAAGGAGTAGAGATGAAAAGGGCTGGTTAATATGTTAAATTAAATTCAAGGTGGTATTAAACATTGAAAGAAATATCTTCCTTTTAATTTTACAGGAATGTCCCCATGTTTTTTCGTGACCTTTCATACAAAAGAGAAAAACATTAGAAACAATTTAGTACAAAAATCATGTTGGTATGTTATTCTTACCAGGAGATATTCAAATTTTAAGGTTCTTTAAAAATGCATCAATGCACAAATTCTTCATACTGTACAAAAACTTTAAAATGCAATTTGAAAAACCTTTAGAAATCCATATCTCCTGAATGGAATATGGTATTAACCTGATTTTTGTTCCAACTTGGCTCTAAAAGTATGCTCTTTCAAATATAATTTTACATGAAAATGAAAACCTTGGAAATATTCCTTTAAAGACTCATTGTAAGTCGGGGAAATGTGTGAACCTCTGGGACAAGTAGGGTGGATGGTGTGTGGCGCACGAAGGAGTAAGTAAATATATTTTTGCATACTTAATATTCTGAATAAAGGTTTCTTAACTCATATGACCCATCGTTGATAACTTGATTTTTAATTTGCAAGTCATGAAAATGTATACGTTGTGATATCTGGACAATTATCTTTTCTTCGTCAATATGGGACTGAGAATCGTTGGTAACTTGATTTTTAATTTGCAAGTCATAAAAATGAATGCGTTGTAATATTTGGATATTTATCGTTTCTTCGTCAATTGGACTCGGATTAGTGAATCCTTTGAAAAGTATTTTCCCTTTATTTGTTGCTATATCCCATGGGGCACATAAACAGCACGGTAGCATGCCTATTTATTAATGGGAACATGTTCCCATTAATGGTAACATGTTCCCATTAATGTGTTCCCATAATTGGGAACATGTTCCTACTAATGTGTTCCCATTAATAGGAACATGTTCCCATTAATGTGTTCCTATTAATGGGAACATTTTGTTACATGGAAGCCGCCATTTTGTGATATTTCCCATGATCCTTTGCTATCCTAACATGCACTGTTACATTTTTCAAGTTTGAAGTTTGTCTGGGAGAAATATCTTTGCTAGGGAAACTTAATACTTCTGAAACTACCTTTATTTACTGCCATGGCTACAACTTTTCCACTTCCATTTGATATATTCAGGACGCCGTTTTCTAAATATTAGATAAAATAGACAATAGAGCTAGGCTTTTAAGTGCGAAACGGCAATTTTGAAAATTCAAATGTTTTTCAACACAATGATTTTTAATATTTCAAGTACATCAATTAAAAACTATAACATTTTATCGCAAGATCTAAACAATATGGCTGCATGACTTCAATATTCTCCTGTGTTATAAATGTTCCTATTAATAGGCATGCTTCCAGACTGATAAAGTGATCTATTTACATTCTGTATATTTGGTATTTAAAAACAATTTTAATTTCTTTTGTGTGTTTTACTTATAGGCCACAACATGTGTTGTATGGAGGTAACATGTGTCATAAAAACAGTTAACTCATTTAATTATAAATCTTTCTAAGCTTTATTTGGCACTTATAAAAAAAAATGTGATTCCTCCCATCTGGTTTAACTTCTATTCATCCACTGAAAAAACATTGCCAATTTATCTTATATCCATTAAGTTGTTAAAGATATATTTAAAAGATTAAATTCCTAAATAGGTAATTGACTTTTTATCAATGGGGGAAATCCTATTACTAGTCATCTGTGAAGGACATTTAGTAATTTAATTCAGGGCAGCTCTCTCTCTGTTAGACAATGAATAGGTGAATAATACAATTTTCTCATTAATTGGCATTTAAATTTAGCAAGGAAGAATGGGGTTGAAAGGTCATGGGACCGTCTTTGTTATGTTTTTATGAGCCTTGTTGTATTTACAGGTTTGAGAATTCATTCATGTATTTAGCTGTTCATTAAGTTATTTGTGTTGTGAATGAAGGTTACATTTGGATGATTTCTAAAGGGTTGCAAAAGTATCCTGTTTTCTTTTGTTATGGGATTGTAGATTTTACATTTAATGAATAGGTTGTAAGGATGGATTTATTTGCCCTTGTTTCAATTTAAAAATATAAATTCAAATTTAATTTGATTGTTCAAAATTAAATACTTAAACATACAAAATAAAAATAAATAAAAGAAACTTTAAATTCTCAAAACTTATCAAGTTTTGCTGAGAGAGAGTTGAACACACAATGACAATGAAGGGGCCGTCGCCTGCGTATTCGGTTATGATAGTACAAATGCTATCACGAAACGCTTAATACGACCCGGACGAGAACACAGGTACGACGTACGGACAGACATAACATCGACAACCAAGTCAATGTCCACGGCCTTTGATAACCAGTTGTGGTGCACTGGCGTGTCTACCCACCCCAGGATTAAACCCGGGGCCTCGTGGTCTGTAGACAAGTATGATAACCGCTACACCACAGGAGGTAGATAAGTTTTGCTGGTTGAAGTGGAGGCTTAAATTTGGAAATAATTGTCAGGGTGGTCACCCTTACAGAAATATTAGCGTACAGCAAGCTTGCAGCATGCTTGTGACAAGCTAACAATTTTTAGCTTGTGCAAGCGTGCTTTTAGCTTATGCAAGTGTGCTTTTAACTTGTGCAAGCGTGCTGCTAGCTTGCAGCAAGCGTGCTGCAAGCTAGTATTTGACACAAATTAGCTTGCGTAAGCTAGCAAAAACTATCTGCAAGCTTGCGCGAGCTAGCAAAACTGTCTGCAAGCTTGTGCAAGCTAACAAATATTTTATGCTCGCTTCCACAAGCTAATGTTAGCTTGCGCAAGCTTGCAGCATGCTTGCGTAAGTCAAAATGTTAGCTGGTCGCAAGCCTGCTGCGAGCTCAAATTTCTGTAAGAGCAGTCTTCAATGCCAAGGATGACATTGTGATAGGTATTGGAGCAGACAAAGTCCCTGTACCATGTGAGGACATTGCTTACTAATTCTATACTTTTATGAGACATAACTTCTAACTGAATAGGCTATTTTGAACATTCAGTCTGTTTTACTTTCAATATAATTCTTTTCTCGATAGGTTGTGAAACAGAAAACTTTGGGTAGCCTGCCGTTCAAAAATATTGCAGGTGTTCCACATTAGGGTATTTAAGCTGACGCTGTGAAGTCACATGACTTTGTTTACATTGCCATTTTATCAGGAAAAACCTGACAAAATGCTGTACACTTAATTAGACTTGCATAAGTTTGTATGTTGTTATATAAGATTATTTTTGTGAGATAATTATGCCAGAATCTTGCTGTGCCTTGTTGCACTAATAGATGTGTGCAGGGGAATAAAAAGACATTTTCTTAATTTCCATCTGATCTTGATCGACGTTCGAAGTGGGTTTCTGCTGTATGACCCAACGGTTTACACTGGGATTTGCAGCAAGCACTTTTTATCAGGTACGTAGTCTTTGTCAGAGTATAATGAACTATCAGCTGGTGTTAACGTTAAGAGTTACCCTTCGTATACTCGGTGAAAATATGAAACTTAAGGAAGGAAAATATGATGTAAAATCGGAAGCGAACAAAAAAAAATTGCAATCAGTAAAGTTTGCTGAACTGGTACTGGTATTTTAGCATGTAGTATGTTTGTTGTATGTGTGATGTGACTGAGCTGTGTGAAGATGCGTGAAACGCAACGATACTGCTGCCTGGCAAAATGGAGTTCAGTTGAGTTTAGAGTCATGTGATGAAATTTCCTATACTGTATGCCCTATGTTAGAACATCTTGAATGGTCTTTATATTGGGAAGTCGGTATCCTGAAGTGTGGAGATCATTTACTCATTAAAATTACCTTTTTGCTGTAGATACATGATTGCTAGTAGATTTTGCCAAGATATGAGCAATGCTGTAGATACATGATTGTTAGTAGATACTAGCAATCATGTATCTACAGCATTGCACATATCTTGGGAAAATCTAGTAGCAATCATGTATCTACAGCATTGTGCATATCTTGGGAAAATTTACTAGCAATCATGTATCTACAGCATTGTACATATCTTGGGAAAATCTACTAGCAATCATGTATCTACATGATACATGATTGCTAGTAGATTTTCCCAAGATATGTGCACTTCTTATAGCTTGCATGCCTCCCACTCACTTTGTAAAAGTTTCTTGGGCAACATTTTATTGCCTATTTTTCTCGGTTTTTCTAAAATTTAATTATTTTTAGAATAATTGATGCGGGCCTCATGTTCCATTTATTTCCATTTGTGTACCCTTTTAGCCATTAGTGTACCGTTGAGATGAAGATAATAAACTATTTAGCTAGAGCAAAGAATGAGGTAAATATTTATCTCTTTGGGCTTAATGTAGGTGTTCTCTAATTTCCTCCTTTATTTCCCATCATCTTTGATGCAATTTATTGCAATGCTCTCTGTTCTAGTTCGTTAAAGTATAAACATTTCCCCAGGGATGCAAATATTATTTATCGTTAGTTGATAGATTTTCTAGAAATCGGACTACTTTAAACTGCTGGTGAGGCACCTTCATGCAAAGAATGGTCAATGCGATTCATGTTTGCCTCTTTAGTAACTTTTTGTCATAACGTTAAAAAATGTACAAAGAAGAACAGTGATTTGAGCATGACTCTTGCTTGAAATAATGAAGTCATGATACTAAATTTGTATCTGAGCACTTTGCTCTAAATATTTTACATCTTGTCTTGATTAAAATTTCTCAAGAGACAATCAGAGAGTTGAAGAATTTGAAAATTAAGATCATGAAAGACTTACTCCTTAATCTACCTACATTGGCCATCCCATAGAATTTTCTATCACCTACCACATTCTTGGTTCCGCTGCGATAACATCAGTAACCTATGCGGTCTTGACGGCATGTAATGTGTATATGTATGTGTGTATATGTATGTATGTCTGTGATGGCATGCTCGAAAACGCGATATTGCAAGAACGATGCACAGGATTAATGTCATATGTGGTACACAGATAGCCCATGGTCCGTAGATGTTTCCCATTGTTTTTGATAATGTCATACATATTAATGAGTAGGCGGGGCTTAATGTACAAATCTTGAAATGTTTATATTTGAACAACCGCCATCTGTTTGGTTTCATTTTTGTATAATTATGTTATCTGGTGTGTACATGTTTATGATGTAAAAACGTTACATTTTGCATATGCATAGTGGGCGGGGCTAAATGTGATTTTGCTGAAAAGAGCTTGTAAACATGGTATCTCAAGAACGTAAACTGAATCATGTCATATTTGGTACACCCATGGTCTGTAAATGTGCCCTATTGTTTTGGCAGTGATATCATGCATATTAATGAGTAAGCGGGGCTTAATGTAAAAATCTTGAAATTTTCATATTTTAACAACCACATGTCTGTTTTGTTGCAGATTTGGTATAATTATGATGTTAGCTGGTACGTGCATGCATGTTCATGATGTAAAAACATTGAATTCTATTAATGCATAGTGGCTGAGGGGTGGATTCACATGATTTTGTTGAAAAGAGTTTGTAAACACAGTATCTCAAGAACTATGATTCAATTTATATGTGGTACACAGATAGCCCATGGTCTGTAGATGTGCCCTATCGTTTTTGTGTTGATATCATGCATATTAATAGGTAGGCGGGTTTAAAGTAAGTCTTGAAATGTTCATATTTTAACATTCGTATGTCTGTTTTGTTTCATGTTTGGGATAATCATGATGTTAAGTGGTGTGTAAATGCTCATGATGTTAAAAAACATTGAATTTTATTAATATGCACAATGGGCGGGGTTCAATATGATTTTGCTGAAAAGAGCTTGTAAACATGGTATCACAATTGAATGGTAAACTGGATTCATGTCATATTTGGTACACAGATATCCTATGGTATGTAGATTTGCCCTATTGTTTTTGGTGGTGATATCATTTATATTGATAAGTGGGATGGGCTTAAAGTGACATTTAACAAACAAACAAAAAGTAATCTATGAGCAACTTTATATCCGTGTTGCGTCATATTAGGCATGATAACTTTTGTTGTTATTGTGTACATGTGGCCCCTCTAACTCCACATTGTCAGGATGGATGCTAGGGAGGGGAGCTACATGGAATATTACACTTTAATAACAAAAACAGCAAACACAAATAAAATTCAAAACTATTAAATCATGTTTTTAACTCAAGAACACAGACAGATGCAACTTTACTTAACAGAAATATAAAACCAAGTGAACATTACTGTATTATTAAACGAAGTGAAAACATTAACGAAGGGAGAAAGTGAGGAATTGGCTGGTCAATGAAGGATAGGTCAACCACAAGTATGTTTCTTTGAATAGTAAGTACATTGTAAGAGGTATCATTATGATCCATATAAGGTACAAAATAGGAGATGAGGAGATAATTTGCATGAATGAATAAGTATATCACCAGGAGGAGTAATCACTGAAAAATAATGCCGCTAGGATATAAGCTGGTAAATAACTTATGGTTAAAGGGACATAAGGAGAAAAGATAAAGATGGGTCGTGAGGGGGAAAATATCTCTTACAAGTCTCCCTGCCGAATATTGTCACATCTTCAGGACAATGGTGAAGAGCAAAAAAAACTTTTAATAATACGGATACATGAATACATTAGTTGCAATAATAATCGTATAAACACTATACTTCTAACTAAAAATAGACTCATCATGGACAGATGGCACACAAGCTAGAATAATATACGCAGTATAGAATCAGGAAACAAAGCAAAGTTTAAACACAAATAACAAAGGTGATAAACGCATCAAATCAATAAAACGTCTGCTCCTCCAAGCAGCATCAAAATGATAAAAACTCAATATTGTTAATTCAACAAATGATGATCAGTTAAATTCTTCCAATGCTACATGTAACTACCATGCAGACCCTAAAAAGGATAAACAAGGAATACATTCTTGTAGCACGAAAATGCAGCGTGTACAGGAATAGAAAAATCCTCTTCTAGCAGGATAACAATATAACAGAAGGTACACATATATACCTAACAAGGAGTTTTATTAATGTCATTTCATTTTCAACCACAGAATAACTTTTTTGGATTCACCTTCACATAATTACGATTTCACATCATATTCAAAACTCATAAATTTGACTGAAAATCACCTGACTATATTTAATATAGCTATGACTGAAAGTAGACTAGTGAAGTTCAAGTTAATTTAAACATACAAGTGCGCTTATCAAGTTCAAAATTAGTTTAATAGAATACAGGACAATGAAAAGAAGAAAATAAACCAATTTCAGCACTGAATAAATGATCTGAACCAATCACTCCAATTGTTTTCAGTCTGAACTACAGCATTAATCTGATTAATCTGCAATCTATCAGGACCAACACACCTTAGTTGGACCTTGACGACCTTCTGAGGTTTCCATTTTCTAAGATGGATTTCTCTGTTGCCTGAGTAAAGGGGTAGGATTATCCTGATAGGGCTCAATAACTGGGTCGTTTCCATTTGTATGTAGCAGAGGTTGATTAGGTAATGGAATTGGGATTAAAAAGTTTGATTCAGAAGGTGGAAGATTAGTGTCTCTGTCAAGGACACAAGATATTTTGTCAGTGAAATAAGTGCAGGGTTCTATGTCATTGACGTCGGCAGTGGTAGGACTAGGACTTGAGTCAGTTTCTTCATTTGTGGGGTTATGAATAGTTAGTATCAGGTCTGTGGCTAAAGTCGTCAAGGTTGTCATTCTCTCCAAAAGGGAAAATGCATGGGGTAATTTCATTTTGATGAAGCATTTTTACTGTGTCACCACATTCTTGCTTCAATTTGTATATAGGTTGAGGGGGTTTGGGTTGACATGATAATTAATGTATGGTGTGGGTTCCCATTTATCTTTGATTTTTTTTGGGTCTTTTGGGTTGTATTACGAACAAGAACCCTTTCACCTGGTAGAAGGGGGACCTCTTTTGAAGCTGAATCGTAGTTTCTTTTGGGCGTGTGAAGCCTTTTCAACATTGCGTTCAACAACTTTGTACGCATAGTGCAATCGTCGCCAATGCTCTTGCACTCGAGGCTCTGCGGGCCATCAGACTGATTTGTTGGTAAAACAATTCTACCGGCAAACGAACATTCCTTCTAAACATTAGGAAAAAAGGGCTGAAACCAGTTGAACTATGTGATGATGTGCTGTAAGCATGTACCAATTCTGAGAGATGGATTACCCAATGACATTTCTTCTCATCCAACATGGTTCCAATTATTTGAATGAGGGTGCGGTAGAATCGCTTACATTGGCCTTTACCTTGTGGGTGGTATGGTGTTGTTCTGCTTTTGTTGATATTATGCAATTTGCACAATTTTTTAATTACGGCAGATTCAAAATTAGCTCCCTTATCCGAATGAAGGCGTTCTGGGCAACCATAAATTAGCAAGAAATTCCTCCAAAGTGCCTTAGCAGTTGTTACTGCTGTTTGGTCTCGTGTAGGGACCGCAACTGCTAACTTTGTGAAATGGTTTGTAATAACAAGGACATCCTCATAACCTTCATAGGACTGAGGTAACTTCATAAAGTCCATGGTGACCAGTTCTAATGGGCGTGATGTGTGTATGGACACTAATGGCGCTCGCCTCTGCCCTGCTGTCTTTCGCAAACAGCATCTCTGACATTTCTTGCAGTAATCCTCAATCTGCGATGCTATAAAGGGCTAAAAGTACTTTCTGCATGCTAGTTCTTGTGTCCTTTCAGAACCAAAATGTCCTGCATCATCATGAAGCTTCTGAAGAACTTCTCCTTGTAACGACCTTGGAAGATTAATTGATACACTTTTTCAAGAAGTATAGGATCAAAAATTACCCGGTATAAAACACCATCGAAAAAACATAGTTTTTCTCTTAGCAATTTCCTGGTTTCTTTTTCTTCACTTGTAAACTCATGAACTGTGGGTTTAACATCTCTGTGAAGAAAATGCAAAACACGAGCAATTATGACATCTTGCTCCTGTAAACACCCAATTTCGTGTGGCGTTATTGCCGGAATGGCCGGTATGAGTTGGTCAAGTGAGACCCCAAGTGACAGTATTTGACCTGTGTCGTCATGCACCTCGCATGTCGGACCAGGCTTGTGGGAAAGAGCATCTGCATTTTTGTTTGACCCTCCTGGGCGGTACTTGATTTCAAAATCAAAGTTCGCCAAGGATGCTATCCATCGTTGTGTCCTTGCAGTAAAGCTGAGCAGTGTCTAAGTGGACCAGAGGGTTGTTGTCTGTAAAGACAGTGAATTTGGACCATAACAGGTAGTCCTTGAACTTGGTAGTTATGGCCCACTTAAGCGCCAATAATTCAAGCTAAAATGCACTGTAGTTTGCATCATTATTTTCTGCACCCTTCAGGGTCCTGCTAGCATATGCGATAACCCTTTCTAAGCCATCATCCTGTACCTGTGCCAAAACTGCACTACATGCTTATGTTATCAGCAGATGTCATTAGTATGCATGGTGGGCATGGCTTAATGGGAAAGTGCTAAATGATTATCATCATACCGTACCCCATGATTCGCCAGATTTATGTATCAGGTACACAGATGTGGTCATGGTCTATTGTTCAAATTTTGTCAACATTTGTATTGATGTGCATGGTGGGTGTGGTTTATGAATAAATATCCTGAAACAAATATTTCATGATATTCAATGACATGACAGTTAATACAAATTTTGCAAATCAATCAATCAGCTTATGAAAAAGAAGCATCGGAACCACAAAACCTTTTGGTTCTGGTTAAATTCATATATCTTGAATTAGTGTTGTCATGTCATACTGATTATTACAATATCTCTTTTCCCATAACATGGAATATCCCACTTGCGACATCGCGATACCAAAAACTAATACTCAACTAAGAAATTTTCCCGCAACTAGGCTAGGCTACTTCGTACAGTACAATTCTAACGTTGCGGGATTAAATCTAAAAGTCAAGTTTAGGCCGTTAAAATGTCCAAAAATAAAGTGAAACATAAAAAATAAAAACAATATAAGAATGAAAAATCGTGCTCTGTCACCTCACACAATCTGGCACGTTCTGATGTAAGTTGGCAAAAAGAACGAAACATTGGTCCACAACATGCCTCTCAGGCTCTCACTTCGATGATTCATGCTCACGTTGACTGAACTACCAAACACGTGCATGATGCGTGATGAACGTAATAGTCACGTGATCATGTTGTCTGCTAGATTTGCAAATAAAAAAAAATTGCGTTCATATAAAAGAAGTAACGTTAGTGATACTAGCAATTTGTGTCGTGAGTCAGTTTTCTTGAAAACTATTGCGATATACCAATATATCGGGATATTTTTCTCCACGATATTCGATATCTAATATAGCCATGTCGTGACAGCACTTATCTTGATTAGAAATGTACTAAATTTTCTTCTAAAAAGAGTGGCAATTTAGAGAGAAAGTCATCAAAGTAGCACACATTCATGCCCTTGCCGATAGACTGGAGAATCTTCAAGTCGCTTATTAACTTCATATATGGAGTTTGCCACATTTCTCATGTTAGAACAAGTCTCTACTACTTGTTGAACAGAACAACAAATAATTATGAAACCATCTTCTGAAGATCTGACACGACATGCTAGAAGGAGCAATGCTTTCAGAAGTTCTCCAGATGAGATCAAAGAGGAAGATAAAAACATTCCTGATATCAGGTTATAGGGTCAAGAAGGAATCTTATGGTGGAGAGGTAGCACACGAGTATCCTGAGTGCCGGTTAATGAAGATGAATACTGTCTCAATGGCCCCTGTAGGCTATGTATGGCGTATCCATCATACCACAAAAAGGTCGCTAATGACACTTCAAGGAGCTAAGAACTCATGCCACCTGATATGAAATTACTTTCATTCATGTCTACAAGTATGGCCGCAAGACATTTCAGGTTGTATTTGAAAATTCTTTGAGAATTCAAATTTATTCAGGTTTTAAAGTAGGCAAGTTGATTTTTCTCTGTTTTTGCTACTTGTGACTAAGAAAGATCGAAGTGCATGCTACCAACTTGGATCAATAGATGTTAGATGTCGAAGGTTTTTCTTATCTTGTGGATTGATTTGCATTTGCCTTAGAGCAAGAATGGGATTGGCTAACATCTTGTACCTGCAGCTTCAGCTCGCTAAATTTACAGTGCTGTTTTAAAGTGTCACCATTCATGTAGGCTTTCAAGAGTGGAGAGGCTAGGATGAGATTTGTAAGAATTGTATCTAATTTGTCTTAATCTGTGGCATTATACTTTTGTTGTACCTAAGGAAATATGTTTATGTTTTAATTGGAAGAAAATGGCATTCATATCCATGAATAGTGCATTTTTTATGATCTAGCTGTTGAACAACAGTAACGTACAGTCAAGAATAGTAATTAATGCTATATTGGAACATTAGAACATAATTAACCTGCTTGAGTTAGATGATTGACAGCTGTTTCAACCAATCACCGCATGAATTCGCCTATCAACAAAATCTGCATAAGTAAGTGGGTCAAACATCCTACGCAGTACTGGTGCAGTACAACTAGCTAGTGGTGCGCTCATGTAGTCAATGCAATTTACTGTACAAAACACGTTTCTGCACACAGACTGAGTGACGGCAAAATGGTGAACAAAAAAGGCTTTGTAAATCTGATTGCTGTTACCCAGAACACTTCGCAAACTGAATTTTGGTTATCCCTTTTGCTAAAAACTGTAACGTTCCGGGAAAGTGCCATAAATGGATCAAAGCTTGGGCAAGTATCGCGAACGTCTAAATGTCATTGCATTGGTAACGCTCGATTGCGCATTTGAGGTTTGCTTTCCCCTTCCTTGATAACAGCTTGCTATGGTGGGCGTGGCTTCTTTCGAAACTCAAGAGTAGTTCATCGTTTCAATTGTAACTACTTACCATATACTGTATTTTGTCGTTTTTTTCCACATGTATTTCTGAAGAGTAAAATCTTCAAAAGAATTGCAAAAAAGTATGATTTAATAAAGAAGAGAAAGAACAAAATTGGTATGACCATTCAAAATAAATGAACCATCAGTTACCTGTATTGTTGTAATTACTAAAGTTAATTGTCCATCTCAAACATAATTACCAAATAGCCTGATATGAATGTGACTCTTATGCAAATACCATCTGTGATTTACTATGTTTATAATCACTCACTAATGTTTACATAAGTGGCTGATTTTGACCATTCTGTAGGTGATGTGTTTATATTTGTTTGAATAATGAAGAAGAGGGAAATGTAAATAAGAGATGGAATTGAATCCAAGTTCGTTATAATTTGTTTTCCAAAGCCCAGTTTGATTTTGCAGAGATATGAATTCTACCTTTAATTAAGGGTCATAGGAAAAACTAGAGGTATTTTGTTTCTGCAAGTTATATCCAAAGGTCTTTTGTTTCTGCAAGTTATATCCTTTCATTTAAATTCAGACTCCAGTTTTGTTAAGTAGAATTAAAATATAATTGGTGTGGTTTAAATTTAAAAAGTCTTTTTTTGGCATCTGCTGCCTTTACAGAAAATTTGTGGGGAAGACACACACACATTATTGACACAAAAGTATTCAAAAGTTCAAAAACTTTCTTTTTTTACTTGAAGATAATTTTCAGGTGAAGCTTAAAGTAGGTTTCATTTCTAAACTTGGTCAACATAATCATAAACCATACCCTTACAGGAATATTAGCTTGCAGCACACTTGCGACAAGATAACATTTTTAGCTTCCGAAGGTGTGCTGCAAGCTTGCAACATGCTTGCAGCACACTTGCGACAAGATAACATTTTTAGCTTGCGCAAGCATGCTGCAAGCTTGCCGTATGCATGCTGCAAGCTTGCTGCAAGCCAGTATTTGGAACAAATTAGCGTGCACAAGCTAGCAAAAACTGCAAGCTTGTGCAAGCTAGCAAAACTTTCTGCAAGCTAACAAATATCTTATGCTAGCTTGTGCAAGCTAGTATTTCTTCCAAATACTAGCTTGCAGCACGCTTGCGCAAGCTTGCAGCACTCTTGCGCAAGCTGAAAATCGTTAGCTTGTTGCAAGCGTGCTGCAAGCGTGCTGCAAGCGTGCTGCAAGCGTGCTGCAAGCTAAAATTTCTGTATAGGTAGTTTTGTACTGTCCTAATTCCTTGTAAAATTCATCAGTGAATCAATGAATAATTTTATATGCACATCCAGGTGGTTGGGGCCTGTGTTTGGAAATTGATTTTTCTGTAAATCAGACATGATTCATGGTGCTACATGCATATAATCCTCTCCACTGTTTATACTGACATCACAATAACATGTAATTCTCTAGTTATTAACACACCTGTGTGTATTTCTAGTTCGTAAGCAAAACAGCCAAATTTTAAAACTAAATTGGACAAAATTTGAATTGTAAATTTGCGAAATATTCATCATTGTTATACACTTTTGTGACTAGAGGCACATTTCCTTACGTTTCTTACATTTCTGACATTTCCTTTATGGAGAATTTTATCCAACCATATTTTCGAACTTTAAAAAAAAAAAAAAAAAAAAAGAAAGGTAGGGGAAAGACAGAACCCTGGAGGCCATGTTAACTGCACTCAAATCATGTTTATTGGGAGATTCGCCGGAATAATCTTGTCTTGACTTACAAGTGTACGATCCATCACATTATTCAAGAAGGAGAGCAACCCCCCGGGGTGAATTTGCGATAGAAAATCTTGCGGCAGCAACTAATGTAGATCATGCGTGTTTTCTTAGAGTGTACGTCTTCACGAATGATGTTCAATATTCAGTACGTGTTGATAAATTAAAAGTGGTTTTTATAAATTCACAGACGTTAATCCTTGGTCTATCGAAGTTGTGAAGAACAAACAAGAACCTAGCTTAGCATTTAAATTTGATGATTGAAAATATTTAAACTTTTTGGGTATATCTATTTTAAGACCTATGATGAATCGTGCGTGGTGTACGAAGATCAGTTGTAATGAAATTGTAATCTGTTCTCAACAGCCTGTATTTTGTACTTAATTTCAGTCAAAAATCTGTAAATTTCAGTTTTGGGGAATGAAAGGCAGATTGGGAGTGAGTGAAACCCTCTTGTTCCCCAAAACCTATTTTCTACTGACATCCCAACTACCAATCTTTATCAAGTAATTACTTTCCTTTAAGACAGTTCTTGACTTCAGCTCTCAAAATGGTTTTCACACAATAGGCCTATGTTGGTATCTGAAATAAGCTGCTATGATTTAACCCTTACTCTACCAGCACTTTTTTTTAAATGTGCTCGGGAGGCGGAGCCAAAGATGGGGCAACCAAAATGACGATAATATCGCCGCGTGATAGAGTAAGGGTTAATTAAGGGGTGATTATTGAAGGGTCCTCTGTCTTCCAAGCAGCAGAGCCGGCCCCTTCCGCTTCAGTGACTCACTGGGCCGCCCACCGGGATCATGCTGCATATATTTTCGAGTTGGCGCATTTGTCGCGGGTTGATTAATCCTTACTCTACCAGCACTTTTTGAAAATGAGCTCGGGAAGCGGAGCCAAAGATAGGGCACCCAGAACGAGTAAGGGTTAAGTCCCTTTGCTAATTTGGCTAACCTGTTGTACTAGGATTTAATAATTGAAATAGAACTTCCCTTACAGTAATATTAGCTTGCATCATGCTTTCAGCACGCTTGCGACAATATAACAATTTTTAGCTTGCGCAAGCGTGTTGCAAGCTAGTATTTGAAACAAATTAGCTTGTGCAAGCTAGCAAAAACTATCTACAAGCTTGCTCAAGCTAGCAAATCTTCCTGCATTCTTGCACAAGCTTACAAATAAATATCTTATGCTAGCTTGCGCAAGCTAAAAATTATTAGCTTGTCACAAACGTGCTGCAAGCTAAAGTTTCTGTAGGGGTCTCCCCTCAATTTTTAATTAAAGTTCTGCTACTTCGTAGAAAGACATCTTGTAATGTTTCATTTCCCTCTCCAATCCCTACGAACAGTGTAGGAAGGTAGTCATTATAAACAACAAGTCTTTTTTTCAAGAAGAGAATGGTCTTGCCGAAATGTAGGTTGCACCATTCCCGTCCTGAGTAACCAAGCTGAGCTTTGCTTACGTGGCCTGAAATGAGAGTTAAAAAGTAATATCTTACCTTTAAAGCCCATCAGGTGCACCCTTACAGAAATTTTAGCTTGCAGCACGCTTGCGACAAGGTAACATTTTTAGCTTGCACATGCGTGCTGCAAGCTTGCAACAAACGTGCTGCAAGCTTGTATATGGATCAAATACTAGCCTGCGCAAGCTATCATTAGCTGGCGCAAGTGAGCATATAATATTTGTTAGCTTGCGCAAGCTTGCAAATAGTTTTTGCTAGATTGCGCAAGCAAATTTGTTCCAATTATTAGCTTGCAGCAAACTTTCTGCAAGCTTGCAGCACGCTTTTGCAAGCTAAAAATTGTTAGCTTGTTGTATTTGGGTTGTTAGCTTGTGCAAGGTAGCAAAAACCTTTCCGCAAGCTTGCAAAAACTTTCTGCAAGTTTGCGCAAGCTAACAAATAAAAAAATAATTATAGCTTGCGCAAGCTAATTTTAATTTACGCAAGCTTGCTGTAGGCTATTTGTTTTCTTTCTATAAGGGTGCCTATTCCTGGTTTCCTTGGCGTATTAGACTATGAGAGCATATGACTTCCCCCTGGATAGTATGCCTGTCTATTGCAGGTTAACACTCCAGCTGCTGGTACTCATCTTAAAGCTCAGTGGAGTCTGGAGCAATTAAAAGTTTCCTTGTTCAAAGACCTGATGCAGGGTTTGCGATGGGAATCAAACCCGGTACTTTTCACACACCAGTATGAGTCCTTAGCTGCCACTGCTCCTCACTGGGACTGTTATAAACACACATGTTAAACCTTACCTCACAGTATACTCATCACTCACTCCAAAGTCCTTACCATACATCCTAGTAAGGAATCTTTACATCTCTAAAGAAACTTCTCTTGGCACATCAGATGTAATCATTGTCATGCAGTTGGTTGGTGACAAAATCTCACTGATTTTTGTCCACCATCATTTTATTTCCCCAAAACAGTAAAATTGAAAATTGGAAATGGAGCGTGAATTCACGGGGATTCCTCGTTCTATATTTTTTGCCTGAGATAACAATTGCACTTTACCTCTCATTTATCCAAAGATGCAGAAAAAAAACACCAAATCCTACAAAAGTTAAGAATTGATGAAAAGATTAGTTGACATCTAGGGGCAGATGATTCATCAATGTCTAAATAGCTGCAGCTTGACAAAACAGGTGATTTCTGTTCTAGAACATCAAGATGATGATGTAATTGAAAAGTTTTATCGATTGTGACTTAAAGAAGCGTGGTGTATTATAGGAGTTCGAGTGATCAGAACTGAATCTACTTTAAGAGAAGAATGAAGTCGATCGGTATAAGCCAGGAGCTTACAAACCAAGACGAATAAAAGGAACGTATAAGGGTATTTCAGCTCACGTCATTATGTCACATGACTTTGTTTATATCACCATTTTGTCGGGCAGGAACACTTGTCTGCTGTATACACCCTTACAGAATTATTAGCGTGCAGCATGCTTGCAGCACGCTTGTGACAAGATACCATTTTTAGCATGTGCAAGTGTGCTGCAAGCTTGCAGCAAGCGTGATGCAAGCTACTATTTGGAACAAATTTTTCTGGAAGCTTGCTAATTCTAAGATATATCTTCTGCTAGCTATAGCGCAAGCTATTAAACTAGTATTTGTTTCAAATACTAGCTTATAGCACACTTGCAGCACACTTGTGCAAGATACAAATTGTTAGCTTGCAGTACGCTTGCGACAAAAATGAAAATCCATGGGAATATTTCTTCAATTAAATGTACATATGTGTGCATGTTGTTATATAAGATTATTTTTGTAACATGATTATGCTGGAATCTTGCTGTGCCATTAGTTGCACTAATAGATTTGTGTGGGGAATAAAAAAATAGTTTTTCTCATTTTCCATCTGATCCTGGTCAACGTTCGAAGTGAGTTTCTGCTGTAGGATGTGACAGCTTTCAACCTATGGTTCACACTAGGATTTGCAGTGAGCACTTTCATGTCGGCTTTGTCTGAGTTTAACGAATGATCAGCTGGCGTTAACAATAAAGTTTCTCTTCCTATACCGGTGAATATATAAAACTTTAGGAAAATATGAAGTAAAATCGGAAGCGAACAAAAAAAGTGCAATTAGTAAAATTTGCTGAACTGGTACTGGTAGGTTAGCATGTAGTATGTTTGTTGTACATGTGATGTGACTGAGCTGTATGAAAACACGTGAAACGCAATGATGCCGCTGCCCTAGAGTCCAGTTCTGTTAAGAGTCACGTGATGAAATCCTTCTATATGCATTGTCAGCCCTTACAGAAATTCTAGCTTGCAGCTGACAAGCTAACAATTTTTAGCTTGTGCAAGCTTGCAACAAGCATGCTGCAAGCTAGTATTTGGAACAAATACTAGCATGCTAGCTTGCGCAAGGTAACATTAGCTTGCGCTAGCAAGCATAAAATACTTTTAGCTTGCAGAAGTTTGCAGAAAGTGTTGATAGCTTGCGCAAGCTAATTTTTTCCAAATACTAGCTTGCAGCATGCTTATGCAAGCTTGCAGCATGCTTGCGCAAGCTGAAAATGTTAGCTTGTCGCAAGCGTGCTGCAAGCGTGTCGCAAGCGCTGCAAGCTAGCTGCAAGCTAGCTGCAAGCTAGCTGCAAGCTAGTATTTCTGTAAGGGAGTCCTTCATTGTGCCATACTACTTGTTCCATTTGCCAAAATGCAAAATAGGATTTTGATCTAAACCTTTACTTTGTCTAGTATTCACAACTTAAATTCTTTCCAGATAGATGTACAAACAACTTGATTGGTCAACCATTCCAATTGGTATTATTTCATGGTTTGGAGAGGAGGGGTGGCTGGTGTCCATTTCCATGGAGAGAATCTGATTTGGTACAAACCTTCCCTTTTTGTACGGCAATGAAACCTTTTTTCTTGGGTTGCTTCAACTGTTACATTATCAAACTAAAGGACTTTAATAGTCAACAGTTGGGCATTGAGAATTTGAATTGTAATCACCCTTTAAATATTTATTTTTTTTAATAACTTCTGGGATGCAGATCATTTTGAAAACTGGCAGTTATTTGTTGAAATAAAATCGGCCTAGAAAACAATTTTTATATTTCTCTTTCGGTTAAAAACATTTCATAGTGGTGTTAGTTGCATTGTCCTGGCATGAATATCATCATGTTATGATATATTGCTAGGCAAATGACAAACAGTCTTGAGACTGAAGAATCATAAAAACCTTAGGAGGTAAAACTGATATGCCTGGAATGAATATTTCTGATATTGTGTTGCAAACTTGTGTCATTCCTTTTTAATTTTGGTTCATGAAAGAAGGTTGTACTCCGTACTGGAGCTACGGGAGTGGAGGTTAATTGCCCTATTATATCACTTGGCCCCCTCCCCGAAAATATTGCAAAGTGATATATTTTGTTGTCTGATTTGGAAAACGTTTTCCCCTATGAGACAACATTGCCCCTCTCTTGCCCCCCCCCATGACCAAAATCCTGGTGTCGCCACTGGTTGAACTGCCAGTTCAGAATCTTCTTTTAACATTTTCATTTTGATTAGTTTGCTACAATCTTTTTCATTTCTTTATCAATCTTTATGAATACTTTTATTGTTAACATAAGGGGTGGCTGGGAGGTGAAATAAGTTGGTATTCAAGAATGGGGGTCTGAATTTTTCTATCTTTCTTTAATTAACAACAAAAACGCCCCTCCCCCCTGGTGCTGTATTAGTTAGGCCTGTACTTAAGGCTAGTAAGTAACTCATTTCACATCGATTTGGTACTTCCATGAGTGAAATTCAGAATTCCATTTTGCCTTGTATATAACTTTAACCTCTCACTGATCAGTACTAAGGAATGAGATTAAAAACATTAAGAAAAACGTTTGGCCACCTTAGTTACGCAATTCTGATTTTGAATTCCTCCAGTACAACTAGTGCAACCAGGGAGTAAGAAGAAGAGGGAGGGGGTGGCACTTCCATATGTAAGGTATATGTATATGTGCCGCCCGAGCAGGTGCCTTTTTCTCTCAACATTTTTGTAATGCAGGTCCCCAAAAATGATGTTTTACTGTGTTAATTTTGTATTGCCCTTTCATTTTTACAATATTTTCGTTGAATACTCATACTGCAGGTATCAAAATTGACTTCTTTTGTAATGCCGGTTTTAAAATTGTATAATTTTATAGTGCAGTTACCAAAAAATCTGTCATACTGCAGGCATTTTTTCCGTTTTTCGGTTTGTGAGCTGCACACTCCTGTAACTTTTAGTATGAAATACTTATAGTATTTAACTCTTCTTCCAGTTTAAAATAATTATTTACAAGCTTTCATCATTTAAATTTGTATTTTTAACATCAGAGATGCATCTTTGACAGGAACAGATTAAACCCTCATAAAAGCCATAAAATATGACATTGATTCCCTAGATTTTCTGAATTGTATTTCAAAGTGTGTCATCTAATGTTATTTGTGTTTCAATGAAAACTGGTGCTGACTCAATATCTAATTGTACATGGCCTTGACACTGGTTTGAAAATGGGGCGTGAGTACCAAAGTTTAATTGGCAATTAAAGCGGGGTAAAGGGAAATATGAAAATTATTTGGTGCCGTGGAAACCTTTGATGATAAACCATAATTTTTCTCTTATAAGTCAAAAGTTTTTGTAATAAATTGATTAGTTATTTAGAAAAAGAATTCATTGATCCTTCAGACAGTCAAATTCAGGTCGGTTTGCCTTTTTTCATGATATTAAAAATACAGGAAATAAACTTTTGATTTGTACACATGATGCATGTAGAGCACTAAAGTATTTGACTTAATTCTCGTATGTTTTGCGATACTTGTTTTCTTGTTCAGTATATGTTATATACACATGTTAACATTTAAGACATTGCACCTTTTAATATTTGAAACGTTTGTTATGAATCAAGTTATACAATACATAGGATGCATATACTTTTACTTGGTGCCAGTCATTGCATAATTCTTGATGGACTCACTAGTTGTAGTTACTTTGTTAAATTGGTCTGGCAGCCGAACAGTGGGATCCTGAATGATTCTTGGTTGAGGTCCCAGCATGCAGTAGTAGCACCTCACATAGAATTACCTCACCCCATTCACATTCATTGAGTCATGTTGTAATTTGAATTAGACGGTGGTTTTTCACTGCAGGAAGTATTTTCTGCATATTTTCAGGTATTTATGAGCAACATGGCTCTTGCCAGTCATTTTTGAATTGATGGAAGCCAGGGGAAAACTTGGTAGTGTTTCCTGAAAATACTGCAGGCTTATTTTCAAATTGTATTTGTGTGTAGGATTGATGTTCTGTCTCCATGCAAAGTATTAGAACAAGTTTGGGTTTCAGGTTGACTAACAAAGTTTTTTTTATATACAGAGAGAGAATTAGGTAATAGATATATGCACACACTTGCTCTTCACCCCAATATGTGTGGGCGTACAGTGAGGCATCTTCTTTCTTCAAACCTTAAAGGGAAAATGCTGCTTTGAATCTGTAAAAACAATTTGATGAATTGACTTCCTTAACCCCACACTATTGTACCACTTTAAAATAAAACACTTCTCATGAAAAATGTTGTAAACAAAATTTGACCAAAAAGGGGCATTCTGTTGACCCCAATGATTTTACACTAGTTGAAAGTGTCAAAATATTTCTGGAAGAAATTTCTGGAAGAAAAAATAAATGCATTTTTCTTTTTTCTGATACTAGTTTTTGTTTTTGAAAATCTTCATCTGTTTTCTGAAAATGTGTTGTTTTCTGAAAATGTAATCTGCGCTTGTGTGTGTCTCTGATTTTGAGCAATATTTAAAATGTTATCATTTACTGTACCATTCATAACCAGTCTGAATTTATCCTTAGTCTGCCTGGTTATTTTTATATTTAAACTGCTCCTTACAGAAATATTAACATGCTTGTGACAAGCTAACAATTTTTAGCTTGCGCAAGCATGCTTTCAGCTTGTGCAAGCATGCTTTCAGCTTGTGCAAGCATGCTGCAAGCTTGTGCAAGCATGCTGCAAGCTTGTGCAAGCATGCTGCAAGCTTGTGCAAGCATGCTGCAAGCTTGCAGCGAGCATGCTGCGCAAGCTAGCATAAGATATTTGTTAGCTTGTGCAAGTTCGCAGATAGTTCTGCTAACTTGGGCAAGCTTGCATATAGTTTTTGCTAGCTTGTGCAAGCTAATTTGTTCCGAATACTAGCTTGAACTATGCTTGCTGCAAGCTCGCAGCACATTTGCGCAAGCTAAAAATTGTTATCTTGTCACAAGCTTGCACTCTGAGAGCTAACATTTGATCTTGAGCTGAAGATAGTAAGTTATTAATAGGCTGTGACCTTCATACTAGACTGAACTAATCCCTGCTATTCTCATCAAAATGATCACTTTTTGTGTCCTCGGTACTAC
>JAIGNY010001222.1:5000-130000 GCA_020152595.1 Chiridota heheva | reverse complement strand
AGCTTCCTGACTCAACAAAACCCCTTCACCCTCAGTATTAGCTTCCTGAGTCAACAAAACCCCTTCACCCTCAGTATTAGCTTCCTGAGTCAACAAAACCTTCTTTGATGGCTAGAACCCCTGTACAAATGTCAAGATTAGATTTGACCAAATAATGTCTTTGAGCATGCCGATTCAATCCCATCATCCGAAATCAACCTAATTTTGACATACTCATAAATAATTCTTAAATGTATTTGAAATGGTCTTCAACATAAGTGGGGCATACAAATAAAGCATTATATACAGATTAATGCTTGATTGAGCAACGAGTGGCTCAAGTGATGTGATTTGAAGCGCAGCGTGAGTAGTATCGACATGGACAGCCAATCAATGTGCAACATGCAGATTATAATGTTCTTTGATTGGCTGTCGGCACTTTGATGAGATGCCCTGGGGTCAGAACTATGTGTCGGCACCAGACTGCTTCATCATGGTTAATCATCCGTAGCTTTTAAGTTCTTCATCTCATGAGCAAATTGGTATATTACAGACAAAAAATCAATTAGGCTTACAAAAATCAATTTGGCCTACTGATGAATTCATATTTCATATTATTATTTGATAAGTTGCATCAAAAACAGTCAAAACTTGATCGTTTTACATCATTTTCAATTTAAAGACTATTCTAGTATATTATGCAAATTTATTTACAATTTTGACGTAACAAAGAGGAAACCTGTGAATTTTCCAATGTATTCTGTTTCTAATATATTGTTTTTTAATCCTTCACCACCATTATTTTACCCCAGTTTACATATGAAAATTTCATATATTGCTTAGGCATTTTTGATATCATAGAGGAAAAAAAAAATATATAATAAAATTTGAAGAAAAAAATGATAATAATAATAATCCTGACAGCCCTAGAAGATTATACCTGTCTGATGATTTTCAGTGGCAGTTCTAAATTTAAAGAAGTAAAGATTATGAGGCAACATCTTTTTGACACATCACAACGTTTGCACACATTAAAAATACTTCCAATGTTGATATCATTTAATGACTCTTCTCAAGTGTTTTGTTCCTAATTTCTAACAAATATTCCTGTGAATTTTCCTTTTCATATATTTATCCAGTATGACAGAAAAGAAACAATTTGGTGTAATAATGATGTTGATATCTTTTCATGTTTAGGAGTTTTTTTGACAATTCAAAGATTGTTTATTGCATTGAAAAAGAACCTCGCAGTGTACAGTGTGATGTCATAAAGGCAGATCCAAGACAATTTTTGTGTATTTCTTTGAAAATTAATTGGCTCTTCCTAAATTACTGGAAGTATTTCTTGTTTATTGATGGAGATGGGGTATAACATACACTTTATAAGAATGTGATTTTCCGATCTACTCATGAACCACACTCTTAAGTGAAAGAAAAATATTTGTTTGTTTGATAGAAATACATAAGAAACCTTACAGAAATTTTAGCTTGCATCACACTTGCCACAAGCTAACAATTTTTAACTTGTGCAAGCGTGCTGCAAGCTTACACAAGCATAGCTGCAAGCTAGTATTTGGAACAAATACTAGCTTGCTAGCTTGCTCAAGCTAACATTAGCTTGCACACACTATCATAAGATATTTGTTAGCCTTCAGAAAGTTTTCCTAGCTTGCAGATAGTTTTTGCTAGCTTGTGCAAGCTAATTTGTTTGAAATACTAGCTTGCAGCATGCTTGCTGCCAGCTTGCAGCATGCTTGCTGCCAGCTTGCAGCATGCTTGCTGCCAGCTTGCAGCATGCTTGCTGCCAGCTTGCAGCATGCTTGCTGCAAGCTTGCAGCCTGCTTGCACAAGCAAACAATTGTTAGCTTGTCACAAGCCTGCTGTAAGCTTGATGCAAGCTAATATTTCTGTAAGGGAATTGTCTTGGATCTGCCTTTATGACTGCACATTTTACACTGCAAGGTCTCTTTTCAACACACTAGGGCATATTTGGAATGCAATACCTCTGTAGCGGAAAGAGATATCCGCATGTTTTTTTACACCAAATTGTTTCTTTAATAGTATATGAAAATGAATTTAGTAGTATATGAAAATGAATTTAATAGTATATGAAAATGAATTTAATAGTATATGTAAATGAATTTAATAGTTTACGAAAATGAGTTTAATAGTATATGAAAAAGAGTTTAATAGTATATGAAAATGAATTTAAAAGTATATGAAAATGAATGTAATAGTATATAAAAATGAATTTAATAGTATATGAAAATGAATTTAATAGTATATGAAAATGAATTTAATAGTATATGAAAATGAATTTAATAGTATATGAAAATGGATTTATTAGTATGTGAAAATGAATTTAATAGTATGTGAAAATGAATTTAATAGTATGTGAAAATGAATTCAATAGTATGTGAAAATGAATTTAATAATATGTGAAAATGAATTCAATAGTATGTGAAAATGAACTGGATAGTATATGAAAATGAATTTAATAGTATATGAAGATGAATTAATAGCATATGAAAACGAATATAATAGTATGTGAAAATGAATTTAATAGTTAGTATATGAAAATGAATTTAATAGTATATGAAAAAGAATTTAATAGTATATGAAAATGAATTCAATAGTATATAAAAATGAATTCAGTAGTATATGAAAATGAATTTAGTAGTATGTGAAAATGAATTTAATAGTATATGAAAATGAATTTTATAGTATATGAAAATGAATTTAATAGTATATGAAAATGAATTTAATGGTATATGAAAATGAATTTAATAGTATATGAAAATGAATTTAATAGTATATGAAAATGAATTCAATAGTATATAAAAATGAATTCAGTAGTAGTGAAAATGAATTTAGTAGTATGTGAAAATGAATTTAATAGTATATGAAAATGAATTTTATAGTATATGAAAATGAATTTAATAGTATATGAAAATGAATTTAATGGTATATGAAAATGAATTTAATAGTATATGAAAATGAATTCAATAGTATATGAAAATGAATTTAATAGTATATGAAAATGAATTTAATAGTATATGAAAATGAATTTAATAGTAAATGAAAATGAATTTAATAATATATGAAAATTCTTGGGAATATTTCTTTAAAGCTCTCTCTTGTATATAAATCCCAACCTCTCCATATATACCTCTAAGAATGGATGTCTTATGGTTATCAGTGAAATTGATCTATAAGTAATGGGTGGAATTCTTCCACGGTCTTTATCTGTTTATTTATAGAAACTGCCTAACTAGGTTAAATACCTATTAAGGAGCAAATATTTGAAGAAAACATTCCTTTTCAATTTGTGTTTTAAAATCACCCACGATATGCATGACGTTTAGCAAAGCTTTAAAGGAATATACCCATGGATTTTCATTTTTTATATATATGATAGAGATCATTTGTAGAAACAAAGTGGTAAAAAAACTATGTTAATATCTTATTCCGTGTAGAAGCTATAACAATTTAAAAGAGAAAAATGTTCTAAAAACACCTTGTACAGTATTGTCCTTCAGCTTAGTGATGTCATCAAGGCAATTTCAGCACAGTTAGGTATTTCTTATTAATTTAATCAAACTTTTAGATTATCAATTTATTCATTTTTGTTCATTACAGAGATGGGGTGGAATATATAATTTACAATAAAACTTTTTTTTTTTTTTTTTCTTAGTGTACATCACATTTTAATGATTAAAAAAAAAAAATCAAATCATTTTAAAGGAAATACAAAAGACATGTTGTTGAAATTGTCTCTATGACATCACAGATGTTGCCAATCAGTCACTTATGTCCAAATTCAAAAATATTTGGAAATTTTTGTAACTTCTAAATGAAATAAGATATTGAAGATAATTTTTCTCTATCATATATGATAAAATGAAAATCCATGGGAATATATCTTCCAAGATGGGGGAATATGGGAGCTTGCTGTAGTGTGAATGAATGGTAAAAACTGTTTACTACTGAAATGTTTATAGAATGCTTGTATTACAGAGCTAAGATATGGACTCCCTAAGTCCCTTAATGGACATGTTCTTGCTGTTTAGAAATATTGCCTGAAATATGCAAGATTTTGCAGAACATTTATTACAGAAATATTGTTTTAATTATATTTCTTTACCTCCTGAGGCATCAACTTTTGATTTTCCTTCTTGGATTGATTGAATAATAGTTTCTATTTTCAAAATGGAATTTTATTGTCAAAATGGATTTCCATTGTCAAAATGGATTTCTATTTTCAAAATGGATTTCTATTGTCAAAATGGACTGGAATAAAGCCTTCACATTACCATTATTCTCCTTTTTTTGTACTTAATACACTCTGTATCAGAAAAGCAAACAAAAAAAGTTTGTTATCTATTCTGCTACAGAGTTTTTTTAAGTACCATAAAAGGAGTATAATGGTAATGTGAAGGCTTTATTCCAGTCCATTTTGACAATAGAAATCCATTTTGAAAATAGAAATCCATTTTGACAATAGAAATCTATTTTGAAAATAGAAGCTGTTGAATATATTATTAGAGGATGATAAAGATTTTGAGTAACAACAAATGGCCGGCACCTGTTCATCTATTTACACAAAACACTTGTAACTGCAGTGAACTTACAAATTGCAAGATAGTTTGAGTTCAACAATGAGCCTCTAGGGACTGTGTGTGTATTCATCCTTGGTGTCAGAAGCAGTAATTCATTTTGGTTGCCATTATCTTGGTGCATGGCTCTGATATTTCATTTAAAGAAAGGAAATACAGAAGACTGGATTTTTGTACTAAAAAAAGATTCTTTATAAAATGTAAAATAAGTTTAGACTCTGGGTTTACTAGCCGGACACCCCAACACTTCTTCTTTCTATCCCAGCTTCCTGGCTCTTATGCACTTGTCAATTGTGTGACCCACCCCTACTCCCCTGGACAAGGTGAATCATTGCACCAAAATGGGTGGGCAAAACGTGTACATTGATGTACCCCTCAGTCACATTTTTTGTGAAATGACTTGCCCCAAATCAATCACCCCTGTAGAAAGTAAATGGGTCTAAAGTAAATTGACCCACCTCAAGAGTCACTCTGGTGACTGACAATTTGTTACAATGATGCACATATTAGTCACTATTTCATATGTCAATGACTCACCTTTGACTTACATTGCCGGGGTAGTAGGGGTAAGTCAAGTACATTAGCCCTTGTACCTCTCTCAAACTCCTATTTTCTTTTCTTCCTACCCCTAGAAAGATCTAACCTCTCAGGCTCAATTTGACCCTCGCTGTTTTGGTGCTGTTAAGCCCTCATCAAACAAACAAACAAACAGTTACTAGCAGGTGTGTCTCAGTATTCATATTGATGAAACAATTCTTGGTATTTTGAATAGAAAATTAAAATCGATTTAAAAGAAGATTATTTCAACTTTTTTGAAGAAGAAAATTCCTATCCACAGTATTAAAAAGCTGTGATAAAAGCACATTTTGAAGAAAACAAAGCTTTGGTACATATGTGGGAGTGTGGTCAGGTGAGTGTGGGCTGTGTGTGGGGGTGGGGGGGGGCAAAGAGCTGTGTAGGGGGAACTTAATTGAAGTCATGACATATTGGCACAATTTCTTACAAAATCATTTTATTGCCACTAAATCAAGGCTGTTGATTTACCTAGGTTATGCAATTAAAGAAGCAATGAAGCAAGTATATATCCTTAAATTGCTGAAAATGGAGTATCCCTATACTAGCTGTTACTGACCTCGTTACCCTTACTTCAACTTTCTTGGGTTGTTGTCATCTTCATTCCAAATGCAGATTAAGAAGGAGAAACTAGATTCAGTTCAGTTGGTGTCTTCATAAAGTTGCATATCAACCCTTCACACCCCCTACAGATAAACAAATTTAGGATATGAAATCCAAAACATAAAAAAATTGATACTAAAAAATTGAAAATAAATAATAAAAAGTTGATGATAAATGATGATAAATGTCTAAATTTATGTTTTCATATATTAGTACTAAAAATAAAAGAAGTCATAAAATGAGACACAGTAGATTAGAAAATATTAGCAAAACATGTTTGAAACATTATTACCATGAAAGATCGTGCCCTTATATCAGCAATGTTCTTATTTTCCAAATGTTGGAAAATCGAACATCAAGGCCACCGAAAATATTGCATCACTGCCCCCACACTCCATACATACAGTGTACAATTATACATCTGTACGTAAGTTTGTAAGAAGTTTATTTCGGGAATAAATTGAGCGTGACACATCTTGTACACTATTTAAGAAATATTGAATGAGGGTGCTGTGAGTAGCAATGTCGTAAATGTCAGGGCACAATATTTGCATGCAATTGTCAGAGGTTTCTTTATGCAACATTTACAACATTTGTGCAATTTGTTGTTCTTCCATCAGGTAGAAATTAAGAGAAATAATAGATGCAACTCCCACAATTTTAGATTTTTTTTTTTAATTAAGAAAAATGCTCAGAAATAATAGGAATAAAAACAATCACAATAACATTGGCAGAAATGGGTTATTTTAAAGCTTTTTAATTTTTCAGCATTGTCTGTTGCAGTGTTATATTTAAAAGGAAAGGTATCGTCCCATAATACAGTCAGAAGTGAATGTTACCACCATGCTGGTAACATCATTTCCTGTTTTCAATATATTCCTTATTGATTACGAGAAATCTGTGATGTTATCGATAAGACATGTAGTAGGCCCCTATGTTCGGTCTGGCGGATGACTGATTAATAACATCACAGATTTCTTGTAATCAGGAGGGAAAAATTGAAAACAGGAAGTGACAATCTTGTAACAAGCACGGCAGCATTCACTTCTGAATGTATTTACGGGACGATACCTTTCCTTTAAAGTTCGCTGTCCAGTCTGTATGTAAGCAAAAAGAATTGGAAGGGAATATTAAAGAACAACCGGCATGAATTATAGCGTTTGTTCCTCCGTATTCATTTGATCTCTGTTTTGGCCCTTAATTGTAAAGATATTTTGTCTCTTCAAATATTCAAACTATGGATATTGATTGAGGAACCTACATCCGTATTTCCCGGTCTGCCGCATCTAGGCTAAGTTTGTTTTTTTCTTCTGGGAAATAAAAAATATATTAAAAAAAACCTTAGAAAGAAATGTGATTGAGGTTTCATTTGAAATAGAGTACTATATTCAACTTCTCCCTTGATACCATCAGATGATATAATTGACAGTTCTCTTGTAAAATCTGAGGTATTTTATTCCATTTCTGTATCTGAAATACTACACCATATTCATTGTATGAGGCCAATTTGATTTGCTGTGCCAATATTGCTGAATAACTGCCTGATTCCTACTATCTTTTTGCTTCAAGCTGCATTAATCAGCAGCGTACGTTTCTCTTCATCTCTTACCATCTATTACAAAAAGCTCTATCACAATTTCAAGTATAAAGCAATTATTTAGTTGGTGTTCTCACTGTTCTATTTTGGGGTTGACGCTGCGTAAATGACTTTCTTAGATTTGATAATATATGCTTAAAAGTTCAGATGGGGTCCATACATTCAAGGGGTGTGCCCTAGCTGTCAATCATATTTCTTTTATAGTTGTCCAATGACTTCCCAGTAGAGCCTAGATGGGGCCTTTCTTCATCTTAAACTTTCATCGTAAATTAAACTTAATTTGAGCTTTTTAAAAGTTCTTGCTTATATGCTTAATTTACCTAATTTTTGTCTCCTGGAGGGACTGATTCCACTCATATATTGTGACAGCATGAACCATTATTCAGTCTTTTCAGGTGTCGTTCTGCTGTATACCAATTTAATTCTTCTCCACTGTCCTCCTTTTATTTTATCATCGCATTTCTACCCAATTTGGACCAATTGTTTCTCTCTGCTCCAAATACAGAAAAAGCAGCGAAAGTAGAACATGCCTGCGAGTCTCAATTAAGACGGAAACTAAAGGAATTTATCCAAAATTTGACAAACAAGTTTTTACTTTATATAACGAGTGATGTTGGACATATGATAGTCGACTGCTTGTTCCATCTGCAGCAAGAATCATGTTGTATGTAATAGCCATTTTATTTTACTTTACGTGCTGCCTTTTCCATCAACTCCATTATTTCTCAAAACACTTTAATTTATTTGTTGATTCTCGTATTATGTTTTTGTATTGAAAAGCAATACACAGGTAGTTTTTCGAAGGAAGGACTGATGGTTGATTTAAATGTGAGTAAAATCCTTGACAATATATTAGTCTAGGAACAACAGACAAAATCAAAATATACAAAAAAGTAAACAAAATATTTGGGAAAAAATGATAAAAAATATTTACAAAATAAATGAATAAATAAAAAATACTGAAAAAAATGAAAATTATAAAATTAATGAAATGAAATAAAGTAAAATATTTATTTTATATTAGAATATTAAATAACAAAATATTAAACAAAATATTAGTCCAGGAACAACTAAGAAGAGTCTTTGGAGCATATGCTTAGCTTCAATGTAGCTAATGTTGGAGAACGGAAGAAAACAATTTTTCCCCCCTCTGAAATCAAAAACTTAACACTTTAAATGAAAGTTGTAGACCCCCATTGGTTCTATAGGGGATTGGTCATAAAAACTTTCTGGAGTATTGTTTTTGGCAGGGGAAAGTGTAACAGTCACGCTTTCATACGAGGATTGTCTAACTATGCTAGTGGTACCTAAGGGGTCATTCCTTTTGTTGCCAGGATATATTGAGCAGGAAAGATGCTTTGTGATTATAATGTAATATTTGTAGTGGAATAGATCGCTACATCAGAATGGCAGACAACTTTCAAGATATATACCAATTTTTAAAGGATTAGTTCAGTGGTCAATCAAGTTTATCTTATTTAAAAGAGAACTTTAAAAGAAACAAATTGGTGAAGAAAGCATTTAAAAATCTTTTTTCTGTTAAGGAGATTTTCAAATTTAAAACTCTGTCTTATCTGTGTAGAAATGTCTGCATGTACTAAGTCTACTATGGAAGGTTGGTGTTCAAATCCTGACATTCTTAGCAATTGTTAATTTATTTTGATTAGTATTTTTTTTTACTATTTTAATAATTTTTATTCAAACTTCTGTTTTTACTACTTTCCTGACATATCCCATGGTTTTTTTGCATCCCATGAGTAATCTGCATGAGGTTGTGATGTCACAACTCATCTGATTTCAGTCTTTTCTACCAAATAATACCAAACTTTAAACTTAAATATTTTTAATGGTATAAGACGTTTGAATGCTTTCTTCACCATTTTGTTTCTTATAAAGTCCTCTTTCATATAAGATGGACATTCTTGACCACTGAACTAATCCTTTAATGAAATAAGATTTTTGAATACTTTCTTCACCATTTTGTTTCTTTTGAAATCCTCTTTCATATAAGATGGACATGCTTGATCACTGAAACTATTCTTTAAACGGAATAAGATTTTTGAATGCTTTCTGCACCATTTTGTTTCTTTTGAAGTCCTGTTTCATATAAGATGGACTTATGTGACCCCTCAACTAATTAATCCTTTAATGGAATAAGATTTTGCAATGCTTTCTTCACCATTTTGTTGTGCTCGACCACTAAACTAATCCTTTCACATATCATAGAATTCCTGTTTGGTTCATGTGACAATACACTTGTGTACAATTCAAGTTGTACCCCCTTTATTGGCTTGGAAACACCTGTCACATTTGGTCATCCTACAGCACAAGTTATAATTGAGGTCAAATACATCAAAGGCCATGCATTGAAGTTTCCCAAATATCTCAGCTAAATATCTGCCTTTTAAGCTTCCCAGAGGAGATACTCCTAATTTCTGTTGTGGAGTTGAGTCAGTTTCTATTAGAGATGCTGGTCTTAATATAGATGATAAATTCTCCACTTTGTGGTGGATGATATAAGTGTTTATAGTTAATGATTTTGAAGAGTATCAGTTTCACCTTAACATTTTAAGGGGTCATTCTCTTGAGAAACTGACTAGTTCCCTTAATTGTGAAGGAAATCGTGCTGAAACAAGTATGGGATAAATGAGGGCAAACTAATTCTTATTGTTGTCTTTCATTAATCTTTTTGTTTTAAACTGTATCAAACATTGATGCAACGTAGAAACTCCTGTAAGAACAGCTTATTTTTTTTAAATGGATTTCTATTGTCAAAATAGACTGGAATAAAGCTTTCACATTACCATTATACTCTTTTTTTGTACTTAGTAATAAACTCTGTACCAGAACAGCTAACAAATTTTTTGTTTGCTATTCTGGTACAGAGTTTATTAAGCTCCAAAAAAAAGGTAAAATGGTATTAAAATGTTAAGGCTTTTTATTCCAGTCCATTTTGACAAGAGAAATCCATTTTGAAAATAGGGGCTTTTTAAAACCTTAACAGTGTTACAATAGATAATATGTTAATCTTGTTTTGTCATAAAGGATTGAAATATAACAATACAAAGAAACACATTTCCAAAATTTACATTGACCTAAATTTAGGAAAGAAAGTAACAGATGCACATCAAGATGTCTTCCCTTGCGTAATATGAAAAGTTTGTGCGATTTCTGAACATTTAGAATTCATTGGTTATACATTTCAGTTTGAATGTCTTGTTGTTTTATCGTTTGGTTTGTAAATCATACTGATAATTATTTTGTTTGAAAGTATTGGACCTCCCCAGAGAAAGGACAGAAGTTATAATTCTATCACCTTAGAATGTGGGTGTCAGAAGAGAGCAGGTGCAACAATTCCACCTCCCAATTGATAAGTCTACCCCCTCCTGCCCACTCACCCCAATTCCAATGAAATACTTAATAATAGACATAATTCCTGAAGAAAAAATAAAAGTGAAAATATTCTAGCTAGAGCAAAATTAAAGGAATATTCCCATGGATTTTCATTTTTTCATATATCATAGAGAAAATTTGTAGAAACAAAAGTGGTGAAAAAACTATGTTAATATCTTATTCCGTTTAGAAGTTATAACAATTTAAAGAGTCCAAAAATGTTCTTAAAAACACTTTGTACATGTGTCCTTCAGCTTGGTAATGTCATTAAGGCAATTCCAGCACAGTTCTTATGTATTTCTTACAAATTTAATCACACTTTTTTTACATTATGGAACAGCATTTTTGGTCCATTATAGAGATAGGAAAAAATATATAATTTACAAGAAAACAGCTTTTATTTTTTTCCATGTACAATCACATTTACAATGAGAAAAAAAATCAAATCATTTTTAAAGAAATACAAAATATTTTTTGTTGAAATTGTCTCTATGACATCACAGATGTTGCCAATCAGTCACTTTTGCCCAAATTCAAGAATAGTTTACAATTTTGTAACTTCTAAACTGAATAAGATATTAACACATTTTTTTTTTTTTTTTCCCTCCCACTTTCTTTCTAAAAAATTTCTCTATCATATATGAAAATATGAAAATCCATGGGAATATTCCTTTAGGAAAATGTTTCTCATTCTTTTTTCTTTTCCACTAAGAATCGAGTTTGAGGACATCTTAGCATAGGCAATAATTTCCTATGATAAATACAAAGCATCTGCACTGAATCTTTATGGTTTCCTCTTTCCTGCAGGAAGTTCCTACCCTAGTTTCCTTAAGCCTTGGTGTCACTTATTTTAATGGAGGTGATCGTTCTGTCATACCTTGGAGGCAAATTGCACGTTACGCACTTGCTCCCCTTATTTGATTCAAACTATTGCATAAAATGTTGCTATTTTATTCTTTTATTCTCTTGCAAATATTTAAAGTACGGCAAACTTAACCAAGTTCTCACGCAAAAGGAAACGCCAGGCAACTTAATTTCTTTTCCACGTAGACCTCTCAGAGCTCTTTCTAATGTGTAATGAATTTTCATCATGAGAAATAACTTCCCCCAATAGCATGTTGTCATGGAAACAGCTTTTTGTAAAGCTGCGTTATTTATTTGTTTCTAATTCTCTGTTTAAATCAGCTTGATGAATTATTAGTAAGGTACCATTATTTATCGAGCCATATAACTTTACACGGTTAGATGTTGATTTCAAGAAATTAACTTATCAGTTAGGACTTGTTCTTGATGTGACAGGAACTTTCTAGGGAGTTGACAGCCTTGAACATAGGGAAGTTGGTTTTACGTCAGCAAATTATAAACAGCAGAGAAAAGGAGAAAAGGATGATAGTTTGAATGAAAGCTTTTGTATGTGTAAAACCTACAAGTGAACGCTGGTGGTTCGCACTAAGTGGTTCATGTAAAACATTTCATTGTAAATAGAAATACTTTTGAGAAATAGTATACTTCCATACCATTCTGCTTGTATATATCTTCCCGGAGGGATTTCGAAAATAATTTAACGAAGGGTTTCCCTCAAGGTTATTTGGGTGAAAAAGATTTTTTTTTTTTTTTTTTTTTTTTTGCAATATATTTCCCCTGATTTCTGGATATCTTCAGTCTGTCCCCTTGTGCATTTGAAATTTAGGACAAGTCTACAAAAGTTGTAATTGGAAGATTGGAAGCTGTCATTTGCTTGTCATCTGGTAACAGTCACATGGTTTGCATATGTTTAAAAACTCAGTTAAGGCTGATTAACCATATTCCAGAAAGAAATTACAAAGAAAAATTTGGTGGAAACATCCCACTCTTCCTGGTGCCCGTTCTTCGTGAATAGCCGAGCTCATTGAGGCTTTGGGGCCAGTGAGGCACTCATAGCCCAATAACATACATACCATTCCACAATGTCATTCCTTGGGGACATATCACAATGCTTAGAGGCCCCCATTTTTGCTCGGCCCATGCACTTTATTGGAGACCCATCAGTCCAACCCTTTTGCTGTGCCAATGTAAGACATAAACTAGTGTTCATATGCCCTCTCATTAGCCTATCCCAAACTTTTTTAATGCCCCAATTCAAATTGCATCATGTAGAATTTATACATATAACTGGGGAAACTTCCATGACTTAAGACTGTACTTTGATGGTACAATATGGGCCTAGTATTAGGCTTTTGACAGTGACTACCATACATTACCAGCAAAATTTTCATTCCAACTCCCTGCTTATATTCTGAGAGGGTGGGGAGGTGGGGGTGGGGGAGATGGGGGACTTCCATATGTGAGGTATATGTATATGGGAGGAGTAGGCACTTCCATATGTGAGGTATGTGTATATGTGCTGCCCGAGCAGGTGTCTTTTTTGCCATAAAAAAAAAAAAAAAAAAAAACGCTTTTTTTTTTTTTTATTATTATTTTTTTGTAGAGCAGGTCCCCAAAAATGGGGTTTTACTGTGTTCATTTTGTACTGCTGGTCCATTTTTACAATATTTTTTGTTGAATACTCACACTGCAGTTTAAAAATTGACTTCCTTAATACTGCGGGTATCAAAATTGACTTCTTTTATACTGCGGGTATCAAAGTTGACTTCTTTTATACTGCGGGTATAAAAATTGACTTCTTTCACACTGTGGGTATAAAAATTGACTTCTTTCATACTGTGGGTATCAGAGTTGACTTCTTTTATACTGCGTGTATCAAAATTGACTTTTTTCATACTACGAGTATCACAATTGTATAATTTCATAAGTAAAAGTTACCAATATATCTGTCATACTGCTGGTATGTTTTTTTAGTTGGTGGGCTGCACACCTCTACCACTTTTAGTATGAAGTCTTCCCCCCCCCCTCCTGCTCATTTAGTCTCACTATCCTTTTGTTATCTTATTCTGACCTATATAATTCTTCCCAAATACTCCCAGCAGTTGTTGACCACAAATGTCATTTTGAGGCTTAGCAGTAAAAAAGGACTGCCTGAACCATTCATCACCTTAAGTGATTTCTCTCATTCCCACTTGGGGCATAAATGTGGTTCCGAGGTCACCATAAACTTCTGACAATCCGAGACAGGTTGCCTTCTTCCCACCTCAATTGATCAATGCTTCTGTTTTGGGTTTATTTTGACCATGGGTTAATTGTATTTGTGTCAGGGGAGCCTTTTTGACACTGTTTGGAATGTGGTGTCAACAATGGATATGAGTGTTTCCTAGTTGTATCTTAGTTGGAAGAGCAAATGGGAATGCTGTAAAAATCATACAAGAGTTGTGAAGTAACTGGTTACTTCTCTGTAGTGGCATGTCTAAGGTTTAGCCCCTAAAAATGCTGTAGCCCCCATATTTTTTGTCAAAACCGCCATAAATATAATTTACTGAAATATCAAATGAATATGATAGAAAACAGACGTTTAAATTTTTCTTTTAATGGTATTGAGTGAATTATTGTTAATTTTTTATCAAAACCATGAAAACTTTTCCAGTTTCCACTAAAATTCTTTCAATTTGGTCCAAAAAATGTTGAAGTTTGGACCAAAATCTATAATATAAAACCAAAAAAACCTGTTGAATAAAAAAAAAAAAAAAGCCTTTAGATAGGGAGGTGAAAGTTTTCAAGTTAATAATATCAAGGCCTCTTCTGGCCTCTGGCTCTGAATATGTGTTTTTGTTTTTAGGGGGTGAAAGTCCCAGCAAAAATGAAAAGCTAGGCATGCCCCTGCTAAGAAGGCTATTTTACAGAAGAAAATGAGTGGGAGATTTCACTTCCCCTCACAAAAAGAGTTCTGAAAGCTTCAAAAATGTATTTCCCTTAAAAAACAAAAAACAAAAAAAAACAAAAAAAAACTGGAATGTTTAGTTCTTACATTGCCATTTTGGTTCCTTCAAGTGCCCTCAGCTGAAAATGAAGAGACATGATTTTACCACTTTATGAAGTACACGTAAAATGCAAAACCTGGAGTCAGAGAAATAAAGTTCTTTCTTCATTAGAAGGGACACGGGGGAAGAACTAAGCACACACTGGCAAAGGCATAGTTAATATGGAAAATTGCCACCACCCTATCCCCCTCCCCCACTTCACAAAGAAGGGATATTTTCAGGCACACTTATTACTTCCTTGGGGGTTAATGTCAGAAATGTTACATTTTGGGAGAAATTTCCCCCACCCCAGGCCAGATTGACTCTTATTAAAACCTTATGCACTTTTGAAAATTTGCCAAGTCTACTACATTCAATTCTTATTTTGCCCAACATTGTAAGAGACTACATTTTAAAGTAAGATAAGATATATTCTGTGATAATTGAAATAAGGACAATCTTTTCTGTTTTACCTACTTGCAGTCTTGAAAGATGACTTCAGAACAGAACCATCAGATGGTATTGCTGTCCTTGGCAATGCATTCGTTCTTGAGTGTTCTCCACCAAAAGGAGTTCCAGCCCCAACTGTCGGTTGGCAGAAAGATGGAGAGAGTATCATACCTGACGGGGAGAGGCTGAGGATAATGCCAGATGGGAATCTCATGATTTCTGTGGTATGTGGAATATTTTTATAATTTTGCAATTAGGCACTCATACTCCAAAATTCACGAGAAGGTTACATTATGCAAATCAAGTCCCAAAACACTCCTCAGCCATTGGAAGCTTGATTTACATCATCTGATGACGTTTGTATCGATTGGTTGAAGAAGGCGGCAAGTTTTATATTTCGTTATGGTTTCATTTACCGAGCGATGTGCTTAAGTGACAGTGCGCTCCCTCTTGATGGGTGTGGATGTCACCGTAGCGACAGGAGGAGAGACATTATTAAGTGGTAATTAAAGGAGATTTTGAAGCTGTTACAGAGTGGTGAAGTGCAGAAGAGGTTTTACTGCAAGGAGATTAATTCGCCATTTTCCCTGTAGCAGGCCCATATTGAGGAGACTTCATGTATGGATTCTACCATTCAAAAACTCTTCATCAATGTAGTTTTTACATGAATTCTGGGTATAGCCCTTTTGAAGTTATTCTTCTGAAAAATGATAGAAATCAATCTTTTGGTTAAAATAAAAAAGATGAAAAGACATGTTTGAACAATGGGAGGTCAACACCCTTTCAAATAGGTGAGAAACTGCATAAATCAAAATATGAAAATTTGTTTTATTATCTTGGCTTATAAATATGATTATATCCTTCTTTCATTTGGAGGGGTACAGATTTTTTTAGCAGGTAAATTGTTTTCTTAAGCAAAGGAAATACTAATACAATATTGAAGATTATAATGAAAGAAAAGTTTTTTTTTCACTGATAAACTTTGCAAAGGAAAAGTCTTTTTTCTAAGAGAAAAAGCTTCCTTGTTGTCTAAAAAAATAGTGTGTAATCTGTTTAGGTTTGGTTTGTTGATGTTTAAGAGTGCAGTTAAACATCAACAAACCAAACAAGTAAAAAAATTAAAAAATATGTGTTGAGTGATGAAAGTGTTGATATGATGAATCCTTTGCAATGTCAGAACCCTAGCTTTGCTGTTTTACAGGGGCGGCCCGCCCTGCCCCTTCCGTGGGTCCGCCCTGCCCCCTTGAGGTCCGCCCTGCCCCTCATGACATTTTTAGCCCCCTGTACAACCTTCCCAGAGCTTCCCTCGCTCCCCACAACTCAACTGCTGAGTTCTTCCAGAAAAATTCTCCAGATAAAATAATCTCCTTCTATCAGCATGCATCCCTCTACAACCATATCCAATTCTCCTCTTCCACCCCCTCTCTACTTTGTTTTTGTTTTACCCATGCACCTCCTCTCTGGATCACAGCTTTCTGGCTTTTGTTCTTGAATTTCTCTCATTCTCCCCCTGGTCTCTTTCCTTCCTACCTCTAAAATGATCTGACCTCTCAGGCACAATTTGACCTTCGTTGTCGTGGTGCCGTTAAGACCTCATCAAACAAACAAACAAACAAACAATTATATTTATTTTTATAAACTTATTAATTTTAATTTACCTCATAAATGCATACAGAACACAAAATAATAGCATAGTAAGCAATTGTCCTGTTTGTAAAGGGGCCACTGGACTGCATGCTGAAAAGAGGCAGCGCTAATGTGCCCCCTCAACAAGTCTAGCATGCTGCCCCTATTTAAATCAAGCGAGGGGTCTGCATGTCTTATTAAACAAATTAGTAGCATTATATGGAGGATAGAATTAATGTGTTTTAAAGGAGTGGACCAGATAGATGTTTTGCTTCATGAAAGAAATATTTTCTTTACCCTCCTCGTCGTCGCAAGCTTATACAGATTGAAAACATACATCATCGGGTTAAAAAGTGTTCAATTTTGATGAGAAAAAGCAAGCTTACTTTCAGAAATATGAATTGACTTACAAATTTCTCATGACCTTCCCTCCATTTCTGCACCTGTTGATCCTCTCCAGACCCCTAGCTTGATTTAAAAAGGGGCAGGGTGCTAGACTTGTTAAGGGGCACATTAATGTGCGCGCGAAGGCAAAGCGCTGCATCTTTTCAGCATCGAGTCCAGCGGTTCAATTCCATGGTGAAGAAGCTCTGGGATTTTAGCTATAATCATACCTCGGAATGAAAGTATTCTGATTGATAAGGACCATTCAAGAGCCAAACAGGACAATTGCTTACTATGCTATCATTCTGTATTCTGTATTCATGTATGGTATTTCATTTATGAGGTTAATTAGGATTATTAAGTTAAAAAAAAAGTTCTCTTGAGGGGCAGGGCGGACCCCAGGGGACAGGGCGGGCCCATGGGAGGGCAGGGAGGGCTGCCCCTGTAAAACAGCAAAGCTAGGGGTCTGCTCTCTATACAGTGCCTCAACTTAACCCAGACTTGAAATTCCCTCTCCTAATAAGAAGGAATGCAACTTTTCTGCCCCTTCGCAATTTTTTAATAGTGTTTGCTTATTAAAGGATTAGTTCAGTGATCAAGCATGTCCATGCTATGTGAAGAGGACTTCAAAAATTAAACAAAATGGTGAAGAAAGCCTTCAAAACTCTTATTCTGTCAAGGAGATATTCAAGTTTAAAGCTGTCTTTTCTGTGTAGAAATGACTGGTGTACTAAGTTTACTATGGAAAGTTGGCGTCTTCATCCTCACATTCTTAACAATTGTTAATATTTTTTAAAGAAAGTTGATTTAATTTTTTCTCTATATAGGACTTCCTTCAGGTGGTATATCATAAATACCCTTCTTAGAATCAGTTATACTACTTTTCTGACATATCCCATGGTTTTTAAGCCACAGAATTGCAAGGACAAAATGTGATAGAATGCCTACAAACTTTGAGAAATCTGAGGCTATGACATCACAACTAGTCTTGATTTCAGTTGTTTTTACACAAATGATACCAAACTTTTAAACTAAGATATCTCCTTAACAGAATGAGACACTTTCAATGCTTTCTTCACCATTTTGTTTCTTTTGAAGTCCTCTTTCATATAAGATAGACTTGCTTGACCATTGAACTAATCCTTTAACAGAATAAGATTTTTGAATGCTTTCTTTACCATTTGTTTCTTCTAAAGTCATACTTCATATAAGATGGACTTGCTTGACCCCTGAACAAAGCCTTTAACAATAAAGAATATATTTTACCCGTATAACTTGCGCCAATGATTGCCTGTTTTGTGGATTCGTTTGAGAAAGAAAATGTTCAGATAAATAAAGGTATCTTCCAAATGCAGATGTTTTATTTTCAAAATAAAATAAATTCAGTAAAAGATTTAGGTCATGAATTATTAATTGAACTTTTTTTTCTTCTTCAATTTTTTCTTGCAGGCAATATTGTAAACAGTACTTGATTTAGTTTCTAAGCACACCCGTAACCTTTGTCAAATTGGCATACATTTTGTCATCTACTCTTCATAAATCAAAAAGTTTTTAAAGTTAGGAAATGTATTCATTCCATATCCCGAAGTGACAGAAATCTCCATATTCATGAGTTATATGTTGGTAGCTTATTTAATAAGCGTACAGCTCAAATAACAATTTGCTCTTTCGTGAAGAAATTTAAGTCAGCGTAGGTGCTTGGCCAAGCTTCTGTTGATGTCAGTTCGGCAAATTCTTGTCACGTTAACATCGCTGGCACTCGTGAAGTTGAGCCGAGCAACATCTCTCATCATGGTGATTGTAATCCAGTTGAAGGCAGCTTTAATGCAGAGAGATAAGGGCTTAAACAGCACTGCCATGCTTCAGCTAATATATCGGGAAAACTCTTATTTCAATTAAATGCAACAAATATAAAAACTTATGTATAAATTAGGCCCTAAGTATAAATTGCAGTATGCTGTGAAGAATTGAAAATAAGATATGCAGTTAGTTTTGGTGTGCTATCAAGATTTGCGAGTAAAATATGTCAAGTGTTTTAAAAGATGTTGTTTCTTTAAATAGATATTATTTTCTCAAATTAAAAATGCTTACAAAATTGTTGGCTAACAAGTGAATTGTAATCAGAAATGCGAAACCTCTCATCATAAAGAGTCTTTAAAGGATTAGTTCAGTGGTGAAGCATGTTTATCTTATATGAAAGAGGACTTCAAAAGAAACAAAATGGTGAAAAAAGCATTCAAAAAATCTTATTCCATTAAGGAGATATTCAAGTTTAAATTTTGGTATCATTTGTGTACAAACGACTGAAATCAGATAAATGACTGAAGTCTTTATGTATATTCTATCATATTTTGTCCTGCGATTTTGTGGCTTAAAAACCATGGGATATGTCAAGAAAGTAGTAAAACTGAATCTAGGAGGGGTATTTATAATAGACCACCTGAAGAAAGTTTGAGGAAAAATAATGTAAATAGTGAAGAAAAAATAAATAAACATTCTTTAAAATACATAAAGACTGAGGAATCTGTGGCTGTGACATCGCAATTAGTCTGATTTCAGTCGTTTCTACAGAAATGATACTAAATTTAAAACTTGAATATCTCCTCAACGGAATAAGATATTTGAATGCTTTCTCCACCATTTTGTTTCTTTTAAAGTTCTCTTTTATATAAGATGGACATGCTTGACCACTGAACTAATCCTTTAATGAAGCTCAAAACAGAGCACTTGTTAAATTGCAACGAGAAGATCAGCACTGTTTGCAAAGCTATCAGCGAGATGGCTGATTTGCTAGATGAAATTAAAAGTCTTCCGTGCAAATATTTGCTCATTGGTTTAACAGCCTTTTATGAAAGTAATTTTCAAAGTTGTTTCGTTACGTCTCTGTTTCCAGATAATCACTTGGCGCGATGGGTTTGTGTTGTTTTTAAATATACAGTATCCATGCAGGGTATTCCAATGAGTGGACCTTGTGCACACACACACACACAGAAAAACATCTGAAATATTTCTGATCTGAAATTGGCAAACTGGGATTCTTCTTGCTTTTGATTCTTATCCATTAGAAAGTGTAACACAGTATAGCTTTGATGGGAGGAGATGATGAGGCAACTTTGAATTAGTAAAGGAAAATTACAAATTGGAGTGAAGTTTAATTATAATAAGTATTATTGTCATTCATAAAGAATGTTGGGGAGGGGGGCAGAGATATCGAGCTTAAACCACTGATATTAGATAGAATTAAGGTTTTGAACAGACAAACATCTTTCACACAGTCCCTTTCGCTGTAGGATATGTGCAGTTCGGCTTCAGGGATATCCAAGGAATTAGGAGGGGTGGGGATAAACTGTACATTATCCTCTGAAATGGGATACAGGGTAAAGACACCAAAATTATGTGAGAAAAGTAAATTCCTATGCAAGTAGAACAACTTTCTATTAATGTATCAATTTGACAACATCATTTTGTCATAGTATAATGTACAATGCAAGTTATGGGTGTGTCCTCCCTCGTCCAATCATATTGCAAAAAAACTAACTCTGCATGAATATTGCTTTAATTAACAATCATGGTGTAATTTTGGACATCAGGGCCTTTAATTTGCACAGTGTTGAATATTGTGTTAATTAGGTGGCACTAACCTGAGATGCCACCTACATAAAAAGGTCTTAATTTTCCCACATAATGAATATTGTGTTATGTGTGTTGTATTAGGTGGTGCTAAACCTGAGACGCTAAAAAGGGTCTTAAATTTGCCCAGATGTATTGAATATTGTGTTATGCGTGTTGTATTAGGTGGTGTTAAACCTGAGACGCTAAAAAAGGTCTTTAATTTGCCCAGATGTATTGAATATCGTGTTATGCATGTTGTATTAGGTGGTGCTAAACCTGAGACGCTAAAAAGGGTCTTTAATTTGCCCAGATGTATTGAATATTGTGTTATGCGTGTTGTATTAGGTGGTGCTAAACCTGAGACGCTAAAAAGGGTTTTAAATTTGCCCAGATGTATTGAATATTGTGTTATACGTGTTGTATTAGGTGGTGCTAAACCTGAGACGCTAAAAAAGGTCTTTAATTTGCCCAGATGTATTGAATATCGTGTTATGCATGTTGTATTAGGTGGTGCTAAACCTGAGACGCTAAAAAGGGTCTTTAATTTGCCCAGATGTATTGAATATCGTGTTATGCGTGTTGTATTAGGTGGTACTGAACCTGAGACGCTAAAAAGGGTCTTTAATTTGCCCAGATGTATTGAATATTGTGTTATGCGTGTTGTATTAGGTGGTGTTAAACCTGAGACGCTAAAAAGGGTCTTTAATTTGCCCAGATGTATTGAATATCGTGTTATGCATGTTGTATTAGGTGGTGCTAAACCTGAGACGCTAAAAAGGGTCTTTAATTTGCCCAGATGTATTGAATATTGTGTTATGCGTGTTGTATTAGGTGGTGCTAAACCTGAGACGCTAAAAAGGGTCTTGAATTTGCCCAGATGTATTGAATATTGTGTTATGCGTGTTGTATTAGGTGGTGCTAAACCTGAGACGCTAAAAAAGGTCTTTAATTTGCCCAGATGTATTGAATATCGTGTCATGCATGTTATATTAGGTGGTGCTAAACCTGAGACGCTAAAAAGGGTCTTTAATTTGCCCAGATGTATTGAATATCGTGTTATGCGTTGTTGTATTAGGTGGTACTGAACCTGAGATGCTAAAAAGGGTCTTTAATTTGCCCAGATGTATTGAATATCGTGTTATGCGTTTTGTATTAGGTGGTGCTAAACCTGAGATGCTAAAAAGGGTCTTTAATTTGCCCAGATGTATTGAATATCGTGTTATGCGTGTTGTATTAGGTGGTGCTAAACCTGAGATGCTAAAAAGGGTCTTTAATTTGCCCAGATGTATTGAATATTGTGTTATGCGTGTTGTATTAGGTGGTGCTAAACCTGAGACGCTAAAAAGGGTCTTTAATTTGCCAAATGCCACCTACATAAAAATTTGGCCAGACTGTATTGAATATCATGTTATGCTTGCTGGTTTAGGCGGCATGAAACCTGAGATGCCACCTACATAAATGTTTAGTACATTAAAAAAAAAAATCCTCTAAAAACATTTCTGCAGATTCATATAACAGTCCAGTTCACACTGCCAAACGGGAGATCTCCCAAAAAACAGGAGATAATTTAAACGTGAGATAATTTAAACTGTTAAAAATTGCAGCTTTTAATTTTTATTTTACTTTTCAAATTCTGTTATTCTAAAGTTGTATACTTTAAAAATGATATTGAAATTAATATTTCTGGAACTTTCTTTGTATAATTTGAGCTTTTGCTGATGACTAAAATGATAAAATCTGCTCCTCAGAAACTATTGCAATGAATTTTTAAAGTTTTGAAAATCCCTGGTGAAAGTCAAAGTTGCGCTGGTGAAATTAGAGAAAATAATTTATCATCGTTCTGTTACACCATTAAAATTAATATATTTTGCACTCATTTTTTGTACCTTTGGCTTAACCCTATTCTACCATGATGTATTTCTTTAGAGAGATTTGAATGTGCAAAGATGCATTGTGGGTTATAATTACAAGAAATCTCCTGATTGGGAGATCTCCTTATCAGGAAGTGTGAACCGGACTGTAAAACCCAATGTTTTGATTCCATAAGAATTTCTGCAGACTGAATCTTTGATACAGTTTAAACAGCAATTATATAAATGGACCAGGATGATTTTCCCAATTTACCCTCAGTGTAAACATGTTGAAGTCTTACAGCAATTCAAATCCTGGGATCTGTCAACGGAAAAGCCAAGGAAAATAAAACGCCATCTTCTCACCAATGGAAGGAAGGAGATGAGTTTATTTGGTGAAATAATAATCAAACCATTTCAAATTAAGGGAGATGGACCTTATCGCTGACAAAATCTGCCAATCCAGTGTGTCATCACCCAAATGGAATCTATGATATGAAGAGCTAATTGACTATATCGTATGATCATCAGGTCTTCCTCCACAAAACCTCTTAACTTATGAATGAGTGTCGTGAGTAACAAATAAGAATTCTTGCAATGAAGAGGTTTGTGCCTCTCTTGAGCAAAAAAAGTGGGTTATCAACTCATCGTCTTTTTAAAAATGCAAACTTGTGTTTAGGTTTACTTTTTATGAAATTTTGAAAGTTTGGAGATGCTTATTAATTGAAAAAATGAGGAATGAATGTATGGAAATAAAACAGCTCTGCTCTGTATATTGTCCTTTACACTAAACACAGTAGTACGAGTGATAGTTTAATAGTAGGGGAAAAGGTGCATATCCACAATCAGAATTATCTCAATTTTCAGGGGAAATTGCTCTACTACCTAATTAGAAATGGTCACTAAAATGGTTTGAGTTGATTTAACGTTTAAATTTAAATTTTCTTCCTTTCTTCAATTTAATTTTGGAACTTCTGTGTTTTATTTTAAGCCATTTTGGGGCATCAAGAACAAGAAATTTACAGAGCTTTCAGGGCGATTCACCCTTTGGTGGGTTCCTGGACCACACACCGTTATGCGCATGCTTTGGTTGTGCAGTGCTGCCTTCTGGCGACACTTTTATAGTGCCCCCCAATTTTCTCCTCTGAGCTGCTGTGTCCCCCCCACCCCCAAACGAAAATCTTTTGTGACGCCACTGATCACAACCACTAAATATTTGGGTATTCTGGTTCAATAAAACTAATGTGTGAGTTATTTTGTATAAGTTAAAGGGTGACTAACCATCTTCTTCTTCCTCTGTGAAATGAATACAGTATAACAGGAGGTTTTTTAAAGTTTTGAGTGTAATTCTTAAAAGAATACATTGTCTGACAAGAGTCATAATCCACTTTACTGAGAATTGTGACTAACCTGGAGATGAGCTACTTCAGTTGTACTTGAGCATGGTATCACCATAGATGAAAAGATGATAGAATAATAACCGGACTAAACCGGATATTTTCATAATTTTTGACATGTCAATTGAAGAGATACTTTATCAAAAGTTTAATAAATTCTCTTTCATTTTTGAAGTGGTTTGTGTCTTACTAGTTTGTGTAAAAGTTAACAGAAGTTTGGAGCCAACATTTCCTGTTTTGGTTATAATTAAGAGGAAATATCAAAAGCTAAGCACAATTGACGGTTTTGTTCCAGTTTAAAGAATAATGTTTTGCAATAGAAATTGATTATTACTTAAAATTGGAAATTAGGCTAAGTGCTTCCTGTTGTAGGAAATAACAGAAATTTATGGATGAGACTAAGTGTTAACCCAGTTCTGGACCTTGGATTATTTAACTTGTTCTCAGATTAATATGTTTCATTATTTATAATCATAAAAAACTAGCTTGTTCATCCATGTTTGAAATAAGTTGATCTGGTTTACACATTCAACTTCTGACCGACCACAACGATTTATGATCCATCCACCTATAACCTCTCGTGGCTTGCCTGGTTTGTACTTTTCAAGAACTACAGCAGAAGTTTGCATTAATATGTATTTTGAGCATTTGCTTTGAAATAACATGGAATCGGAAAGTCGTTTCCTCACGAAAGAGTCACGACATTTCATCCTGTGAGGTGTATCTGACGGTTGAATGTCCTAATGGTTAGAATGTAAAGTTAATAGTTTAAGTAAGTTATCAGACAATTTGGAAATGATTTTTTTGAAGAATATTGAAGGATTAGTTCAGTGGTCAAGCATGTTCATCTTATATGAAAGAGGACTTCAAAAGAAACCAAATGGTGGAGAAAGCATTCAAAAATCTTATTCCATTAAGGAGATATTTCAGTTTAAAGTTAGGTATCATTTCTGTAGAAATGATTGAAATCAGACTAGTTGTGATGTCACAGCCTCAGATTTCTCAAAGTCTTGATGTATTTTAAAGAATGTTTATTTAATTTTTTCAATATTTAAATTATTTTCCTCAAACTATTTTTAGGTGGTATATTATAAATACCCTTCCTAGATTCAGTTTTACTACTTTCTTGACATATCCCATGGTTTTTAAGCCACAAAATCGCAGAACAAAATATGATAGAAGGCACAAAGAATTTGAGGAAGGAATATGAGGCTATGACATCACAACTAGTCTAATTTCAGTCGTTTCTACACAAATGATACCAAACTTTAAACTTGAATATCTCCTTAATGGAATAAGATTTTTGAATGTTTTCAGCATCATTTTGTTTCTTTTGAAGTCCTCTTTCATATACGATAAACATGCTTGACCACTGAACTTATCCTTTAAAGGAATAAGATTGTGAATGTTTCCTGCACCAATTTGTTTCTTTTGAAGTCCTCTTTCATATACGATAAACATGCTTGACCACTGAACTTATCCTTTAAAGGAATAAGATTGTGAATGTTTCCTGCACCAATTTGGTTCTTTTGAAGTCTTCTTTCATATCAGATAAACATGCTTGACCACTGAACTTATCCTTTAATCAAACTCATACAAATTTTATCAATATTTTGTATTCCCTAATGTTTTTCTGACATAAGCTTGCAGGCATACTGGGAGTAATAATAGTAGTGTCATCAGTCTCCTTTTGAGAGAAAGCCAAGCTGTCAATTGCTAAACCGAATCCCCTTTTCTGCAAACTTCCCATATACTTCATACTGTACGGTGCTGCATTTCTTGTTGAAGTTGTAATAAACCCGTTTTCACTTTGCTATGCGTAATGTTCTTTTAAGTGATTCAATCTCTTCTCATTTAAATTAAACGTTCAAAAATAGAGGAATTGAATGATATGCTAAACAACGGAAGTCAGCAATTCCAGTCAAATTCCAAGTTCTATAATGTTTTTCTGCCGTATATATTCTTTTCTGCCTTGAAGTGTCACCTGACAGCATCCTTTTTTACTCATTGCATTTTCTGCCCTCACCTAAAGTTAAAGACAAAATTAATTCTGATCACAGTTTATTTTCGGTATATGTGATTAAACTATCTGTCAACATACGTTGTCATGTTCGTGCATGTTTAACATCAAGATTGTCTTAAAAAATGTGAGATCTCTAACATGATTTGCATTATGAATTTTGCCAGGGAGTCAACTTGTAGAGAGAAGTGATGTATTGGTTGGAGTAAACATCTTGAAAAAGATGGAATATTTTTGTTTTTCTTGATACTCAATTAAGTTTTTGATCTTGGTATCTCTGATTATTGTATAGTGTACAGTAATAATGAAGTGAGATATCTTATCATCTGCAGAATGTGGGAGACTCCTAGCTTTGCTGTTTCATAGCGGTGGTCCGCCAACCTCTCCCCTTTGTGAACCCGCCCCACCTTTGGGTCTTCCCCCACCCATGGATCTTCCCCCACCCCTGGGTCATCCCCCACCTTCTGGGTCTCCCCACCCCTAGTGGTTGTCCCTGCACCCTGGGTCTGACCCCACACCCTGGGGTCCGGCCTACCCCCTGGGTCTGCCTTGGCCCTTGTTATATATATAATAAAAAAATAAAAAAATTGATAATCTTGGTGAACCTCATAAATGCATGCCTAACATGAATACAGAACACTGAATGATAACATATTAAGCAATTGTCCTGTTTGGCTAATGACTGGTCCTTTTCAATCGGAATACTTTCATTCTGCGGATCATAGCTAAAATTCCAGAGCTTCTTTACCAGGTGCTTAAACCTTAAGGGGTTTAACCCCTAAAATCAACGCCAAAAAGACACAGCACTTCGAGAACGCATTAATGTGCCCCTCAACAAGTAAAGCACCCTGCCCCCTTTTAAATCAAGCTAGTGGTCTGTACAGTGCTTTAAGTTTTTGCTTCTATGGTCTATGGACACTTAGGACATGAAACAGACTGCTCTTAAAAATTGATTAAAATTTTGAAAATGGATAGAAATCACACTGCAACAACAGAAACAAATTTTCAGAAATATTCATTCATGAATAGACTTCAATAGCAGAGAAGGAAACAGAATGGCCGGGCAAAGCTGGTATCTTTGAAAATGAACCTTGAAAAAGAAATGAACTTTTCTTGAAGTAGTGCTCAAGTTTCTATCTATCTTTGAAAAATGTATATGAATTTCAATTGTTTAAATTGATCATATCGATGTAAATGTTATCGGCCTGTTTTTTTCAAGATTTACAGGATTTGAATGTCCATTGTCTACAAGCCTTCTCATGGCCAAGTAAACTTCAGACATGTCTTACTAGATTTTAACAGCCATTTGCTTATGAAACCACATTTGACTGATCAAGTTTACAGGCAAATTTGTTGTAAATTTGTATCTATTTAAGTTAAATTTTGTTTTGTTTTTCATTAGTTTCCCATCTTTCCTGGTGTGCTTTATGATTCCTTTATGCATATAATAAGTATTGGAAAATAAATTAACGAATGAATATTTCAGTGAACGTTATTGCTTTTATTAATTAAAGTGAAAATGGGAGCGGATGATGAAGACAGTTGTTGAAAGTAAGAGCAAACACGATTTACTACATTTCCTGAGCTGTCAAAGAACTTTTTCAACTTCGTGAACCGTGGATGATATATGCATACCTTAAATACAAATTATCGCATGTATTTATATGCAGTATATTCATATGCGTCAATGCTCATTTAACATTGGTATTCAGTTTTGTCATGATACACAATATTTAATTCAGTTTTCTAATTAAATAGTCCCAGAACTTAAGCAAGAATTTTTGCAGTGATGCTAATATCGGATGATGGCCTGGATTTGCTTACCAAATATGTTTGTGTGGGTGGGGTTGGGAGGGGGGGGGGTCACAAAATCAAATTTGCCTATCAGAAGTGTGGGTGGAGGCTAGAAGTAAAACACCAAAATATACCATACAAAAGACTGAAGTTGAAAACGTTTTTTTTTTTAAACGTAATGATTAATGCAGAATTTTTGGGTCCGATGTGATCAGCATCAGGAACCTATGCGATCATAATGGATGTATGTATGTATGTATGTATGTAGATGTGCCCTATTGTTTTTGATATCAAGCATATTAATGAGTAGGCGGGACTTAAAGGATTAGATCAGGGGTCAAGCAACTTTATCGTATATGAAAGAGGACTTCAAAATAAACAATATGGTGAAGAAAGCATCAAAAATCTTATTCCGTTAAGGATATATTCAAGTGTAAAATTTTGTATCATTTCTGTAGAAACGACTGAAATCGGACTGTTGTGATGTCACAGCTTCAGATTCCTCAAAGTCGTGATGTATTTCAAAGAAAATTTATTGACTTTTTTCACTATTTACATTATTTTCCCTCAAACTTTCTTCAGGTGGTATATTATAAATACCCTTCATAGATTCAGTTTTACTACTTTTTTACGTTTCCCTAGGTTTTTAAGCCACAAAATTGCAGGACAAAATATGATAGAATAAGATAAACTTGCTTGACCACTGAACTAATCCTTTAATGTTGGCAGGGCTCAACATAATGTTGTTGAAAAGAGCTTGCAAGCACAGTATACATGGGTTTCAGTTCACATGTAATAGCATGTAGTAGTAGTTCACACAAATAGCCCATGGTTCGCGATGTGCCCTATTGTTTTTGGTTGGGATTCCATGCATATTAATGAATAGGCGGGGCTTAATGTTAAAATCTTAAAATGTTCATATTTGAATCACTGCATGTCTGTTTTTCATATTTAGTGTAATTGTGTTGTTAGCTGGTGTATATATATTTCTCATAATAAAATATCAAATTTCATTAATATGTGTAGTGGGCGGGGCTTATCATGATTTTGTTGAAAAGAGCTTGTAAACACAGTATCTCAAAAAAGATATATGGGATTCAGTTCATATGTGGTAAACAGATAGCCTATGGTCCGCTTATGTGCCCTATTGTGTTTGGTGGGGATGTCATGCATATTAATGAGTAGGTGGGGCTTGATGTTAAAATACTCATAATTTAACAACCACATGACTGATTTGTTTTAAATTTGGTTTAATTAGCTAGTTATATTTATATGCATAGTCGTTGGGGCTTAGCATGATTATGTTGAAGAGAACTTTGTAAACACATAATCTCAAGAGCGATACATGGGATCCAGGTCATGTAGTACACATATTGTCTAGGGACTGCAGATGTGTCCTATTGTTTTTTTACAGGAATGCCATGCATATTAATGAGTAGACAAGACAAAGTTAAAATCTTAAAATGCTCATTTTTTAACAACCGCATATCTGTTTTGTTTCCTATTTTTAAAATATGTTGTTAGCAATGGTTAATTTAATTAATTGTGATTTCCATTCTTGTGAGATCGTGAGTTGTTTGATCGTCATCGCTATTTTAAGCCCATTGTGCAGTAACAGGTATTATACAATAGTTCAACTTCAAACTAAAAATCCATATTTTCTGGTTATTTTAATTTCCAAGATGTTGCATTTTAAAAAAATTAGTAGTATACTGATGTAGTCTCAGTAAATGTTCTTAGTAAATATTCTGCTTGAGTATGATTCGTGTATTGTACAGATGAAATGTAAGTGTGTTCAGCCTGGCAAACCTTTCCAGGGGTACCACCATCCCAGTGGCGGTTTTACATGGGAAAATACTGTTTTGCCATGTGTAGAAGAAATTTGCCAGGGTGAAATAAGAACATTAGAAATGTATCTTTTAATGTTGGTAGAGAAGAATTGATGCAGGTTATTATCTACTACATTCTCCTCCTCTATTATGGCCCATAGGTGGAGCAAGCAGATGCAGGCATGTACGTATGCACGGCAACAAATCAAATCGTGACCAGACGGAGTGCCCCGGCAAACCTTACTGTCAAAGGTGAGTTCTAGGAAACCAGGCCCATAGCCAGGGGGGTTCGTCAAAGCAAACAAACCCCTTTTGTTGAGAAAGTGCCCTTTTGAAATCTAAAAATGTAATAAGCACCCAGAATTTCAAGATGTTTTGTCCTTTTATACGAAAACGAACCCCTTTTCAAATTCCTAAACCCCCTTTTGTTGAGAAAGTCCCCTTTTGAAATATAAAAAAACTGATGAGCACCCGGAATTTCAAGTTTGTTTGTCCTTTTATAAGAAAAACCAACCCCTCTTTAAAATTCCTGGCTACGGGCCTGGTATAAGAAATTATTGGTTGTTTGGTTCTCAAAAAGATCTTAAGATTACGAATGTAGGCCTTCCCTGCAGTTTTCCATTTTGTTTGATCTTGGGCAAGCCTTGTGTATAGGAGTCTTTTTACAAATTTCAACAAAAAAAAATTCCAATATATTATTTATCAACATCAGATGATGATGAGTTAATTGTTGATGTTGTAGAAAGAAGATGCACCTCATTATTTAAGTAACTCAACTCATATCATCTTAAATTATATCAATTGAGTTTGTTAGTGTACTAGTGGTTGGGGTCTATTAAATTTTAAAAGAACGATTATATATAGAGTTGTGAGTACAGGGGTGTAGCTAGCCTTTCGGAATAGGGGGGTTGCCAAGGGAAATATTTTGACCTTTTTGCATATTTTGTGAACCTTTATATCATTTTACCATTATCATTTTACTTATTTTTTATCCCCCTCCCTCCACCCATGGAGTATATATGTTTTTAACAGTCACAGGAACTAAGTTTTAAAATAATTTTGGGAATATGACGGAGGATTCTCCTAATGACATAAGTTTGCATATATTTATTCAAATAATTACAATAACATTTTAGTGAATTTTGGGAATATGATAACTGATATGCTATGTTGTTTCCATGCCTCTGCCATTTCTTCCATTTGTATTTAAAAATATGCAAACTTTTTAATATAATCCTTAAAAAAATAGATATGAAAAGCCCCATCAGCCGAGGCCTTCCTCCTCCCACCCCCCCCCCTCACCCCACATCTCCCACTCGGCCTTTATTTATTAAACTGTTGGTAGTAATGAACTACATACAAAACTTCTTGATTTATTAAGTCGGACTGATGATGCAATAGCTTTTCCATGAAAGAATGTAATCCACATTTTCTTTGCAATTGGATGGCCTCCAGACCTTTCGTAAAGATCGATTGTGCATTTACAACTAGATGAAGAGCTCACAAAGATCCCTGTCAACAGTTCACAACAAATTTATCACAAGAAAAACTTATATTGCAAGAAGAATCTAGTGGCAGTAAAAGATAAAACACATGTGGTGGGCATTTTTATGGGAAAGGTATATGTAAATAAGGAATTAATTTTGAAGGGATACTTGTAAAAGGGAAATTACAACAGAAAAGGGTTAAAACCATGAATTTGCCATGTGTTTCATAAACTTGAAATGGAAAAAAAAAAAAAAAAACAACGAGATTTCTACCAAAGTTACTGGGTCTTATATGGGGAGCTAGGGGGAACATGACTCACAAATAGGATTATTGATATGGTCTGTCCATATTTCTTAGATGCTCCAAGGTTTGTAACATTACCAGAAGATACCATTGCTGCAACAGGGGAGACTGTGATTTTCAGGTGTGAAGCTGTAGGAGATCCAGACCCAACGATTGCCTGGTCTAGGGTTGATGGTGCGCTACCTTCAAGAAGGTAGGACACCAGTATTATATTATCCATAATGGAGAGTGTAGTAGCATTTGGACTAATTTGTATTTATTATGAATTATTATATATATTTGTTTTATTTCTAGATTTGGATAATTTGTTGTTTTTGAATAGATTGGCAGCCAGGGAGAGAGGTCCTGTTTTATGGAACCTGTAAAGTACCTGAGATAATAGACATTTTGCAGCCGTTTTGTTTATATTTTGAGATAAAAATGTATAGAAAGATTAAAAGACCGTTTTGTCATATTGAATGTACTATTTTGCGATGTGTAATTTTGTTTTTTAGAATCTGTAAATCTCAACAACAAAGTTGTACTGTTACAAATATTTGAATTTTTAAAATGACTTTCGCACCAACAAAAAACAAAAAACAGGCCAAGTATTTTCATGATTTTTCTTCATATTTCAAAAACAGCATAGTAAAATATAACATGAGAGTTTTTAATATTTATATAGCCATTAAAGCAATGAAGGTTTATATCTGATTTTTAAGTTTTGCTGGGCAAAGAATTTCGTAAAGGTTTTTAAATTAGAATTTTATAACACTACATAAGGTTTTAGCATTAGTATAGCAAAGCATCATGGGGAATATCACAAAATGGTGATGCCCATATTAAGAAAAGATCCTAATTTAAAGAACCTTTTTGTTCCTTATTTTAGGACCTCTTCCGGACTGGTTGGATAGATTATATGTTTTGAGAGTGCTGTGTGCATTGATTATTGAAATTAGATGCATTGATTAATGAAATTAGATGCATTGATTATTGAAATTAGCTGCAATGATTATTGAAATTAGCTGCATTGCTTATTGAAATTAGAAGCATTGCTTATTGAAATTAGAAGCATTGCTTATTGAAATTAGATGCATTGATTATTAAAATTAGATGCATTGATTATTGAAATTAGATGCATTGATTATTGAAATTAGATGCATTGATTATTGAAATAAGATGCATTGATTATTGAAATTAGATGCATTGATTATTGAAATTAATGCCTTGATAATTGAAATTAAAGCATTGATTATTGAAATGAATGCCTTCATTATTGAAATTAATGCATTGATTACTAAAATTAATGTATTGATTGTTGAAATTAATGCAGTGATAATTGAAATTAGATGCATTGATTATTGAAATCTCTTGCATGATTTAACTGAGATCCAAGATTTTCGTTTTGCCCAACATTACCAACGAAGGAATGAATTACAATGAAGGAATGTACATATCTTTTCATGTTATAAAGTCAAATTTCAATATTTGACTGTAAATGATCTCAAATGATTTTATGATGGAAAGAATACATACTGTGATTTTCCACGACAAACTTACTTTCCATACATATGTCTTTGAAATCGCTTAGTTGATCAAGTGTAAAACTTTTTTAATTTTTAATTAAATGTCTTATGAAGCATAGGTATTGCTTTTATTTTTGCCCTTAATCAAAGGATATAGTATCTGATCATCTTATGACTGCCTGGAGGTGAAAATAGGTAAATTAGATTCATAATTGGCCAATTGTGGGTCTAGTTTCTCCTCACGGCAGCTACGTAGATACTAGACTGTCACAGTATTGCTTGTCACCTCGGCTACCTCAGTGCTGCAATGGTATCACTCTCTTTTCCTCAACAAGTATGAACATTTTGAAAGATCTAGTTCACTGAAAATTTGAAGTTTTTTACCTTGGCATGATGAAAAACTGGAATTGTGTACAGCGTCCAATTTATAGCCTCTTTTTAAATTAAACTAGGGACTTTATATTATGGAAGCTTTATTTTTTTTTTCCATCCAGTGGGCATTTGACATTAAATTAAATTGATAAAGAGAACGCAAATTGCTTTCGTTTTTCAAGTTTATCCTTTCGTCAAGCTTTGGCCTCTGTTGGTTGATATCTTTCAAATGAACTGGGCTGCCAATCTTCATCTTGCTGTTCACTTCCTATTTGATTAATCTATTTGTGTGTTGCTACCTTATGTTTACCCTCCCCCCCAAAGTCTAAGAGTTGTAATTGAATATCAATTACTATGAAATAGATCAACCTCAAATCTTTTCCCGAGTCGTCGGAGAAGGAATGAAGCCAAATGCTGTTCAGTGGAAGACGCCATCTCTCCTAAGACTTCTGCTGAAATATTTTTACGGAAGAGAAGCGCCTCTTGTCCAAATGACCAAAAGCAATGAGACAGGAGAATCAACAATTTGGGATGGAATGACATGATCAGAAAATGAGGGCATTGACATTTGGTACGATTGAGACCTTGGTTTGGCCTGGTCACTTGTTTAGGACAGTTGTGGTTATTGAAAGCGATGTTGAATTCCAAGGATTAGGTATGGATGGATAGCAAATGCTTTCCCTCATCTCTTGAAGTAATCCCTGGAATTTTTTTGTAAACAGTGTTAAGATGCAAATGGTAAGCTGCCCTAGCTCAAAGTTATTGACCTTTCAAGTGGTTTGAAACAATTGATCTGATGGAAAGGGTGAAAATAGGATATCCAGGAAAATGTTACTAATCAAGTGCATTTGCACAAGTACATACAGAAACAAGAAATCAAGTGCATTTGTACAAGTACATACTGAAACAAGAAATCAAGTGTATTTGCACAAGTACATACAGAAGTACAAAATCAAGTGTATTTGCACACTTACCTACTGAAACAAGAAATCAAGTGTATTTGCACAGGTACATACAGAAATAAGAAATCAAGTTCATTTGCACAAGTACATACAGAAACAAGAAATCAAGTGCATTTGCACAAGTACATACAGAAACAAGAAATCAAGTGTATTAGCACAAGTACATACAGAAACAAGAAATCAAGTGCATTTGCTCAAGTACATACAGAAACAAGAACATAGCGAAAAGATGAGGGGGATAGCAATTGACTATGGAATTCTTATGAAATGTTTGTGTCAAATATAGCTTATTGTCTGCTTACAATTACCTTCTATGGTATCTTGTTTAATAAACAAGAATTATTTATTTAAATCTTGCTGTTCCCTTTAAAAACATATCACTCGCGGATTTTAAAATCACAACTTGTTTTGTTAAAAATAATGACTCTTTGTCAGTAACATTAAAGGTCTTTAGTCTTTGATAGTTAGGTATGAAATTATCAATAGTTTTTTTAGGACAATGTAAAACAAGTTTTATTGAGTAAGTTCCCTTTTTCAAAGATTTTGAGCCAATGAAAAAAAAACTATTTCCTGTATGGAACAATATGGACTTGACAATGTTAACATCATGGCAGGAGTCACGCTGTGAAAAGTAGTTATGTTTTACACTGTTCAAAAAATATTTGTTCTAGGAATCTAAATGCCTTCAAGAAATGCATTCCGATCATATCTCTGTGTGTTCCGATTCAGATGTTTCAAATTTAAATCGATAAAAGATGGTGGACAATTTTAGAAGCCCCAAAGGACTGTCACAGAAAATATTCTCTTAGCAACACCTGGATTGCTCCCCAATCAGATAAACAATTATTATTGATAAATCATGTCTCAATTATGTAATTTGCTGTCCTTGTTTTCCCATCATGCAATACCAGGTTCTCCCATCATTTGTTTTCTCTTCCCATTAATTCTGACCTTTTCAAGCGCTCCATTGTATCTAATGATATTAAGTTCTGGAATCAAATATGTGATTCTATAAAATAAAAAAAAACATAAAAACTGTAAAATTATTTTCTGATAACTTAAAAAAAGACACTTATATGTAAATATGACCATGTAATTTCATCTCCACTTATTTTATGATTATATTTGACGTCTTATCTATTGTTACCCAACCACTTTAATACTTTTCCTCTGGGCTTCTTTCTGTTACTGGGTGGGGAGGGAAGGGTGGGGTTCCTCTTTTCCTTCTATTTTCACTATTTCACTTTTCTATATAATTCCTTTGTAATTAATTATTTTATTTAGGTTACGGTGGGCTTCTTGTAAAAGCTCCGTCTTCTAAGACCTTTCACCATTTTCTCATAGATTGTTGTCTTTTCATTTATGAATATTGTAATATATGCATGAACATGGAAAATCAATCAATCAAACCATATGTACCGTTGTAGAAATGTTTTAAATCACCAATCATTCAACAACAAAAAAAAAATTGCTAAGATCATCTAAGGTGAAAACGAAGCTTGCTGGTAGGAAGAAGTATTTGTGAAAATGTAGAGCTTGAAGGAAAGGCTAGAAAAAGTAGTAATTGAGGGAATTCTTTTCTGTTATTGTTGTTGGTATTCCAAAAGTGCCATGTCAGGAATTTTAGGGTTAGCTTTTCTTGTAAATACATATTTTTTCACCATTTTAAATCCATTTGCTTAGAAGGCCATCTTGTTTTCCCTACTCACTGGTGTAGAACAAAACCTATAAACACTTCAAGCTGACTAATTCTGGAAATGAGAAGAACCATGGGTCCATAGGGACCTCTCCCAAATAAGTCCACCAGATGTTTTCTCATGAGCCACTTCCTTTCCGGTGCCCTTCCTTCTCGCCTCCCTTCCTCCAGTAGTAACAAATCTTTTTCAACCGTAATTGGAAGCCATCATAATCAAATCAAGCAGAGGAGGGAAAAGTTTTCAAGAAAGTCATACTTGTTTGAGTTTCTCCTTTGCCGCGGTGTCCCTCTGTGGCAGTGGTTAATTTTACGCTGCAGTTGTATCACAATTGGTTTGAAGTGTTTGGGAATGCCAGTCAGCCAGACTGGCGTCAAACGTCTTTGGTGCATGGACTGTGCGGTTATTACTGCAAGTCTTGCATACAGTTAGATTCGCGGGCTGTTCCATTGATTAAATAGGGGAAGCAAAGGTGATGTCACAATCCATCAAGACATTGATTTGCTGCTCAAATATATTTGGCAAACATTTTGATTCATTAAAACGTTTCTAATGAAAATTATTTTGTCAGGGATTATTATTTTTTCTCTGAAAAAATTGGTCTCCTTTTGAAATAATTTTTTTATATGAAGATACCATGTTGCAAATATATGCTTCTCACTTAGCTTTTTTCCAACTCTTTGTACAGTGTGTACATTAAAAGATTAGTTCAGTGGTCAAGCATGTCCATCTTATATAAAAGAGGACTTCAAAAGAAACAAAATGGTGAAGAAAGCATGAGAAAATCTTATTTCTTTAAGGAGATATTCAAGTTTAAAGTTTGGTATAATTTCTGTAGAAACGGCTGAAATCAGACTAGTTGTGACCATAGCCTCAGATTCTTCGAAGTCTTTATTATTTTAAGAAAGTTTATTTAATTTATTCATTATTTAAATTATTTTTCTGCAAAATTTCTTTTCAGGTGGTATATTATAAATACCTTTCAGTTTTACTTCTTTTTGACATATCCCATGGTTTATAAGCCACAAAATCGCAGGACAAAATATGATGAAATAACATAAAGACTTTGAGGAATCTAAGGCTATGACATCACAACTAGTCTTGATTTCAATCGTTTCTATACAAATGATACCAAACTTTGATTTTAAATATCTCCGTAACGGAATAATATTTTTGAATGTTTTTTTTCACCATTTTGTTTCTTTTGAAGCCCTCTTTCGTATAAGATGGACATGCTTGACCACTGAACTTATCCTTTGACTTTGGATGAGAAAAATTGCGACAAACAAGTTATAGTTTAGTGATGAAGTTTCAAATACCCCACTGAATATTACGAGCCTTTTCAGTAAACTTCATTTTACTGTTTCTTCACGTGGTTGATTTGCAGCATTAAGAAGTCGACCACTTGACTGACCTAATTACACTGATAGTGATTCTCTGATTGTATCAAAAAGGTTATGAAATAAATTGTCAGTGATAACGTTCCCTACCCAACCGTCACATCTTTCAGATGCTATGAAAGCACGTTTTGATACGATGATGATTACACTTGCAGAATTTATCTCTCAAAATCTTGAAATATTTTGTCTTAAGTTGGAGTAAATTGTTTGTTACAGATGTAAACGTTTTGTTGTTTTTATCAAATATGTTAGAACGATAAGTAGTGCCCTGGATGAAACAGAAAGCTTGGATTTCAATATAGATCTGTATAAGATGTTTAAGCTTACTCCTACATGGATATATTTGATTTGATGGCAGCTAGGTTGTGTGCCAGCCTTTTCTTATTTAAGTCATCAGTCCAATTTCAAGATGTGTTGTGGAAAACCTGTTCTATTTTTCTTGTGTTCGAGAAAAGAGCTTCAATTCTGTTAGAACAAATAAGTAGTGCCCTGGATAAAACAGAAAGCGTGGATTTCAATCTGCATCTGTTTGTGATGTTTAAGCTTATTCTTATATGTTTGATTGATGGCAGCTAGGTTGTGTGCCAGCCTTTTCTTATTTAAGTCATCAGTCCAATTTTAAGATGTGTTGTGGAAAACCTGTTAACGATTAGCGAATACCCGCTAATCGCTCGCAACCCATCAAAAACGTTAAATAAAACTTCAAAAATGATTAATCGTGGCCGAATGTACGAGCTAAAACCATGGCCAAAACTAAATTCAACTAATTGTTGCTGCACAAAACTAAACTGGGGTATGGTCTGTACATAGATTACTTTGTAACAGCTCTGTCAGACCAGGAAGGTGACACTTCTTTAGACCAGGAAAGTGACACTTCATCAGACCAGAAAGGTGACACTTCATCAGACCAGGGAAGCGACACTTCATCAGACCAGAGAAGTGTCACTTCATCAGACCAGGGAAGTGACACTTCATCAGACCAGAGAAGTGTCACTTCATCAGACCAGGGAAGTGACACTTCATCAGACCAGGGAAGTGACACTTCATCAGACCAGGGAAGTGACACTTCATCAGACCAGGGAAGTGACACTTCATCAGACCAGGGAAGTGACACTTCATCCGACCAGGGAAGTGACACTTCATCAGACCAGGGAAGTGACACTTCATCAGACCAGGGAAGTGACACTTCATCAGACCAGGGAAGTGACACTTCATCAGACCAGGGAAGTGACACTTCATCAGACCAGGGAAGTGACCCTTCATCAGACCAGGGAAGTGACACTTCATCAGACCAGGGAAGTGACACTTCATCAGACCAGGAAGTGACACTTCATCAGACCAGGGAAGTGACACTTCATCAGACCAGGGAAGTGACACTTCATCAGACCAAGGAAGTGACACTTCATCAGACCAGGAAGTGACACTTCATCAGACCAGGGAAGTGACACTTCATCAGTGCAAGCAATGCTACAAAATTGTCAACATTCCTTGCTATTTTATTACTACACTGTTTGAAGGTCATCTTAATCCAGGATCTTTATTCCTCAACTAGTTTTATTAGCCCAACGGGTAATTTTAAGACATGATATTTTCATTTTGATGAGATTCTTGGTCTATTTGTTTTCCAAAAATGCATGGTCTTTTTATGTGGGAACTGTACCAGTTACATGAAATTTTCATTGATATTTATTGAACACTGAAAAGTTTGTTCCTTTTTTTACTAATTCTCTGGGTGAAAATTGGTTGTGATTAATTGTTAAACGCTAGCAAATTTAAGCGATTAAACGATTAGTGAATTAATCGCAAATCAACAGCATTATTTGTGGAAAATCTGTTCGATTTTTCTTGTGTTTGAGTAAACAACTTCAATTCTGTTAGAACAAATAAGTAGTGCCCTGGATAAAACAGAAAGCGTGGATTTCAATCTGTGTCTGTTTGTGATGTTTAAACTTATTCTTACATGTTTGATTGATGGCAGCTAGGTTGTGTGCCAGCCTTTTCTTATTTAAGTCATTAGTTCAATTTTAATATGTGCTATGGAAAACCTGTTTTTCTTGTGTTCGAGAAAACAACTTCAATAATAGCCTGTGCAGACTAAGATGTGTGTACAAAAACAGCATTTATAGATTTAATTCAACTTCATGGAGTATGAGGAATCCAAATTGAATGGGGGTTTTCTTGAATGCTTAAAAGTCTGTCAGTGTTACTTTAAATAAAATATACCCCCCAGAGTAAATGAAGTGTCCTTTTTTTCTGATCAACAGAAGCAGAGTGCTGGACGACGGGTCACTTCAGATCCAGCCAATCATGGAGGAGGATGCAGGGGTGTATGAGTGTACTGCCTCCAATGGACATCATGTCAATCGGGTCAGCGCTCAGTTGAGAATAAGTGGTAGGTACATAGGCGGGATTTGAGGTGGGAAAGGGTACTTACCCCCCCCCCCCCTTCCCCCACTTTTTTCTTCCGAATTTGTATAGTTATTTTGTGCATCTTAGCGTGATTATGTGATCCCTACCCTCCTCTTTTGGTCGGCAAATTCCGCCCATGGGGTTAGTCCTAGGGTAGTAATAGTGAATCCTACAGTGAGAACATTGTCAAGGAGGGCACACACCAAATATTAATAATGATAAAGATTTGGGACCAGTATGGAGCCTCCATCTTGGGTGAATTTCCATATGGGACGTAGCAAATCACTCATGACGCGCAACCAATAATATTTGGCAGCTTGGCGTCATGTCTCGCTTTTTTATTAGCAAAGAATGCCTCCTTTTCCAGTGCGTTCTCCTTGTTATCATATAAGTTGGATTTCTATTCTGTGAGTATCTTTGTTTTCACTTTCAGTTGGCAAAGGCTACCCATGTATGCTGTAGTAGAATTCCTAGTTCTATTTCCATTTTCATTTGAAAAGTAGAAAGTTGTTTACATAGAAATATAAAAGGGTAGAAAGCGACTTGATGAAATCCTTCTTTTATGGTGTGAAATAGTTATAAACATATTGTAGGCACATCTTGCAATGTTGCTGTCCATGCTTTTTGGTTCTGATGGGATAGCATCAGGAACCTATGCGGTGATGATGGTGTGTATGTATGTGATGGCCAGCTCGTAAACACAATCTCAAGAACGGTAAACTGGATTCATGTGATATACGGTACACAGATAGCCCATGGACCGACCGTAGATGTGCCCTGATCTTTTTGATGGTGATGTCATGTATATTAATGAGTAGGCAGGGCTTAATGTAATAATCTTTAAATGTTTATATTTGATCAACCACATATCTGTTTTGTTTCATATTTGGTGTAATTATAATGCTAGCTGGTGTGTACATTTTCATGATGTATAAATGTTGAATTTTATTTGATATGCATAGTGGGCAGGGGGCTTAAGATGATTTTGTTGAAAAAAAACTTGTAAAGGCGGTATCTCAAGAACGGCGAACTGAAATCATGTCATATTCAATGCACATATAGCCCATGGTCCTTAGATGTGCCCTATTGTTTTTGATGGTGATGTCATGCATATTAATGAGTAGGCAGGGCCTAATATACAAATCTTGAAATGTTTGTATTTTAACAACTGCATATCTTATTTTGTTTCATATGTCGTGTAAATATGATGTTAGCTGGTGTGTACATGTTTATGATGTAAAAATATTGAATTTCATTAATATGCATAGTGGGTGGAGCTTAATATGATTTTGCTGAAAAAAGCTTGTAAACACGATATCTCAAGTATGGGGTAAAATGGATTCATGTCATATTCGATACACAAATAGACCATGATGTCTGTAGATGTGCCCCCTTTTTTTATGGGGAGTGATTGCGTATTAATGACTGCGTGGCTTAATGTAAAAATCTTGAAATGTTCATATTTTAACAACCGCTTGTCTGTTTTGTTTCGTATTTGGGATCATTGTGGTGTTAGCTGGTGTGTACATGTAAAAATACTGAATTTCATTAATATGCGTAGTGGGCATGGCATAATATGATTTTGCTGAAAAGAGCTTGTAAACATGGTAATTCAAGAATGGTAATCTTGATTCATGTCATACTTGGTACACAGAAAGCCCATGGTCTGTAGATGTGCCCTATTGTTTTTGTTGGTGATTATCATGCATACTAATATGGGCAGGGCTTAAAGTGACAAATTTGAACACCATACTGTATCTCATGAACAATATATCAGATTTATGCTGTATCAGGTACACAGTTTGGTAATGGTCTGCACATATGTTCTAATGTTGTGGTAGTGATATCATGAATATTAATGAGTAGGTGGGGCTTACTGATAAATTCTTGAAATAGAACAGATAAGCATCCATTTTTGCAACATACTTACTTGCTATGATAATGTTAATTATTGTGCAAATGCTAATATTGTCAACATTTTTATTGATCTGCATGGTGGGTGTGGCTTATGAAAAAATATTTAACAAATATTTCATGATATACAATAAAATGACGTTAATTAATTTTGCGAATCAATCAGCTGATGAAAAAGCATCAGAAACACAAAACCTTTTGGTTCTGGTTTAGAGTCAGACTTGTAGCTGTTTAGTACTGTTCCAAAGGAACTCATTGTTTTCTGATTGGTCAGAAATTTGAAGATTGCTTACCAGTTTTTTTTATTTTTTGATTGGAATCTCTGCTTTGTAAAAGTTGAACCAAAGTTAAAGAAAATCATTTCATTCAAGATGTGGATGGAGAGGTATACATTGTAAGTTCTGAAAATGTCACCTGCCTCTGAGAAGTTTCTTCCAGTTCTTGTGGATACCCAGCCATGTTGGCATCCCCAGCAATGACAGCTGATTCAGCCACTAAGCTTGCCGTCAACCTCCCCTACCCTTTCCCAAAACCCTTTTTGACATCAAACCACTTATCACTTCCCTTGTTCGTGACTGCTAGCAAAGCTCATGGGACTTCCAAATTGATAACAAACCCCACAACATCCAGCCCGCCATTCTGATTAAACCCACCATTCACAATCTCTCCCATAAAAAATAGACAACATCCACATTACCCGCCTTAAAATAGGCAACACCCACCTCAATCATGCCCACCTCCTTACTGGCTCCCCCACCCCTCTGCAACAATTGTGATTCTCCCTTCACAGTTCACAATGTCCTCCTTGCTTGCCCACTGTACAACCTCTCCAGAGCTTCCCTTACCTCTCACAACTCCATAGCCGAGCTCTTACCGAAAAAAAAAAAACTTGATAAAATCATCTCCTTTCTTCAGCATGCCTCCTTCTACAACCATATTTAGTCCTCCTCTCCCACCCGTCTCTACCTACTTTTACCCCCCTTACACCCCTGTACTTCCTCTTTCGATCCCAGCTTCCTGGCTCTTAGCACCCGTACTTCTCTCAGACTCCTCCTTTTTTCTTTTCTTTTTCCTACCTCTGAAATCATCTAACCTCTCAGGCACAATTTGACCCTCGCTGTCGTGGTGCTGTTTAGTCCTCATACATAACCACTAAGTTCTCCTATATGTAGTGACCAGAAAGATTGATCGAAAACTGAAGTCACTTTTTTTCTCGGAATATCTTGTTCATTCTTCCTTAAAATGGAGAGCTTGAAGAGCATTGATTACTAGGGATCTGTGAAACATGAGATCCATCGATTTCATTTAAAGGAATGTCCGTTATTGATTTTATTTAAAGTAGCTCATTCAGAAAAAGTGTGTCTCTTTTTAGTATTTTTACAGCTGTTAACCACTGACCTAGATTTTGGGAAAAAGCAGTAAATCTTGGATTTGTATTTTTACCATGCTACTCCTGGAACATGTTTAGGGTTACATTATCAATAATCGGTCAAAGTCGTGGGGTAACGGAAACAATTAATAGAGGCCGAAATGTGAAGGGGCCCAGAATATTTAAAGGCACTTCATGAAATGCATGGGCCTAATCTTGGATGGATTTAATTTAACGTACACTTGATAGTATGAGGTGCAGTGGCTCAAAGGTTAAGGAGTCAAGCTTGTATTCGAAAGGTACCGGGTTCGATTCCCGTCGTGAGCGCTGCATTGTGTCCTTGAACAAGACACTTTCCTTGCTTCAGTCCACTCAGCTGTAAAATATGTACCAGCACTGCCGGGAAGTTAATCTGGGATGGATTGGCGTCCTGTCCAGGGAGTTGTGTACTCTCATCCACTTGCACCACGGAAACCGGGGATAAGCACCGGCTCTATATATGAGCCTAATGGCTCGATGGAATTAGCTTTAGCATTTGATAGTAGTGGTAGCCTTCAAATCTACCATATTCATTCCTAATACAATTTGCAGCAATACTGTGTATCAAAAATGGAATTTCTGTACTTAAATGTCAAAATTCCTATGAATCTGGAGAGTCTCGTCAAAGAATTACATCAAAATTTATCAAATTTTGCCAGTTATGCTATAATTTTTAAATGAAGGAAGTGGTGCTTAATTTTTGAAGAAATATACACTACAATTGGCCCTGTGACTCCATTCCATACCAAAGGCCCTCATACTTTGTTATTATGGCCTCCACACCCCTAAACATATTCTCAATGCCCCAAACAAAAGACAGGGTCTTTGGTAATGAGCACAATTCTTTTGTCTTGCACGGCGAAAAAAAAATGTTGTAAAGCCTCCATTTTCTTAATAATAATGCCATGGATCTTTACTTCCAATCGAGTATTTGGCCATCGTGGTATTTTGTACATCCAGACACTTTGTCGGCAAAAACATTGCAATAATTTGTGCACAACTGAACACCATGCTTTGGCCTATGTACATTTGATTTTTTTGATACATTTATTTTTTAACTTCAAAAATATCTTTTCAACGATATTTCCACCTAATTTAGAACAATTTCCTGCACGGATAAGTAAAGAAGGTAGAGATTTAGGTCTTAAAGGTGACCGACGATTTTACACTGACTGTAATGCTAACACAGAGTTTGTTTTCACCGACAAACTGGTTCTTAAGCTTTACGCACGCTATAATGACATCATGCCAAATGCTGAAATCAAAGTTATGCAACACAGATGACAGGAAATTCACATTTTCGTGTCGCTGCACTAGAGGCAAAGACAACATAAACATCAAAAAAAAAATTATTGACTTCTTTTTCAGACAATTATTTATTTCTGCATTTCAAGTTTATGCAATCAAGCCATCACAACAAATAATGTAACAGGGCACCCAAAGTTTATAGGAAAGGCATCGTCCCGTAAATAAATTCAGTGAACGCCGCCGTTCTGGTAACGTCACTTCCGGTTTTTATTTTTTCTTACTGATTGCGAGAAATCTGTGATGTTACCGATAACACATGTAACATGTTCAGTCTGGCAGAATTGTGATTAAATAACATTGCAGATTTCCCGTGATCATTTGGGAAAATGAAAACCAGAAGCGTTCACTTCTTAATAATGTATTTTTAAGCTTGGAATACCTATAAGGCCCCCATAAGGGTTTGACTAAAAATGTTCCAAACTTTCAAAGTCCTCTAAAAGATTGTGCTATTTCTATTTAATTTTCAACATTGTCGAAGCTTGATACATTAACAGCACCTGAAAAACATTTGACCCATTATTATTCTTTCTAAGAATTTGCAGAAATGATCTTTTCATGTAAGAAAAGAAAAAATATCTGATTATGGATAGCAGTCTCTATTTTGTAATGTGTATATTTCTGGGCAAAATTTATTTTTGGCATAGTAAACACAACTAGAAACAGATCTTAAATATACTAAGACAAAAAAGACGGATTCTTTGTACCATCGGAGTTAAAATGTAGTCTTATAAACACTTCAATTAAGAGAGAAAAGACATTGTCCCTAACATCCCCCATCTTAATTCTGTCAAGTTCTTTGTTTGTGATTTGCTTGAATTTTTCACATGAAATTGATTCTTTTTGTGTTTTTTCTTCCTTTAAAGTTAAATCGTTCCTGGACATGAGTCACATTTAAAGCTCTGTCGATCTTCATCATTTTAATTATGAGTAAACATTCGATCATGTTACCTCACCGTCTTGAATATCATAATATTTGTAGAAGCTTAAGCCTAACATTATCTCTGAGAGCCCACCTCAGGATGATCTTCACCACACAGCTAATGAGTAACCCTCCTTTGGCGCCTGGATTTTTCATTTATTTCTATTGTCGATCTCCTCCACTCGTTCACTCGAGACCTTTGGGCAAGATGATCACATGGCTTCCCACCTTCCTGTAATCAGACCCAAAAATCCATAGTGCATTCGGCCCAAACAATTTAGGCGGTGGTGTTTATTTCACTGGAGTTCTGACAGATTTTTTCAGGTGACATTTTAGTAAAATATGATGCGAGGCGAAATGCTCTCCCATAAGGAATGGCTTTTCGTGATTATTGAAACGGGTTTGGAAAAGTTGAATTTCTATAGAGACGTTGACTGAATTGTCATTCTTAGAAAGAAGTTGCGAAATCTTTACATCTTTATTGGAAAAGGTGCTTTGAATGATTGATATTGGTGTGCATTTTTTTACAATGAAAGGAATTTCTTTTTTTTCTTCTATTTATTTTACTTGCGTTATTATTTTGGAAATAATTAAACTTGTGTATTTACCTAAAATGCTATCTTCTCACTGGTTTGTGTTTTGCAAATCAATATGCCGAGTAAATTTGGTTGTTCTGTAGTTCTCAGTCAGCAACAAAGAGCAGAAAGTTGTCCAGAAATTACAGAGGTATTATTATAATGTATGTATGTATGTCTTTGAATGGGAGGGGAGGGGGGGTGGGTAGCACTCTGTTCTTTTGTTTTTCACTATTCAGCGCATCTCAGTGTGATTTTATGGTAATTTAGCCACCTCTTAATAAAATTCATGGGTGAACAAGAAACAAATCTGACTTATTTTGTATATTTCTGCAGCATTACCACATCTATGACAAACAGCTGCAGGGCTGAAGCACTGCTTCTCATTGCTCATCTTAGGTCGAGGTGTTGTCATAAACAACCAATCATAAATGCGATGACCAAGTCTTGATTGTATAGTAGCTCTTAATTGCAGAGAAAGTGGGAGTGAAAGTCGTGTGAAATGTTTCATGGTGGATGGTACAACCTGCCCTGCAGCGAGTGTCAAATCTGATAATTCCTTTGTATGTTTGATTTGTATTCGCAAGATGAGTAATTGCAAGATCAGGTCCCATCCTCTTTAAAGCCATTGAAATGCCTCTTCTAGTCATTGGCGTTACTTAATTTAAAAAGCTACAACCATCAAAAATTCCATCACAAGTTTGATAACACCTTGTGTTAAATTTTGACAAGACCTTTATTCAAAAAAATAAAACAAAATTTACCATGAGTCATAAAATGAAAAACTTAATACAAAATTCACACCAGTTTAATTTGTAAAAAAATATAAAAAAAACCTTTTCATTTAATGAGCTCACTGTCTCAAGGGTCCAGTACAAATTCTATAAGAACTGATATATATATATATTTTTTTATTTTTTATTTGGAGTCGCCATCACCAGAAGAAATAATCGGTCTCTTAAATTCTTTTGTATTCTTTCTATTAGGGAGACTGGTGGTAATTAAATTAAGTTTAGGATGCAGAAGGTACATGTTTGTTTGATAGCTAGCTCAATAAATCACTTTATCTACATAGTGATATTTCTGCAATATTATTAGTTTTTTTTTTTAAGATTCCCTAGACCAAGCTATAAATGTACATGTACCATCTATTGTAGTTAAAGTATAGCAGAGCTGTCAAGAACTGTTCCAGCATAAATCATAAACTGTCCAACTAAGAGCAGTTCCCTAAGTCAATGAACATGCTGTCATTTCACCGGGATTAAAAGAATTGAGCCCTGAAATTAATTGTGGGGAAGGCGGGGCCCCCTGGGGATTGTCGCTGCTCTTTATTGTATTCAAGCTTGGATGGGAAGTGGCTGGTTCTTTATGCAGATGGTTCCAGTCAGATTTTTTTCTTCTTCTGTTGTGCAAAGAATGCAACCTTATTTTTGTGTTTAATATGTGATTCAGAGGGGTGTTCAAAAGGGATTGCATTTTTGGAGAATTGTATGAATCATCTTTTACTCTTGTCACACGGGACATGCCTCTGACAAATTCCTAGCCCTGATTATTCAGCAAGTCCTCAAGAAAGTACTCAAAGAATAAATTGTTTTAGGTTAAAGAATTAATTATTACATAATGCAGGATAACTTCAGGTGTTTGAATTTGATTATTTGCAATAGTTTTGAGTAGATGAATTATAGGATTAGTTTAGTGGTCAAGCATGTCTGTCCACATCAGATCTGCAAGTGACATTTTCAATATCAAAAAGCATTTGAAAACACACCTTTTTACCCAATTATGTAAAGCGCTTAGTTTTGTTCTTAATATAAGTGCTATATTAGCATCTACATAATAATAATAATAATAATGTCCATCTTATATGAAAGAGGACTTCAAAAGAAACAAAATGGTGAAGAAAGCATTCAAGAATCTTATTCCGTTAAAGGATTAGTTTAGTGGTCAAGCATGTCCATCTTTTATGAAAGAGGACTTCAAAAGGAACAAAATGGTGAGGAAAGCATTCAAAAATCTTATTCCGTTAAAGGATTAGGTCAGTGGTCAAGCATGTATATCTTATATAAAAGAGGACTTTAAAGGAAACAAAATGATGAAGAAAGCATTTAAAGGACTAGTTCAGTGGTCAAGCATGTTTACCTTATATGAAAGAGGACTTTGAAAGAAACAAATTGGTGAAGGAAGCATTCAAAAATTGTATTCCGTTAAAGGATTAGTTCAGTGGTCAAGCATGTATATTTTATATGAAAGAGGACTTCAAAAGAAACAAATTGGTGAAGAAAGCATTCAAAAATGTTATTCTGTTAAAGTTTTAGTTCAATGGTCAAGCATGTTTATCTTATATGAAAGAGGACTTCAAAAGAAACAAAATGGTGAAGAAAGCATTTAAAAATCGTATTCTGTTAAGGAGATATTTAAATTTAAAGTTTAGTATCATTTGTGTAGAAACTAGTTTGTGATGTCATAATCTCAGATTCCTTAAGTCTTCATGTATTCTATCATATTTTGTCCTGTGATTTTGTGGCTCAAAAACCATAGGATATGTTAAAAAAGCAGTAAAACTGAATCCTGGATGGGTATTTATAATATACCACCTGAGCAAAGTTTGAGGGAAAATAATTTAAATAGTGAACAAATTTAATAAACTTTCTTTAAAATACATCAAGACTTTGAGAAATCTGAGGCTGTGACATCACTGGAGTGGACAGTTCTGTTGTTGAACAGTATTTCATTGATTCGTTCCCACATTTCATTGATTCATTCCCACATTTCATTGATTCATTCCCACATTGCATTGATTCATTTCGTTGATTCATTCCCACATTTCATTGAATCATTCCCACATTTCATTGAATCATTCCCACATTTCATTTAATCATTCCCACATTTCATTGATTCATTCCCACATTTCATTGATTTATTCCCACATTTCATTGATTCATTTCCACATTGCATTGATTCATTTCCACATTGCATTGATTCATTCCCACATTGCATTAATTCATTTCCACATTGCATTGATTCATTTCCACATTTCGTTGATTCATTCCCACATTTCATTAATTCATTCCTTCATTTTATTGAATCATTCCCTCATTTCATTGAAATAATTCCCACATTTCATTGAATCATTCCCACATTTCAGTGATTTATTCCCACATTTCAGTGATTCATTCCCACATTTTATTGAGTTATTCCCACACTCGAAAACAAAAATGTTATATTATGAAGTATGTGATTGGACGAGAAGGTCTCAGAAAGCAAGAAAATTCAAAAAATAATAAGACACAAATTAAAAGAATATATATATATATATTTCTACAAAACATCATTTACCAGGGAGTTGTCATTAGACCTCTCCCTGATAACACATATGACTGAAATAGATATAATGCACAATCATTTCATGTTACCATCACCATGCTTCCATTTTTATGCCTGCCTTTGATTATTAATATGCAATTTTTCTGTTTTATGAAATCCAGTGGGACAGAGAAAAATTTATCAACAACATCTATTATTTATCTCCTTGTATAGTTACATGTTCATTGAAGATTTCTGAAATTCAACTTAAAAAAATATATAAATTGTGATTTGTGCTCATTTCACTGTCATGCTGTTTATATGGGATGTGATTGGATTTATATTGTCTATGTTTTCTATAATTTCCCTATTCTGAGCCATTTCTTGATTTTATAAATAATTGAAAACAAATTTTTCCTATTGCTGTGTAATAGTATTTCAAACGTGAAATAAACAGAAGTAAGTAGAATTATGACGAAAAATTGGTACTATCATGATTTAATTCAAACAGAATTTCAGTGTTTTAGAGAAATAGAATACTCTCCTTAGCACAGAAACAGAGGATATTTTCTACTTGGAAAATATTGGTTGGATCTATCATGCAACAATCCTCACATAAGGTAACCACAGCAACCAAATCCTTGGAGGTACACCTTTATTATGAGAACCGACCAGTATGAAATGACCATTAAACCACCCCCTCAATACAGTGCTATTGTTTATAATTAATCAATTCTACCTCCCATTAGGTCTAAAAGTTGTTCATTGTGGTGTATCAGGTTGGGTCCCAAATTACTATAATTGAAAATCAAGTGAGATTAATACAATGAATTTATTGCTCTGCCGTGAATTCTAACCTAGTTCTTTATTAGGACAGTAATTTGTATAATATGATTTGTAGCTGTGCAATTAATTGCATTTTCATGGAAAGCTTGGATTTCCTAGTATATAAGAAATTTCTTTTTGTTTTTCCAAGGATTGTTTTTCTGCCCCAAGTGATGAGAACAGGCTTTTTTAGAGTATGTGATAAATATCGTGAAGAATTCAATTGTATCCATGATGTTTGTTGGAAAGTGTTTTCCTCAAAAAAGCTAATGATGTGCTTATGCATTGAATATGCCATGAGTATGTGTCAAGAAAACTTCCATGTTTTTTTTTTTTTTTTTTCTTTAAAGAATATTGAATTTCGAAAGAAGGCAAGTTGAAACATCTTGAGTAAAGCATTTTCTATTATTGTCTCAAACCATTGGAAGCGTATATTTTGTTAGAATGAACAGTTGGGCAACATGGATGATATGAGGTTGCGATGTTACATCCTGTCATGTAGTCTTCTAATGTCAGTCATTTCTAGAAATGATTAAGAAAAAACTAACTTCAAATTTCAATATACTTTCGCAGGTGTTATAACCCCCCCTCCCCCTCCCCCTCCTTCTCCCCCTCCAACTCCCCCTCCCCCCCCCCAATTCCCATTTTTTTTTTATTATGAAGTTTTCTTGAAATTTTGCATGAAGGTTTATTTTTGTCATATCAAAGAACAAAATTTCTGATTGTAGCCTTTGAAGACAGTTACAGGATTAGCTCAGGGGTCAAGAAGGCTTTTCGGAAAAAAAAAAAAAAAAAAAAAATGGTGAAGAAAGCATTCAAAAATATATTCCATTTTAAGGAGATATTTAAGTTTTCAGTTTGGTATCATTTGTGTAGAAACGACTGAATACAGACTATGTGGCATTACAACCTCAGAATCCTAAAAAATCTTTATGTATTCTTATTATATTTTCCCTGCGATTTTGTGGCCTAAAAACAATTGGGTATGTCAGAAAAGTAGTTAAACAGAATCTTGTAAGGATAATTAAAATTCGACACCAGAAGAAAGTTCGAGAAAAGTAATTCAAATGTTAAATAAATTTTCTTTAAAATACATTAACAGTTCTTAAGAATGTGTGAGGATCAGGGCACGAATCCATAGACCTACTGCACCAGCCAATTCTACATAGATAAGACGGAGAACTTCAAACTTGAATATCTCCTTAATGGAATAAGATTTTGTTTCTCTTAATGTCCTCTTTCATATGAGATCAAACTTGCTTGACCCTTAAACTAATCACCCCAAAAGTATTGCTTTTTAGTTGTCAATAGTTTTTCAACAATGCAAGATTTTGTCAATTTATTTTTGTGACAATTTCCTGCTTCTCTTTGATTTTGGTCATAGTTAGTCATTTTGCCACCAGGAATTCTTTTCAGCAGTAAGATTGATTATTTCTTTCATTTCAAATTATATTTAGTCAAGAGGGCATTTTTGTGAAACCATGTTGTTTGTTGCTGGAACATCATGTTTGCTTGGGTTGGGCACTAAAACAACAACCGTAAAGTAATATATCGGTAATCTAATTTTGAACATATTTCTGTCAAACCTATCAAATGAAATGGGCGCTGACAATTGAATTAAGAGGGATTTTGTTGGGCACAACACCTACTTTTAAGGTTCATACAAGTTCACAATTTGATAACCTCTAGTCAATTTTCTTTAGCAGTTTGAACAATGCTGATTATAATGTGATTTGATTGGTGGGGAGCAGGGGGTAACCTACTAATTTGCCCTCAAGGTTTGTTGTTCAAAAATTGTGTAGTATGTTTTATCAAATATTTTTTATTGGAGGTGTACAGTATACCACATAATTTGAGGGTGTTTTTCATCAAAATATAGAAGTCACAAACCAGCTGTTCCTGTGGTTTTACATAGTGAATGCTTTCTGTAAATTGTAAATCTCTTTTAGGTAAATAGCTGGATTGGGAAAACAATAATCAGGTGATCAGGAGAAAACACCTTTGTAACTCGCATATTTTATATTACAGTTGACATATTGTAATATATATTACAGTAATTATATATTTCATGGTTTTGGATGTTAGAAATGTCAGACTAAAATGCAAAAAGGTTAATGTTTAGCAAATGTTATGTAGAAAAGGTTTTGTGTGTGTGTGTGTGATCTGCATAATTCTGTTAATAATAGGCTAGTTAACATTTGTCGATGAAAAAGTTCTTTTCCACGTATAATTGTCAAATTGTGCATGTTTTTTGCAAACAGCGTACGTGACAAAAATAATGAAGAGACAGCTATACTGTTTCGCTTGTCAGTTTACATTACAAGCTAAAACAAATACATTCATCTTTTTGTGAGAAGGTTGTTGATGTGCACTACTTTATGACGTGGTGCCTTATTAGAAGTGAACAGTGTTTATGATTAAAAGGAGATGATCAGCTTAAAATGTAATCTTCAGTGGATGTTTTTCGTCAAAATGTGTTTTCCGTCAAAAATGTAATCTTCAGTGGATGTTTTTCGTCAATCAAAGCCCCTTCCAAACGACTATGTTGCCCCTTTTTGGTTAAAGTTTCACCATGACTTCAAATCAACACCCCTCTTTATTAGTAGTCATGGAAATCTTCTCAATAGTAGTCGTGAGAATATTTTGTTTATTAGTAGTCATGGAAATTTTCTCAATAGTAGTCGTCAGAATCTTCTGTTTATTAGTAGTCATGGAAATCTCAATAGTAGTCGTGAGAATCTTCTGTTTATTAGTAGTCATGGAAATCTTCTCAATAGTAGTCGTGAGAATATTTTGTTTATTAGTAGTCATGGAAATCTTCTCAATAGTAGTCGTCAGAATCTTCTGTTTATTAGTAGTCATGGAAATCTCAATAGTAGTCGTGAGAATCTTCTGTTTATTAGTAGTCATGGAAATCTCAATAGTAGTCGTGAAAAACTTCTGTTTATTAGTAGTCATGGAAATCTTCTCGACAGTTGTGAAAGTTCTGTTTAGTAGTTAGTAGTCATGGAAATATTCTCAATAGTAGTCGTGAGAATCTTCTGTTTATTAGTAGTCATGGAAATATTTTGTTCAGAGACAGTGTTTTGCTGTCTGATGTAGATTAATATTTGCAGTACTAAATCTTGCTTATATTTTGGTTCCTTCCTATATATACACCACGGTTCCTTCATTAATTTTTTCTAAGGGCCGCCATTTGACAACAGCCTCAGGCCGCGGGCCAATAGTGTGGCAAAACCAGCATCACATGACAAACAAAACCCGTCAAAACAATCTCTGAATACAAACAAGCTGAGAGCACGCATGATAAGGATGTACGCTAGATGTCGTCAGTTCTTTTATCCGCCTTCTTTTGACACGCCGCGAGTCTGCACATTTTATAGCGGAACTACCGATAACATTTTATTTGATAAGCCGCGATGTTCCAGTGTGGTGATTTGCCTTGGAAAACCCCAAAATAAACAAGGATTTGGGGACATGCTATATATTTTTTTTGCACTATTACTATTGTTCGCTGCGGGCCAGATTGGATTGTCTGGAAGATTTGGCCCGCAGGCCGCCTATTAAGATTTGCTGCTATACACCAACCATGACTAGTAATAACCATACTGTCTACTACAAGTGCTTATATAATGTATGTCAAATTTTGACAGTCAACAATTCTTCTTCTTTTGGTTTGACCTAAAATCCATCTAGAATTAAGAGTGCGGAAAGATTTGAAATAAGAATATTCTTTTTGTGTTTTGCTTCCTTCGTCAGCTGTAGCTTTCTCTAAAAGAAACTGTGGATGGAAATTGCACTTGTGTAGTTCAAAGTACATTTGATCTGCCAGCCCCTATGGCGATTCTACACAAGCATCAAAGCATGACGCACATCTAACACTTGTAGGCTGGTGCTTTGATGAAAGATTTAAGAATGAAAGAGGCTTCCGAAGAATTTGTTGAGATTACAAAACTGGAAGGAAAGATTTGAGGATATGCTTAGTATTTTTTCTTTTCTTTTCCAAGTGAAATAACGTTAAAAAGAGGTTGATACATTGACTTACGAAGAATATTGTTTTTCGTTTAAAGGTTTTATTTTTAGGTGACAACTAATAGTGCAAAAGGTAGTATGAATGTTGTGTTCTAGTAGCTTAATGGGATGATATAGAGAGCAGAAAAATGTTAGTTTTCTGATTTATTTACTTATTTATTTTTGTGAAATGTTGGATTATATATGTTCTTAGAGTTAATCATAACTCATTGTCAATGGCATGGCACGTTCTACGTGAAAAAACAATTTGTGAATGATAGGTTGTCACTCATTGATGTTTGTTTTTGGTTTTGAAGATATATTAAGTGTAGGAATGTATCTTGGGTAATGTTTCATTCAGTTCAGAGAATGTGCAGCGTCTTTAAAAGTTCTCGAGAATGATGTGTTTTAGATGGGGTATTATCAGCAGTGACCTCTTCTGGCAGAGATTTTTATTTATTTTTTGTGGGGGGGGGGGCACAGCAGTTTAGAAGTGGAAAATGGGGGGGGGGGGCACTGTCACACGCAAAAAGCGTGCGTGTACCGGCATTGGATCCAGGGGGCTGCATTAGATCCAGGGGCAAAGCCCTGTTAGGGGTCCAGGTGGCAAAGCCCCTGTAAGTTTGCAGATTTCTTGTTTCTACATTTTAATTACCATTTCTACCTCCCCCCCCCTCCCTCCTAGCAGCAAGGGCCAAATGGGGTGAAGAGAAAGGGTTAACATGGGTGATGACTGGTTGCTGACCTGGATTGGGAGTTACCTTTCAAACCGGTCCATTAACATGTTTTTTTCTGGTCAATCATCAAGCACCACATCTACTAATGCCTCAGTACCTCAGGGTTCCATACTGAGCCCCCTGCTCTTCTTAAATTAAGTTACTTTTCAGATTTAAAAGTAAATTTAAGTTGCTTTACCAATCAGTAATAATGTCACGGTCAATAGAAAACAACACTTATTTTCCCCCCCTTTTCAAAATCCCCCATCCCCCCAAAAAACACAAGGGGGAAAATTCCCTCCCCCCCAAAAAAAAAAAAAAAAAAACTAACTTTAGTGTGAACACTATGAAGAGCTACAGTTTATAAGAACCAGGTCAGCAGTGTCTTGGTGTACAACTCTTATGCTGGATGGGTGTCTCGACAACCTCTCTTAGACTACTTGATTGACTCTTATCCAGAGCAAAGCACTGTGCATCATTGGGGTGACCGAACAAGAGGCAAGACTGAATCTCAACATCCCCACTTTTCATCATAGATGGCAAGTTGCCTCCACAACTGTTCTTTACAAGATGCACACAAGCTTCTGCCCTCCAGACCTAAAGGCGATGCTTCCTCAGCCATTCCAAATTAGAGGAAGAACCCGCTCCAGTCTATCTATGCCTACTCATGCACTCACTGAACCCGTCTCAAGAAGCTATTCCACTGGCAGGACTTTCATCCACACCATAGTCCAAGCTTGGAACAGTCTCCCAGACTGTGTTGTTGGAGAGATTCAATACAAAGGAGCCCAATCTTTCAAGATCCGAGTGCATCATCATCTTCTCTCCGCATCATAGCAGAAGATTTCCATTCCATCTCCAAGCTGCTGTGGACCATTGATTGGCCCATGAGGACATCTCTTATAGTGTCTTGTTGCCTATACTTGTGTTTAATGTGGTCTTACCTCATGTGCTATTGTTCACCTCGCATTTTATAAAATAAAAAAAATAAAATGAATGATGCTAGAATAAATTAACTGTCAGTTACATTTTAAGGAAGAAATATATTCAGTCAGATAATTCAGTTTATAACAATAACAACTGTAAAGTGAGCCTGATGTGATGTCATGTCAATTACACTTTATATGAACCAGTCAGGTGACACATCCTACCATTATCGTTCAAAGGAATTTCCATGTTTTTCTGATTTGTTTTTTTGTTGTTGTTTTGTAAGGTTGTTTTTCTCATTTCGCAGATCAAAACATCAAAATCGTGAACTCACTCTCAGCAACTCAGTAAATATTTGAAGTCCTAAACTCACGCAATGATAGAGAGAACTCCCAGTATACCTCATGTTACAGTTGCAGCGAATCCAATTTCACGACACGAGTTAACATGCATTATAACATTCAATCTCAGAAGCTTTAAATACTCCTGGTGGGGTAACTCATATCTAAATTTGTCTCAGCTTTTGGTTGTTTTCATCTTCTCATTGAAGCTGACAGCCATAATCCCAGGAGTAATAACTACTAAGGGTCTTGTTTCTTTCCCCACATCAAATCAAGTTGGCATTCAACTATGTATTTTGTATCTACGATTCCTCATCTCCAATATGTCTGCAGCTATATATATATATATCAGGAAATTGATTGCGTTGTTTAATTCAATTTAATTTTTTGAAGAGATGATTAGATTTGACATTGTTTTGGGTATGCTAACCTTATTGTGTTTGTGTGTGATGAGATACATGGTATTTGTGCAAACGTTGAAATTATTTTTTAGAATATTTTTGTTATGAATTGTTTCGGAATTATAAAAGAAGAAAAAAAACCCACAAGGATTCCAAGTTTCTTTGAATTAAAGAAGATAATTTGATTGAAGTTGTCGTGTATTACGAGGGATGAAGCTCAATGTCATTGGCTGGCTGTTACACTCGATTGAGTTACATTGGCATTCAAAAGTATTTTTCAAGTAAAGCTGTGTCAAGTAAAAATGGCTTGGATAAAATTTATAACAAAATTGAAAGAAAAGGGAAAAGAAGAAAAAAGTTAAGAAATATATAATTTTGCTAATTGTTTTAAGAAAGTGGTTTACCTAAATTATTATTTTTATTTAGGCCTGCAATAAGTGAAAGATGATTACTGAATTTTGAGATGACTCCTCTCCTATATCACCTATACAAAATTTCAAGAGGGCATGTCTGAAATATTAATAGCCCAAATAAGAAATTGAAACATATTCTTCTTTTTTGTTCTGCATCTGTACATCTGTTATGTAAGCTCATAATTACAACCAAATCCTTTTCCTTCATCACAACGAGACAAAGCGATGCCTGTCGACCATGCAGAGGATTATCACATGAATGATGGCCAGAAAATCCGCAAAATCATATTCCGCTAAGTAAGTTTAAAAATGACCAATAACCAGCTTGACTTGGAAGATAGGATTCATAGGTACCTGGAAGTACCGGCAATGCATGAATATATTTTGTTGCTCAATGTGCTTGGTGCACATCCTGTCATGAACTTCGTACTGCATTTTTTTTTTCTCTGCAGTTTTTGAGCTTTTTATATCAGTATTAATAACTTGCAAAGAATTTTCAAAACACTTATAGTCCCCATTCTCTCTTATTTCTGGATCATAATCCCGTGACAATAAACCAGCTCTGTGATGTAAAATAAAAATAATATGCGAGGTAAACAATAGCACATGAGGTAAAACCAGATCAAACACAAGTTTAGGCAACATATAGGCAACAAGACACTATGAGAGATGTCCTCATGGGCCAATCAATGGTTCACAGCAGCTTGGGGATGGAAAGGAAATACTCTTCTGCTATGGTGCTTAGGAGATGATGATGCACCCGGATCTTAAAAGACGTACTGGACCCCTTTGTCTTGAATCTCTCCAACAACACAGTCTGGGAGACTGTTCCAAGCTTGGACTGCAGTGTGGATGAAAGTCCTGCCAGTGGAATAGGTTTTTGAGAGGTTGTTCATCTAATTTAAAATGGCTGAGGAAGCATCGCCTTCAGGTCTGGAAGGCGCAATCTTGTGTGCATCTTGTAAAGAACAGTTGTGGTAGCAACTTGGCATCTATGATGAAGAGTGGGGATGCTCAGATTCAGTCTCGTCCCTTGTTCGGTCACCCCAATGATGCGCAGATAGAGAGGTTGTAGAGGCACCCATCCAGCATAGTGAGGCGTTACTCCAAGAAACTGCCGACCTGGGCCTTAGAGACTGTAGATCTTCAATTGACATCAAGTTTGTTAGCAACTTTTCTGAGGGCTTCAAACTTCTGCCCATGCAGCTCTGGCTGATAAATTGGAAATGTGCTTGGCCCATGTGAAAGTTTTCTATGGACTGTGACACCCAAGATAGTAGATGTCATGTGTTCCTACCCGAGTCCGAGCTCACTATCAGAGCCTCTGATAGCGGAGCATGAAGAAGTCGGAAGGTGGGTCATTGAAATATTCAAAAGGTAAGGGACGGAGCAGGCTGCGCAAAATAAACAAGTTACAACAGGATATTACATAACTAACATGATGGCAGGACACTGATCTGCGTTCACACACGGTTTTTGTGAGTATCATCGGTGGATCTGATCACCTGCTCCCGATTATGATCCTTCCCTTGACTATGATTAGGATCAAGTGACTCTGATCAGATCCAGTGATCAGTCTCACAGTAAATTTGCAGATCTGATGGCCTGCTCCGGATCATAATCCTTCTCTTGACTATGATTAAGATCAAGTGACTCTGATCAGATCCAGTGATCATTCTCACAGTATACTTGCAGATCTGATCACCTGCTCCAGATCATAATCCTCCCCTTGACTATGATTAAGATCAAGTGACTCTGATCAGATCCAGTGATCATTCTCACAGTACATTTGCAGATTTGATCACCTGCTCCAGATCATAAGCCTTCTCTTGACCATGATTAAGATCAAGTGACTCTGATTAGATCCAGTGATCATTCTCACAGTACATTTGCAGATTTGATCACCTGCTCCAGATCATAAGCCTTCTCTTGACTATGATTAAGATCAAGTGACTGATCAGATCCAGTGATCATTCTCACAGTACATTTGCAGATTTGATCACCTGCTGCGGATCATAATCCTCTCCTTGACTATGATTAAAATCAAGTGACTCTGATCAGATCCAGTGATCATTCTCACAGTATATTTGCAGATCTGATCACCTGCTCCAGATCATAATCCTCCCCTTGACTATGATTAAGATCAAGTGACTCTGATCAGATCCAGTGATCATTCTCACAGTACATTTGCAGATCTGATGGCCTGCTCCGGATCATAATCCTTCTCTTGACTATGATTAAGATCAAGTGACTCTGATCAGATCCAGTGATCATTATCACAGTACATTTGCAGATTTGATCACCTGCTCCAGATCAAAAGCCTTCTCTTGACCATGATTAAGATCAAGTGACTCTGATTAGATCCAGTGATCATTATCACAGTACATTTGCAGATTTGATCACCTGCTGCGGATCATAATCCTCCCCTTGACTATGATTAAGATCAAGTGACTCTGATCAGATCCAGTGATCATTCTCACAGTATACTTGCAGATCTGATCACCTGCTCCAGATCATAATCCTCCCCTTGACTATGATTAAGATCAAGTGACTCTGATCAGATCCAGTGATCATTCTCACAGTATACTTGCAGATCTGATTACCTGCTCCAGATCATAATCCTCCCCTTGACTATGATTAAGATCAAGTGACTCTGATCAGATCCAGTGATCATTCTCACAGTACATTTGCAGATCTGATCCCCTCCAGTGGGTCTGATAGAGCTCTTACTCTAATGAGAACACACCCTCCAAGACACTAGCCACCAGATGCTGCAAACCATGCCCTAGTTCCTCAATCATGCCAGTCTTGCACCTTGATGATCTTGGAATATCAGTTTGTGATATATTTTATAGTGTTATGATAACAGCAGTAATTGTCATTTAATTTTGTAAGTGCCATCATTCCTGCCTGTCCTGTTTATATTTTTTTTTTTTATTAACACCACATTTCTATGGTGGCACATGTATATGCTTACAAAAAAGAATTTTTGCAGTGCCATATGAAGAGGACACTTGCATGCATTGCCAGGATCCTCCCCACTATTTATATTTTGCGATCCATATAATATTCTGAATGATTCAATTCTGTTTAGCTCCAGTGTGATTAACTTGTGTTTTACTTTGCCAATATGAAGTTCATATGTTACTTGCAATGAAGTTTGAATGGATTATTGTGTGTATAGTAATGATGAAAACCTTTCATTGTTATAATATTTATGTTATCTGTTCCAAGAATTTTCTCGACACCATACAGAAACTAATTATTCAGAAATTCTTCTATAATATTCGTCATTTTCATATCTATTGTTAAATGAATAAGTATTATAAATTACATTAGAAACGTAACATAAGCCCTTCCCTAGCTACAATTTAATCTCAGTTGCCATGGTTGGTGGTCATTTGGGTTTGCACTCTGAATTTTCCTCTCCTCCTACAATTAATGTTATATGCCCTTTGGGTCCAACCTTGAAAAAAAAAAAGGCCAACCTTTGAAACTCGAATCACTAATCATGCAGTTTTAAAAGATTTCAATCAAGTATATGTATACAAGGAGTTGAATGACAATGAAAACTATATGATATTGTGGGACCCACAAAAATCATGCAAAATTAAAAAGAAATATAAGCAGATCATATTAGCATGATTTATGACGATACTCTTGTCAACCTCTCACTTCTTTTCGCATTATTATCTGCTGCTTTCACTCAAAGTTCCCATCAACGATATTTGACAACAATTTTCCATCACATTTTCTTAATGACATTTTTCATTAACAAATGTTAACTTGATTATAGTCCTGATGCACTCAAGCTAAGCCATCTTACCTCCAGGAAGTATCTTTTTCATAGTGGATGCCTGCAACCATCATCATCTTACATGTGTTATGAATTACACACAGGTTTTCATGGGGTTACTTACCTCGAGAAAGGGTCCTCAGCGAGAGAGAAATTTATTCAAAAATTCTATAAAAAAAATTGGATTTTATGAAAAGGTAAATTCAAATATGGAATTAATCTGTTTATTGCCTTCCAGGTGAACTAGATTTCTTTTCTGGGTCAGGTGACTATCGTATTTATTGTATCCAACTTCTCGATAAAGTGGAAGAAGTTGGCAAGTTTGATATTTTCTGGTAGGCATCTGTTCGATATGTACTGAAGATTTCTCTCACTCTTGCTCTCATTTAAAAAAATGCGTTTCTATTTTCAGCTCAAGAGGCAAAACCTTTGCCTTCTATGTAAACATATATGTGCATTAACAATGTAAGAATTACAACATATTTACTTTTCGAAGATTTTTGAAAAGTTGCTGGTTAAGTTTAAACGGTTCTAGCCGCAAGACAGATCAATGTGATGTGCTCTATTTTTCTCTTTTGGTGGTTTCAGTATCATGAAGGATAAGTTTAGTATAAGCATTGTAACAAGCTCCATGGGCGCTTATAAAAATACAATTGCACCACTTTTTAGACCCGAAATTTATTCCTAATAAGTGCCCATGCTGCGGGGCCGCGTACAGTGTGCTATTTGAACTGCACTGTACATAACGTGAACTGGTTATATGCTAGCCCAACAATTACTAACACAAAAACATCGTGCGGTTCAGACACAAAATAAGCAAGGAATGTACTAAAACTTGAGTATTTTAAGTGTTTAAATTATCAAATGAATCATACCAAACATGTTGTTGGGTGGGCACTTATTAGAGCAGGGGCGCTTAATACGTTGAATATGGTATACTGTATTTATTTGCAATGTTCATGAAAGATAAATGGGAAAATATAAGTCTCCTGAAGCAGGAGAGAGGGAGCTATGCCACATTATTTGAGGAGAGGTGGTATTTATTCTTCAGAAAGTTGGACCAAGTTTTCTTAAAAAGAACTATGAATTGTAAGAAATCAGCGTCATCAAGTTTGCCGTTTCGCTTATTTCTGATTAAATAATATCTCCTGTTTGCATAATCAACTGTCGTAAAGCACCCGCTTTTCAGTTGTGTGACCAGGGGTCAATCTTGGGTCGTGTCACACCGGAGACTGTAAATATGGTACCTGTTGCTTCCTTGCCTGGCGCTCAGCATTTTGAGGATAAAACAGAGCAGTTAAATGGAAAAGTAGAAAAAGATTTAAAAATAATTGGCAACAGTTTAACATAATGATGAATTTTGAATATATATGTTGTTTTTTTATAAAAGGATTAGTTCAGGGGTCCAGCAAGTTTATCTGATATGAAGAGGACTTTAAAAGACAAAACGGTGAAGAAACTGTTCAAACATCTTATTCCGTTAAGGAGATTTTCAAATTTAAAGCTTTGTCTTGTCTTTTTAGAAATGACTGGTGTACAAGTCTACTATGGAAGGTTGGCGCCCTCATCCTCACATTATTAACAATTGTTTATGTATGCTAAAGAAAGTGTATTGACCTTTTTCGTATTTTAATTTGTTTCCCTCGACTTCCTTTCGTTAATTATAATTACCCTCACAAGATTCTGTTTTGCTCCTTTCCTGACATATCCCATGGTTTTTAAGCCACAAAATCGAAGGACAAAATATGATAGAATACATAAAGGCTTTTAGGAATCAGAGTCAGTGACATCACAACTAGTCTGATTTCAGTCATTTCTACAAAATGATATCAAACTTGAAACTTGAATATCTCCTTAATGGAATGATATTTTTCAATGCTTTCTGCACCATTTTGTTTTTTTAAAGTCTTTTTCATGTAAGATGGACTTGCTTGATTCCTGAACTAATCCTGTAAGTCGGAAATAACTTAGCAGAAATGGTTTAATTCATTGACCTGCGATTTGACCAACATTTTTGAACCATGATCAATTTTTTTTTTTTTTTTTTTTTTTGGGGCACCCAAGTGAAACAACAGTATGGGTTGATTTCAGATGAAGCTTCCATAGTTACCATTTTGTTGTTCTCTTTTTACAGATGACACCATCTTTGTTATACTTCCACAAGATCAAACAGTACATGTAGGTGAGGATGTGGAGTTCCGCTGCCAGGCGTCAGGAAGCCCTACCCCCATGATATACTGGCAAAATGAAGAATTGGTAAGGAAACAGTTTCTTTCTATTTCATGTTGTAAATGGTTCTAATAAATTTTCTCAATGTTTGATTCAATTCTTCTTTGATCAACATGTGAATTTGAAAAATAAGATTTGTAGAATTAGTCAGATTTCCGACATACGTGTAGGTTACAATGTCATAAGTTTTGCACATATATACATAATTTTTTTAACTTTGATCAACGGTATAAAAGAAATAGACTTATCTTCTTTTTTTTAAAATTAAAAACTTGTTCTATTCCAGATTTCATGCTCGTTTACAAATATACACATTGCTGCATTTCACAAGCACTTTGAAGGAGTACTAGACCTGAAAGTGAGGGCGCTCGTTTTTGTGAATTTCACAGATATATTATTCACAACAGATCGATAAACTTCATGCCTTCATAGCCACAGGTGACGGTGGGCAAAGGTCACTTGCATATTCATATTAACCAGAAAATGGCTAAATTATTGTGTGCTATCTAAGCATTCGGTTTGAGGTGGGGGAGACCCTTTAAAAATACGCCTTCACTCTCTGATCTAGTGCTGAAACATTGCGTTTCAAGCTGCTTACTGTGGAGTAGTTTTAATTCATTTAAGAATCTGTTTTCTTTTTTAAGGACCTGTTATTATTTGATTCTACGAGGAGAGGGCACTTTGAGGTGACCCCAGGAGGAACCCTGAGTATTCAGAATGTTCAAGAGGAACATGCAGGAACGTACATCTGTTTGGCCAACAGTGGAACTGGGCAGTCGAGAGCAGGTGCAGCACTCAGGGTCATAGGTAATTGTTGTTACTTATGTACAGCACCAAAGCAACAGATGTAGCCATGTTTTGATACAGAACCTTTTTGGGGGCCTTATGCCTGAATTGGTTTGGTTTAAGTCATCCCAATTGGGGGCCTTATGCCTGAATTGGTTTGGTTTGAGTCATCCCAAACTAATGGTTTTTTTGTTTGTTTTTTAACGTCTTTCTGAATTATGGTTTTGTCTGCATTTGTCACAATTTTGAAGATTGAATAAATGTGATCAAATGTACAAAGATGCAATTTTTGGCCACATTGAATTACTTTTATTTGGTGGACCATAGAAAATGTCTATTAATAGCCTGAATAATCTCATGTGAAAATTTGATATTGTCTTTCAAACTTGCCACTGTCTCCATGCACATTAAGAATTTAAAGGACAACATTCATGATAGAAATGTTTCACAAAATTGCTTTCTCGTTAGCGTTGAAAGAATGTTACTGTCTTGACAGCAAAACAGGTGTTACAAGGCTGAGTTTTGTATGGTTTACGATAACAATTATATTTCCGTTCTTTTCATAAAAAAAAAAATTATATATATATTTTTTTTTTTAACAGGAGACACGATATCACCCCCTCCTGTAATTCGTTATGGTCCTAACGACCAGACTTTGGTGGTCAGTTCTACAGCAGTGTTTGATTGTGAACTAACAGCAGATGATGCCACGTTTACGTCGCAGTGGACCAAGAACGACCAGCCTTTGAATACTGACCCAAACAGGTACACCACCTTTACAGTTTACATAAGAAAAAAAAGCTGATGGGCTGAAATGGTGTAGAGGGTCTACTGTAGAAAAGTTACAACATTCTTTCGTAACAAATTGTAGTTGTATTTTTTTTTTAATGAATATCAACGAAATATTTTTAAGGTAGCAAATAATCATTTCAGTAGACTGTTGATATACTTTCCTGACAAATCCAGTACTTAAAGAGGGAGGATCATCCCAGTACTTAAAGAGGGAGGTTCGTCTCAGTACTTAAAGAGGGAGGTTCGTCTCAGTACTTAAAGAGCGAGGTTTGTCCCAGTACTTAAAGATGGAGGTTCGTCTTAGTACTTAAAGAGGGAGGTTTGTCTCAGTACTTAAAGAGGGAAGTTCGTCTCAGTACTTAAAGAGGGAGGTTCGTCTCAGTACTTTAAGAGGAGGTTCGTCTCAGTACTTTAAGAGGAGGTTCGTCTCAGTGCTTGAAGAGGGAGGTTGGTCTCAGTACTTAAAGAGGCAGGTTTGTCTCAGTACTTAAAGAGGGAGGTTCGTCTCAGTACCTAAAGAGGGAGGTCCGTCTCAGTTCTTAAAGAAGGAGGTCCGTCTCAGTTCTTAAAGAAGGAGGTTTGTCTCAGTACTTAAAGAGGGAGGTTCGTCTTAGTACGTAAAGAGGGAGGTTTGTCTCAGTACGTAAAGAGGGAGGTTCGTCTCAGTACTTAATTAGGAAGGTTCGTCTCAGTACTGAAAGAGGGAGGTTTGTCTCAGTACTTAAAAAGGGAGGTTTGTCTCAGTACTTAAAAAGGGAGGTTGGTCTCAGTACTTAAAAAGGGAGGTTGGTCTCAGTACTTAAAGAGGGAGGTTGGTCTCAGTACTTAAAGAGGGAGGTTGGTCTCAGTACTTAAAGAGAGGGAGGTTCGTCTCAGTACTTTAAGAGGAGGTTTCTCTCAGTACTTTAAGAGGAGGTTCGTCTCAGTACTTAAAGAGGGAGGTTCGTCTCAGTACTTAAAGAGGGAGGTTTGTCTCAGTACTCAAAGAGGGAGGTTCGTCTCAGTACCTAAAGAGGGAGGTCCGTCTCAGTTCTTAAAGAAGGAGGTCCGTCTCAGTTCTTAAAGAAGGAGGTTTGTCTCAGTACTTAAAGAGGAGGTTGTCTTAGTACTTAAAGAGGGAGGTCTGTCTCAGTACGTAAAGAGGGAGGTTTGTCTCAGTACTTAATTAGGAAGGTTCGTCTCAGTACTGAAAGAGGGAGGTTCGTCTCAGTACTTAAAGAGGGAGGTTTGTCTCAGTACTTAAAAAGGGAGGTTGGTCTCAGTACTTAAAAAGGGAGGTTGGTCTCAGTACTTAAAGAGGGAGGTTGGTCTCAGTACTTAAAGAGGGAGGTTGGTCTCAGTACTTAAAGAGAGGGAGGTTCGTCTCAGTACTTTAAGAGGAGGTTTGTCTCAGTACTTTAAGAGGAGGTTCGTCTCAGTACTTAAAGAGGGAGGTTCGTCTTAGTACTTAAAGAGGGAGGTTTGTCTCAGTACTCAAAGAGGGAGGTTCGTCTCAGTACCTAAAGAGGGAGGTCCGTCTCAGTTCTTAAAGAAGGAGGTCCGTCTCAGTTCTTAAAGAAGGAGGTTTGTCTCAGTACTTAAAGAGGGAGGTTCGTCTCAGTACTTAAAGAGGGAGGTTCGTCTCAGTACGTAAAGAGGGAGGTTTGTCTCAGTACTTAATTAGGAAGGTTCGTCTCAGTACTGAAAGAGGGAGGTTCGTCTCAGTACTTAAAGAGGGAGGTTTGTCTCAGTACTTAAAAAGGGAGGTTGGTCTCAGTACTTAAAAAGGGAGGTTGGTCTCAGTACTTAAAGAGGGAGGTTGGTCTCAGTACTTAAAGAGGGAGGTTGGTCTCAGTACTTAAAGAGAGGGAGGTTCGTCTCAGTACTTTAAGAGGAGGTTTGTCTCAGTACTCAAAGAGGGAGGCTCGTGTCAGTACTTAAAGAGTGAGGTTCGTCTCAGTACTTAAAGAGGGAGGTTCGTCTCAGTTCTTAAAAAGGGAGGCTTGTCTCAGTACTTAAAGAGGGAGGTTTGTCTCAGTACTTAAAGAGGGAGGTTCGTCTCAGTTCTTAAAGAGGGAGGCTCGTCTCAGTACTTAAAGAGGGAGGTCTGTCTCAGTACTTAAAGAGGGAGGTTCGTCTCAGTTCTTAAAGAGGGAGGCTCGTCTCAGTACTTCAAGAGGGAGGTTTGTCTCAGTACTTAAAGAGGGAGGCTCGTCTCAGTTCTTAAAGAGGGAGGCTCGTCTCAGTACTTCAAGAGGGAGGTTTGTCTCAGTACTTAAAGAGGGAGGTTTGTCTCAGTACTTAAAGAGGGAGGTTCGTCTCAGTACCTAAAGAGGGAGGTTCGTCTCAGTACTTAAAGAGGGAGGTTTGTCTCAGTACTTAAAGATAGAGGTTCGTCTCAGTACTTAGAGAGGGAGGTTCGTCTCAGTACTTAAAGAGGGTGGTTCGTCTCAGTTCTTAAAAAGGGAGGCTTGTCTCAGTACTTAAAGAGGGAGGTTTGTCTCAGTACTTAAAGAGGGAGGTTCGTCTCAGTTCTTAAAGAGGGAGGCTCGTCTCAGTACTTAAAGAGGGAGGTCTGTCTCAGTACTTAAAGAGGGAGGTTCGTCTCAGTTCTTAAAGAGGGAGGCTCGTCTCAGTACTTCAAGAGGGAGGTTTGTCTCAGTACTTAAAGAGGGAGGCTCGTCTCAGTTCTTAAAGAGGGAGGCTCGTCTCAGTTCTTAAAGAGGGAGGCTCGTCTCAGTACTTAAAGAGGGAGGTTCGTCTCAGTTCTTAAAAAGGGAGGCTTGTCTCAGTACTTGAAGAGGGAGGTTTGTCTCAGTACTTAAAGAGGGAGGTTCGTCTCAGTTCTTAAAGAGGGAGGCTCGTCTCAGTACTTAAAGAGGGAGGTCTGTCTCAGTACTTAAAGAGGGAGGTTCGTCTCAGTTCTTAAAGAGGGAGGCTCGTCTCAGTACTTCAAGAGGGAGGTTTGTCTCAGTACTTAAAGAGGGAGGCTCGTCTCAGTACTTAAAGAGGGAGGCTCGTCTCAGTTCTTAAAGAGAGAGGCTCGTCTCAGTACTTCAAGAGGGAGGTTTGTCTCAGTACTTAAAGAGGGAGGTTCGTCTCAGTACCTAAAGAGGGAGGTTCGTCTCAGTACTTAAAGAGGGAGGTTTGTCTCAGTACTTAAAGAGGGAGGTTCGTCTCAGTACTTAGAGAGGGAGGTTCGTCTCAGTACTTAAAGAGGGTGGTTCGTCTCAGTTCTTAAAAGGGAGGCTTGTCTCAGTATTTAAAGAGGGAGGTTTGTCTCAGTACTTAAAGAGGGAGGTTCGTCTCAGTTCTTAAAGAGGGAGGCTCGTCTCAGTACTTAAAGAGGGAGGTCTGTCTCAGTACTTAAAGAGGGAGGTTCGTCTCAGTTCTTAAAGAGGGAGGCTCGTCTCAGTACTTCAAGAGGGAGGTTTGTCTCAGTACTTAAAGAGGGAGGCTCGTCTCAGTTCTTAAAGAGGGAGGCTTGTCTCAGTTCTTAAAGAGGGAGGCTCGTCTCAGTACTTAAAGAGGGAGGTTCGTCTCAGTTCTTAAAGAGGGAGGTTCGTCTCAGTACTTAAAGATGGAGGTTTGTTTTAGTACTTCAAGAGGGAGGTTCGTCTCAGTACTTAAAGAGGGAGGTTTGTCTCAGTACTTTAAAGGGGAGGTTTGTCTCGATACTTAAAGAGGGAGGTTCGTCTCAGAAAAGTTTTCGTTTCTGAAAAATTGTGATATGCAGAGCTTTGTTTGATGTTACTTGGATATCCCTGTCTGTTTTGTACACAGTGTGCAAACATAACGTTGTGTGTCACTGTGTGAAGATTCTGTCGTAGTGCATAACGTTATAACGATCTATTGGAAACTTATTTTTTCAACATATTTGTCAAAAAGAAAAAAGTGAAATTGAATGATTTAGTAAGATGAGAAAGAAAAGAAAAAAAAAAGAGAAAAAAGAAATGGTTCTGGCGGGATTTGATCCTACAACTATTGGTTCGAAAACAATCCAAAGTCTTAATCAACTGGGCCAGATCAGTTGTTATTCATGTTTGGGGTTTTATTTAATATATACTATGAAATAAGGGCCAACAAATTGTGCAGCAATTGGTTGAAAATTTAACCAATCAAACAGTTTTAATCAAAGTTCTTAACATTCCGCAAATATGACGATTTGGCCTCTTTAAGTTGCCAGCTCTCAAGAAATATTTCAATGTAATTCATAAAGACGTTTGAAGAATATATTACGGTTATATTTACAGTCCACTTTCAGCCATTTCGACACTAAGTCTGATAGAACATTAATTGAACATGTTTTTAAAGAATAAGAATATTTGTCATCACTAAATTAACCTTGCTTTACACCATTTGTAACCTTGCTAGTTTTCTTTAATGACTACATTCTTTCTTGTTTTCACCCAAACCACCCCATAAATCATGCTTTCATTTGATTAAGCCCATATAACTTTTGTTTTCTATAGATATTCAGTAGATCGTTCAGGAACTTTACGCATCGCGTCAGTTCAAAAAAGTGATAATGGTCATTACAGCTGCATAACCACCAATGCTAGCGGAGAGACTAGCTGGACCGCAGAGCTACGAGTGATTGGTAACTCCACTCAATTTTGTCATTTTTTAGCTACTTTTGAAATATTTCAAATTTAAATATTTTAGTTGAATTGTGGGTTTGGAGGGGATTTTTTTTTTTTGTTAAAATGTTTTTAATTCTTTGTGCTTCTGTACCCGTGATTCTTTTTTTCAAATGGTAGCATTTTGGAAGATGCTTCCCCCTCCCCGACCGTTTGATGAAAAAAAAGAAATTCAGGCAGTGAAAAAAGGCCTTAAAATTGTCAAATGCAAAAATTGAACAAAAGAAACAAAGGTTGTCAGCATAATTTGATGTTGGTTCCAGTTCAAGTTCATGATATTTATATTGTGCATTATCTAAAGAATACTTATTCTAATGCGCCTATAACAATCATGTAAATATATATGAAACAAAAGTAAATAAGTATAGAAAGAAGATAATATAAGAGAAAGATACAAAGAAAGAAGATAATATAAGAGAAAGATACAGATTGATTTACAGAATTGAAATCCCAATAAAAAAAGATGGGTCTCTAGTAAAAGTTGGAACTGTTGAAGGGATCTATGTGTACACTATCCTGGTCCTATTTTCAGACTTAAATATATATATATATATATATATATTTTTGTTCTTCTCTTCAAGATTAAGACAATTTTATTCTGGCAAAGCAATCTTGCCCACTGGAAAATGCCTGGCAAGTAATCATATGCATGTGGCATTATGTATGAGATAATCTCTCTTGACATTATTGTATTATGAATGTTATTATTACTCATTAATGTTATTATTGAACATTATGAATGTTATTATTGAACATTATGAATGTGATTATTGAACATTATTGTTATTATTGAACATATGTATGTTATTATTGAACATTATTAATGTTATTATTGAACATATGTATGTTATTAATGTTATTATTGAACATTATTAATGTTATTATTGAAGATATGTATGTTATTAATGTTATTATGGAACATTATTAATGTTATCATTGAACATTAATGTTATTATTAAACATGAATGTGATTATTGAACATTATGAATGTTTTTATTGAACATTATGAATGTGATTATTGAACATATGTATGTTATTAATGTTATTATTGAACATTATTAATGTTATTATTGAACATTAGGAATCTTATTATTGAACATTATTAATGTTATTATTGAACATTATTCAGGGACATTATTGAACATTATTCAGGGACATTATTGTGTTAGGAATTTATATATTCATTTAACATTATTAAACATTATTCAGGAACATATTATGAATTTATATACTGAGTAATGTTTTTTTGGTCTCACAGAGCGTTCTGAAGTGTCAGGCAGGTTACCTGTAAAGGAAAATCCTAGCCCATCTCAACTCCCTGGTTCACCCTCTGCACTGACCGTGGTGAACACGACAAGGAACAGTGCCATGCTGTCGTGGCAGAGACCAAGTGGTCGATCAATATCTGGGTACAGGATAGAATACTACACCCCTAACACAGATGCAGGTATTTAAGCTATTAAAGATACTCTGTAAAAATATTATATAACACTCCCTTTGACCTCAATCTTGCTTTGATTTCTGTCACAATTACCTGCCTCAAAAATTCCTGATTGTTATCTGCCAAATTAAATACATCATCATTTTCGTACTTCTATTACTGACTACTTACAAATATTCTCTTATTTAAAAAAAAAAAAGGTTCTTAACAACAACAAAAATCTAGTTCAATCTTTTCCTTCCCACCCTTACACAATTACTCATCCATTCACTTCATATGATCCTTTTAAATTTGATTATGTGCCGGGTGGCATACCCTCCCCCCCTCCACGAGATTGCTTTGCCCTTTCCCAATTGCCCCCTCCCCCCAATTTTCTTCGTAAAGTGACATATTTTGTCCGATTTATAGGCTTTTGCCTCCCATGAGACAAAGTTGCCCCTCACTTTCCCCCCTTCCCCCTCATGACCAAGATCCTGGCACCGCCACTGAATATGTGGCTCTTAGTGACTTGCTATCCATGTGGGTTAAATACTACAAGAACTCACCATTGAATTGACCATTAAATTATTATTTGTCCTATAACACCCTTTAGTGTATGGTTTTACATTCTAGCAACTCTAAAGCAGAAAAAAGTGACTAAGAATAGTCTGCTGTGTAATTTCATTTTTAGGAGTTTTTATTGCTTTTTTGAAACTGCTGATAAAATTTGATTTGACATGTGAGTGATGCTCTCTTCAATATCTGATGGCACTACTTTATTTCACCCTAGCATATGATTGACATTTGTGTGCATAACATAATCTCAAGGATTTTTGCAAAATGCACTTTATGACCGAATGGCTACTTCTGTGTATTGATTGATGGGATGATTTTTATATGTTTGTTCATGAGGGGTGTGTCCCCAATCCTGCCATCATCTCACAGATATGAACTAGTGAGTACTTGTGGTGTTGTGAAGCCAACCTCGGCTAGTACTCACAGATATGAACTGTTGAGTACTTGTGGTGTTGTGAAGTCAACCTCAGCTAGTACTTACATATATGAACTATTGAGTACTTGTGGTGTTATGAAGTCAACCTCTGCTAGTACTCACAGATATGAACTTGAGTACTTGTGGTGTTATGAAGCCAAGCCTCGGCTAGTACTCACAGATATAAACTGTTGAGTACTTGTGGTGTTGTGAAGTCAACCTCGGCTAGTACTCATAAATATGAAGTATTGAGTACTTGTGGTGTTGTGAAGCCAACCTCGGCTAGTACTTACATATATGAACTATTGAGTACTTGTGGTGTTATGAAGCCAACCTTGGCTAGTACTCACAGATATGAACTATTGATTACTTGTGGTGTTGTGAAGTCAACCTTGGCTAGTACTCACAGATATGACAGATACTTGTGGTGTTGTGAAGTCAACCTCAGCAGGACTCACAGATATGAACTAGTGAGTACTTGTGGTGTGTAGCCAACCTCGGCTAGTACTCACAGATATGAACTAGTGAGTACTTGTGGTGTGTAGCCAACCTCGGCTAGTACTCACAGATATGAACTGTTGTGGTACCAACCTTAGTACTCACAGATATGAACTGTTGAGTACTTGTGGTGTTGTGAAGCCAACATCAGCTAGTATTTACATACATGAACTATTGAGTACTTGTGGTGTTATGAAGCCAACCTCGGCTAGTACTCACAGGTATGAACTAGTGAGTACTTGTGGTGTTGTGAAGTCAACCTCAGCTAGTACTCACAGATATGAACTAGTGAGTACTTGTGGTGTGGTGTGTAGCCAACCTGGGCTAGTACTCACAGATATGAACTAGTGAGTACTTGTGGTGTTGTGAAGTCAACCTCAGCTAGGACTCACAGATATGAACTAGTGAGTACTTGTGGTGTGTAGCCAACCTCGGCTAGTACTCACAGATATGAACTAGTGAGTACTTGTGGTTGTGAAGCCAACCTCGGCTAGTACCCACAGATATGAACTATTGAGTACTTGTGGGGTTGTGAAGCCAACCTCGGCTAGTACATCTAGTCAAAAAAAGGTTCAACCTAAAAACTGATTACAACATAATTTATTGTAACACAATGCAATTCTTTCAAGTCTCCAGAGAAAAAAAATACAGAGAATTCTGGGAAAGGTGCAATTTACCTAATTTGCATAAATCCAAAATGGCTACCCTGTACATACTGTATGCTATATAGTTCAAGATACTCTTGACTTCTCTAGAATTTTTCTCTGTGGACCCCAAAGAATTTATGGTGGTAACAGAAATTCTGTTGCAATTACATATTTTCACTGGCCTTACAGGCAAGAACCTGACAATTACTGAAAAATGAGGAGCTGTAAAAATTTGAGGAATACTTGTCAAAAAGACTTCTTGAATGATACTGTAAACATTTTCCTCTGATATTTTCAATTTTCCTTAAATAGGTTTGAATAGAATGCAAGGTTTTTCATCCTTGGCTTTTCTGGTTTACTCATAGGTTTATGCTTTTGTGCAAAAGCTGAACATGCAATCATAATTTTTAGTTTGTATAAATTAAAGGTGCTGTGGCTTAGTGGTTAAGGAGTCATGCTGGTATTCGAGAGGTACCGAGTTCGATTCCCGTCGTGAGCACTGCATTGTGTCCTTGAGCAAGACACTTTCTATACTTGCTTCAGTCCACTCAGCTGTAAAATGAGTACCAGCACTGCTGGGGAGTTAATCTGCGATGGACTGGCATCCTGTCCAGGGGGAGTAATGTACTCTCACCCGCTTGCGCCATGGAAACCGGGGATAAGCACTGGCTCAATGAGCCTAATGGCTCGGTTGGAATTAGCTTTATTAATTGACTATTTTATTAATTTGCCTAATGGCTCGGTTGGAATTAGCTTTATTAATTGACTATTTTATTAATTTCACTAGGTTGGCAAATCTCACAAGACACTATCTCTGGCACCTCACATAAAGTAACAGGACTTCAGCCGGATACTCCATACATATTCCTTGTTCGTGGAGTGAACTCAGAAGGAATTGGACCTCCCAGCCCTTCAACCGCTCCATACATGACAATAGGTTCGTAAACTTTAAATTTAAAGTGTTTTTGTTTATATATATCATTTCTTTGTTATGTTTGCAGAAAGTGTAATATGGATTGTAGTGGCATTTTTCGAAGAGATCCAAGATAAATCAATTTATATCTTTTTTTTGTTTTTCCCCTTCTTTTAGAGGAGGATACTACAAGTGAGGAATCTCAGCTTAGGCTGGTTACCGTGGAGATTTCAGGGGCCACACCCCTCAGTCCCAATGCGATCCTGTTGAATTGGCAGGTATGTAGGGGAGAGAGAGTGCATGCCCGATTAACATATATGATTCTATCTAGCAAGTATCAAAATACAAAGATGAATAGTGCGTCTTTTCAATCTGCTTAAAATTTCTGTTTAAAAATTGAATTTTGATGACAGAAGTTCCAATATTAATCAAATTTCAATGTCAGAAAAATGTGACAGTTGTGTTTTCTTGCTTGAATATTGTCATATTTTATGTAGTTTGCAGTTTTGAAAATTTACAGAGGAAACAAACTGATTTGTATCTCATTTAACTTATGTTCATGCATTTGCTGAAATGAAGTCTCTGTCAAGCCAACAACGAAACTGACACACATTTCCTGATACTTTTAATGATTGTCAAAAAACTCGCTACTGTTAGGTGATAAACATAGTTTGGGAAGAGTTAATGGAATAAACTGCAAATATTTTTCATTTCAGTTTTATTGCATTGAAATCCAAGTTCAAAGTCTACGGGCAATGACAAAAAAATTCTGTGTAGTTTTATTGGACAAAAATATGCAAAATTGGTCAACAAATGGCCAATCTTCACACAAGTATAACTCTCTTGTCAATATTGAAAACAGAGATTTGTGTAACATATTTAGATTCTTTGTAAAATTTTCTTTCGATTGATACTAATCTAGAATTTTTAAAAAGAAAAGATGAAAGAAAAAAAAAAAAACACCAAAAATGATTTTAGTCAAATGTCCCCTGAAAACTGCAGCAGAAAAATTATAACGCAGCTGTCACGATGAGACTCGAACCTGGTGCGCTCGCTTGCTGGCCGCGTTCATATCCACTACACCAGATGATCATTGAAAATGCTGTCGTGAAATTGAATTATTATAGGAAAGGGTCCAAATAGAGGGGGTATGCCTTTATTTATATATCAAATGAAAGGAAATTGCAAGCACTTTCATTCGGCGGTTTAACGAAGCATGTGCTATATACGGTTTTGGTGAACATTTTTTTGAGAGAAAAAAACTTGTCAAAAATGGCAGAAATTCATGAAATTTTGAAGAAATTTTTCTAGAACAAAAGATTGCAGGTAGGGATTTTAACAATTAGACCAGAAATCAATATTATCATGTCTTAGGATTTGCATGTTTGATTTTAAAGTAAAAATGTGATCTTGAAGTTATTGTAAGATTTAAAAGGGAAAAAATAAATAAAAAATTGCCAATTTTTAAAGCAATTTTTTAGTTCTACCCTTTTTCATGCTACTTTTTCTCAAAATTCTGTAATATTACTCCTATAAAAATGTTACACTTTGTGAAAGAAATATCCAACTATTTTAATATGATACCAAGATAACTCCTATAGAACTCTGGTAAATTTCCAATTTTATTTTGAGAAAAAGGTGGTTTGAAAATGGCGATAATATTGCTGCGTGGTAGAGTAAGGGTTAAATGTTGGGGTCTATTTTAAGTGATGAAAGTGTATTAAAATATTTTACCATTGTTGGTTACTTTCTCCATCTCCTTAATGTTGTATAATTTTGATGTTTAATTTCATCTTATCTTAAGCATTTCATTGTGTGGTCCCCAAATAGTCACAGTTTGTCATCTTTTGTTTCCAGGTGTCCGGACCACAGGAGGTCATCGATGGTTTTAACGTCAAGTGTCGTCCAAGCTCTGGTCAAGGCACAGTGATAATTGTCAGAATTCCACTGGGCCATAGCAAGATTATTACTGGACTTCAACCTGAGGAAGAATACACAGTGTCTGTCCACGCCGCTCGTAGTCAGCAGAGCGGTCCAGAATCTGCGTTGGTTGGGGTGCATACTCTAGCTGAGGGTACGCTGGCCGCTAGTCCTCAAACAGATGATGTCATCTTACAGAAGTTGGACATGAGTGGGGTTGGTGTTGTGTCTACTCAGCCTCTTGGTTCGTCTAAATTGCAGGTCAATTGGCAGGTAAGAAAATCCTGATATTCTTTACCAGCTTCCCCTTATGATACATTTGCACCCCCTCATGGTACATTTACACCCCCTCACAGAGATAACCTATGGTACTTCACCACTGGAGTAGGATATTATTTCTCCCAAAGTAACCCTCTCCCCAGCAATGCCACTGTACCTCACCATCTAATGTGTTGTCATGGCCCTTGATAGTTTGGATGGTATATCAAGTAAATGGAATTTTGATGATTTTGTTGTTGTTGTTGTATGTATGCGTTGTTACATAGAGAGAAAATTATTCACCAGCACCGTTGTCATTTACTTTGTCTAGATTGATCGTCATGCCGCCTATATAAATGGTTACCATGTGAAGTATTACCCAGCTGGGCGTGAGCAGGAATCAAAGATTGTAAGTGTGACCGATGCACGCAGTGTAGTTCTTACTGATCTGGAAGCATGGAGCCAGTATGCCATTAGGGTTCAACCTTTTCATGGTCTGTACCGTGGCTCAGAGAGTGGAGTGTTTATTGGAAAAACTGGAGAAGATGGTAAGGCATCAAAATATTTGTTAATTTACTCACAGAGATAACTTATGTTACATGGATACACGTAGTTGATTGGCCCATTTGAAAAGTATCTTTCAATTCTGATGAAAAACAGTGTGGGAAGTACAAAAGTAGCATTCTTCCTTTCCGAATTATGACTGATCAAAGTTTTATAATTTTAGAATATTCAAAATGTCTGACTGGTCAAAATGAATGAATGTCTTTCCTAAATCTCAATCACTGAAAATGCTGAGAAAGTTTTTTTTTTTTAATCCATTCTAAAAACTAAAAAAAAAAAAGTGTCTTGATTGGCAAAATTATAGGTATATAAAACCAAATGAAAAGTTAAGTATGTGGTGTGGTCTGTTACTGGTTTTATGACCTGAAAGAAATCTCTTCACGGTGTTTTATCAAGCTTTGTGTGACCTTTGAACTTATTGTGAATCACTGGGAGCACACCACCGATTACTGAATGTATTCGTCTTTCTTTGCTTCAGTACCAAGAGATGCTCCAAAGAACATCCATGTGAGTGTGAACAGTTCCACTGTCCTTATCATCAGTTGGGTGCCACCACCACGTGCCACCACCAAAGGCATCCTCAGAGGGTATTACATATCACTGCTAAGCAACACCACCACAGCCAAGAACATAACGGTACCCAACAATGCCACCATTTCAAAAAGAATATCTGGGCTGATGCCAGCCACGTGGTACAAGGTGATGGTATCGGCCTACACGAGCGTGGGATCAGGTCCACCTAGTCCGGCAAAGATGGTGTTGATGCCTGCAGCTCCTTTCATTGTAGTGAAACCAGGTCAGTATTATTCTACTACGGAACAGGCGATTGTTTAATCGCACTTTTTTTCTTCTTCTAAACAAGTACATCACCTGTTACTCCGGCATTAATGGTCACACACCAATGCCCAATCCCCCCCCCCTCCCCTCCCTTTCTCCACCCTGAGTACCCATCACAGCCAAAACAGTTATATTCTCTTCAGTGCACATACCAGAAATAAGCTCCTTACAATAAACAATAGAAGCTGCACTTTGACTGGCATGTATGGATCGTGTCAGCTTTACAAGCGCACACAGGAAAAGTTTTCATAGATCTTGTTTGCTTTGCCTCGCTTGATGAAAATACATTAAAATCCTAAATTTATTTTCTGTGTGTAACTGTTATGATTTTTTTTATTGATTTTTTTCTCTTTATGTGTGGTGCTGCACATTTAAATAATGTTTCTGGTTTTTATTTATTTTTTCCACAGCCGAAGACAAAATAAAAACAGTTGTAGCCGAAATAAAAACAGCTGGAAAAAAAAAAAAACTTGCAGCCCAATTTCTTTTCCAATTCAAATGATGAACAAAATATACCTAGTATACTCAGATCTACTTCATGTGTTTCTTTTGATTGGAAATGTGTTTGTGTTCAGAATTAAATTTAAAACTTGGGCTGCTCTGCATTGAAGTTATATAAAGATATACATCTCTTTGTAATTTCTCATTTTGCAACTTAATTACTTCTCAATACACAAGAAAATAGATATTTCCACCAACGGACCATGCAAGTAATAACTGACTTCGTTCCTAAATATGGTAACCCTTACCCATCATCAGAATTCATGGGTTTACTCATGAATACTTTACTTTACGATATCGTGCTAGCATGATTTGATTCAGTTTCAACTTTCCCTATCCTTCTGCAATGCCACGTGTATCAGTGGCGTAGCAAGGATTTCCACAGACCTCCGTGGTGTAGTGGTTAGTGCTTTGTCCTCTCACTCGCACATCCCGGGTTCGAATGCAGGTGGGTCTGCAACCAGTGAGTTTACAACTGGTTATCAAAGGCCGTGGCAGTCTTGATATAATGACCAGCACTGGATGCTTTCAGGACGTTATACCTTGCTATGCTATGCTATATTGGTAGGACAAGTAACAGAAATGAGCCGACAGGATACAAAATATGGCCCCTGCTGATGGATGATACTAATTTTGAAACGATAAATATTTAATATTGAGGAATATTGGTTGGGCGGCTGTCCACTCTGCTCACCCTTTGACTACGCCTCTGTCGTGTATGTTAATTAGACCCCAGGCACTTATGAAAAACATGCACTGGTTTGCACAAGACCCTCCAACTCGTGTTCCACGATGAACTTTTTAAGTCTGGTAATATGAATTATCTGAGGTTACGTAAGTCATGCAAGCCTTGAGAAACATGATAATGATTAGGTTTTTGTACCTTCGAAATGTTGCTATCCCATGATACAATAAAACATTCCAAATCGAAAAGTAAACACAACACGCTCTTAAAAATCGACCCTATGAAGTGTTGCTTCAACGATTAAAGTGGTATATTGCATTCAATTTTTTTTTTTTATTGCAGCTTTAAGTAAGATAACAATTTCTTCTTCTTTAGATTATTATTCAATTCCTGAAGAAAATAAGAGCCTGTCGCCTTTTCTTTTTATTTACTTACTGAAGAATGGTCACCCCCATCCCCCTCCCCCCCCTCCCCAACAAGACCTGATTTTAATGTTCCCAGTTTTTAATAGGCCTAGTTCCGATTTTCTGCTTTTTTTAGTTTTCTTTTTTCTTGACTTATAGGTCTATATTATTTAAGTTTTTTTTAGGCACTAAGTAGATCATAAATATACAGATGTTTTTTGTTCTCAAGCAAGTATTGATAAACCTCCCTTCCCCCCCCCTCCCTCCCCCTGACCCCAGCTGTCAGAGTTTTTAGTTGGGAAATGGTAATATTACCAATGGTGTGATTGAAAATTGAGTAAATCCCCCGCCTGACCCCAGCTGTCAGAGTTTTTAGTTGGGAAATGGTAATATTACCAATAATGTCATTGAAAATTGAGTAAATTAAAGCATGAAATTCAAACAACAAACAAAAACAGCAACTTATGATCTTTAAACCCAATTCTTTATATAATAACCATGCAGGTTTCAAACAAACAAACAAATCTTTGAACGATAAAACTGAATAAGTTACAAACTGGAAATATTGAACATTGAACATGCACAATTTGAACAAAATACACCAAGTGCAAATTCTTACAATGATTGTGCAACATTTCAAACTTAAAAATGCAAAACTGTATTATTAATGAACTAAACCAATTCCAAAGAAATACTCCTCATCCCTAGTATCAGGGGCAGGTGTGTGATTCTTTTCGGGAAGGGGGGGAGAAACAAGTTCGTACTTACAACTTTACCTGCCTTTTACCAAAAAGTGCTCATTTTTTTGGCGAAAATTTGAGGTTGTGATTGGAGGAGGAAGGACCAATTCATTTTGGGTGATTGAGGGGGCAAATAACACTAATGAAATATCATGAGTATCTTGATCCCCTTACGCTTACCCCTGGTCACCGTTCTGACGAATATTTGAAAAAAGTCTACCGGAAATAAAATGTCCACCTTTGATTTTGATGTTAGTTGCTTAACTTATATTTGTTAATTTCGGGAGAGAACAGACATGATCCCATCAAGGGGAAAGCTAATCATTCGTATTTCACCTAATGCCCTCCCCCACTCCAATGGCAAGTAGAAGATCATCCGAAAAGCCTCATTTTGTAGAACTAAAAATTGTACTATGCACAGCAGAAATTATTCCACGCAATGCATTCCAGATATTATTCCACGTAATGCATTCCAGATAAATGCATATCAGTCTTTTACAAAACATCTACCTCGATGATCACTCAACACTAGCGATTTCCATGAAATTTGATGTAGGTTTTGAGTTTAAAATATTAGAAAAACAGATCCCGCCCACTGAAGATTTTGCCATATACATTGATTAGTGTGATAACAAAATTATACCCATATTTGAAATGAATGAATCCATATCGAAATGAATATTAATGATATTTATCTCGTAGTTTATTTTCTAGGGGAACTTTTTGATTAAAAGGGTGTGTGAAACATGATATTTTGTAAGTTTGCATAATGGTTCCCAGGAACCAACGTGTACTGGTTAGTGCATAAAATACCAGGTCTTGTGGAATGGGGGTGTAATAGAAACATGTGGAAGCCTGGCCATTATGGGAGTAGATGGTTACATTAAAATAGAATAATTTTTATCAAAAGGCAAGAATCATTAATGCATTGTGAATTTTTATTATGAATATATTTGCCCTATGATTGTTCTGTAAAACTGTTGTAAATTAGACAAAGACATGTTTTTCTCTTTTCAATGAAACTTTATTGGTTCGACAGAAACAACATAGCAATTTGAGCAATTTTATATTACATTCAACAACAATAGTGTACATCATACAACTGAAAGTCAAATGTATTGGGGACCAAATGCAACTCCTTCCAACAGGTATTGATCGATCGGTATGAATCCTTCCTTTGTTTGGGGCAAGGAGCATGCTACTGCTCTTTTGTCTGCCAAACAAAAGACATCCTGCGGACTGTAAGTGCCTTGGCTTATTTTAAAGTGGGGATATAGTGTTACCTAGTAGTCATAACCAGGGGATTATTTGCATAGAATATTCACACACAACAGGTCTTTAAAAATCGGTGATGCATCTCGATTAAATCATCGCCTGACCCCATAAGAATTGTGAATATGTGCGTGAGTTAGCTCAACAGGGTGACATGGTCACGCGTGACATGATAATGGGCATCCACAGCAAATTCTGTATTAAGTATATATAATACAAGAGTGTTAGTTTGAAGTTATCCTGGTCAGAAGATCAACCCTGGGCAATGACCCCATGATTGGAGTACTGGGGCTTATGTGAAGCATTAGACCTGCTTAGAATTAAGCACAAGATGACAATCAGCAGATTCACATTGGAAAATACAAGGTCTGCACAAACAAATTTGCTTAAAAATTCATACATTGAAATCAGTATTTAATATTCTGTAAAATAGCTAACCAGTTTTGGTGAAAATTGTTGCTTATTTGCTTTGGTTTCATGGATTTTAAATAAATTCAGTTATTGTTGCTTGCATATGTCTGTAGACTTTTTGGAATCCCTGAATCAGCAATCCCTGTAAAACCAGTTAAAATAACGTCACATGACCGAGATTCACGTGTCCATAATGAACCAATCATATACTGGGGGAATCTTATTGACCATTTTGATACTGGGGAAATCTTGGCTGTCTGTACAATTCATACGCGTAATGAGACCAAGCATATGAGAAAATAAATGTTTTCAAGCGCCATATCATATGTGCGTTATACATGAAGGTAACACGCACGCATATTGTTGCTTACAAATTTTCCTCAAAGCTGCACCGAATTGGATGGGAAACGGAAGGAAAAATTTACCACAGCGTTTTGGTTGGTCAAAATACTGAAGAAATCATGTTTGCTAAACTCGGTTTGAACTGTGAGAAGTGTAGTCGGAAAAAAAAATAATTAAAATTAAAGTTCTTTCTTCTCCATTATGTTAGATGCCCCTGGAGATGCAGTGTCCTTTACTCCTTGGCTAATTTTGGCCATTGTGGGAATTTTCAGTCTCGTCGTGGTTGTCATCTTGATAGCGCTGCTGTTGAGGAGACGTCATGATAAGTCCATTGCTATCAACAAAAGTAAGATGTCAAAGTTTTCTGTACTGATATATTCAATGAAAATTATTTAAGGATTAGTTCAGTGGTCAAGTGGTTAAAGTTGAATATCTACTTATCGAAATAAGATATTTAAATCGCTTCTTCACCAATTTGTATCTTTTAAAGTCCTCTTTCATATAAGATGAACTTGTTTGACCCCTGAAGTAATCCTTTAAGTCGGATTAGAAATCCTTAATCCTTATTTCTCTTAAAGGATTCGTTTTGTGGTCATACAGGTCTGTCCTATTTGGTTGAGGTCAAAAGATCAATGTAACCGTTGAGATACCATTAGAGTTTATTAGTCTGTTCAGGAGATTGAAAGATGTTGTGAGTTATTTTCAAATTGATTGATAGTAATTTAGGATTGTGATGGCATGCAATAACTTTCTTTACAGTTTGTGAAATTAATCTTTGCATTCAAATCAACCACGAAACAATGAATCCTTCATGAATAACCTCTATTGGCATATATGACTTTAAGCGTTAAAGTGCCGTTAAACAAACACTAAGTAACAGACATGTAATCAGTTAAAAAACTGTATTAATGTAGGGTCGGAGAAAGGTGTTACCACTGACTTTTCTTGTATTTTATTTCCTCAGCACCGTTACATTATGAGCCAACCACAGAAGGAATTGGCATGTGAGTATTTCAAAGTAACATTTGTTTTATAACAATTTTTGTAGTTTGGTAGATTTGATATATATAAACCTGTTCATATTGTATGTAAATCAATCCATCAGTTAAAATGTTGATTGCAGACAGTATCATGAAGATAAAGACAGCAAAGGTTTATGAGTCAAATGTTGAAATATTGATTGCAAACAGTATCATAAAGATAAAGACAGCAAAGATTTAGGAGTAAAATGTTGATTGCAAACAGTACCATGAAGATAGAAACAGCAAAGGTTTATGAGTAAAATGTTGAAATGTTGATTGCAAACAGTATCATAAAGATAAAGACAGCAAAGGCTTATGAGTCAAATGTTGAAATGTTGATTGCAAACAGTATCATAAAGATAAAGACAGCAAAGATTTAGGAGTAAAATGTTGATTGCAAACAGTATCATGAAGATAAAAACAGCAAAGGTTTATGAGTAAAATGTTGAAATGTTGATTGCAAACAGTATTATGAAGATAAAGACAGCAAAGGTTTATGAGTAAAATGTTGAAATGTTGATTGCAAACAGTATTATAAAGATAAAGACAGCAAAGATTTAGGAGTAAAATGTTGATTGCAAACAGTATCATGAAGATAAAGACAGCAAAGGTTTATGAGTCAAATGTTGATTGCAAACAGTATCATAAAGATAAAGACAGCAAAGATTTAGGAGTAAAATGTTGATTGCAAACAGTATCATGAAGATAAAAACAGCAAAGGTTTATGAGTAAAATGTTGAAATGTTGATTGCAAACAGTATTATGAAGATAAAGACAGCAAAGGTTTATGAGTCAAATGTTGAAATGTTGATTGTAAACAGTATTATGAAGATAAAGACAGCAAAGATTTATGAGTAAAATATTCCCACCTTACGACATTATTTCTAGACGTTAAGTTGATGTGTAAATGTTGAGTTGTAAAGTAACTACGATTATGATTATTTTGTTTAAGACAAATATTTCAATCTCAATTGGTGCCTCATTATCTGTTTTGTTAATGTGATTCTTGATTTTATTAGATAGTGTAACCATATATGTATGACATTCAACCGACCATTTTGTATTTTTATTACATTAAAGCGAGAAGATTCCAACCACACATATGAATATATCTCACTTATTCTTCTTCCGACAGGGGTTCCATGCCACCACACCAGTCTGGGCAGAATGGCACACCCTTACCGCCCATCCCGACAGACGATGGCCAGTCATTTCATGGTAACACCCCCCTCATGACGACTTTCTCCACTGCTAATGGCACGCTCACTACATCCACCCTCGACAAATACAAGCAATGCCCTCATAACACCCACCACCAGCCTGGTCCGGCATACTGGTTGCTTGAGCACCATGGTTAGCTAACATGCTTTTTGACAACCGCACAGAAATTTGCATTTCAAGAGATTAAGGGCATAGGAATGCAATTCGTCTTCATTGTCTGGAAATGTATCACAATAGTCTTTCAATTTGACAAAAGATACTCATTTTTGATCGATAGACAAATTGGCATTTGTTCAGCACTTAAAGTGTCAGGAGCAAGTCACCATAGCAATTTTCATTTCTTATCTGAAAAAGCTGAGAGAATTATTTTTCAATTTTCCAAGAAAATATTTCGTTCAGCCGCTCGCATTCCTGTAATCGACTTGCAATGTTTGTGTTAAACTGATCAAGTCATTGTACGGGAAAGCTAAAAAATATTATAGAATAACATTGGAAAAAGAGATGAACTTCTTCCGTGATATCTAAAATATGCACAGTTCAACAAATGATGTCTGAAAATTCAAATGACAGAACTAATAAATTATTCACATCCCTCTTTTGATACAAATTATAATACAGCAAATAGTTTTTCTGTATTGTTCCTCAGTCTTGCAGAATTTCAAACGAAACATAATTTCTGATGACCCTTAAAAAGACTTCTTCAGTTATATTTTGTTTGCTAAACACGCAGGCATGCTTTTATTACTTAAAATGTGCTTGATTTTATTGGTTGAAATACTCAATTCTGTGCGGTTCTCACTTTTTCTTTCTCATTACTAATATTCGTAGCATCGTTCATTATTTGATAGATAAAGATCCTATTCACCTTTCGCAATATTCTCCCCCTGTAGAAGGCAAGTCAAAGCTCGTCTCCTATCACACTTTTTTAAATTTCTGACTGCATTTATCAAAGAAACATCTATGAAGAAAAGATGACTTTGTCCCAAAAAAGTTCACTTGATCGGGAGATGACGTAAATAAGTCAATCTCAAGTAGTTTCCCATCCTGCCTGATCGTAGCACGTACAAATTACACACTTGAGTCAGTATTTGTACAGTGAGTTGTACTTGAATAAATGTCTTTTGGGCGGAATCCTCTGGAGATTATCCTCTGGAATTAGTTGCAATGTATTCCCCTTGATACCAATAATAGGTGTGTTAAATTGACAGGCTTTATATTGGTGACTGGTGGCTTTGAATACTGATATATTTATAAAAAAAAGCTTTCAACCTCCCCTACCCCCTTTCCTAAAACCCTTTCTGACATGAAACCGCCCATTGCTTCCCTCGTTCATGACTGCTAGAAAACCTCATTGGACTCTCAAATTGATAACAAACTCCACGACATGCAGCCCACCATTCCGACCAAACTCACCATCCACGATCTCTCTCGTATCAACACGTTTACTTTACCCGCCTTAAAATAGGTCACTCCCACCTCCTTACTGGTTTCTTTCACCCCTCTGCAACAATTGCCATTGCCCCCTCACAGTCCACCACGTCTTCCTTGCGTGTCCCCCAACAACCTTCCCAGAGCTTCCCTCACCCATCAGAACTCCATGGCCGAGCTCTTCCATAAATACTCTTTGGATAAAATGTCCTCTTTCCTTCATCATACCTCCCTCTACAACCATATTTAGCCCTCATCTCCCACCCCTTCTACCTACATTTCCTCTACAACCATATTTAGTCCTCATCTCCCACCCCTTCTACCTACATTTCCTCTACAACCATATTTAGTCCTCATCTCCCACCCCTTCTACCTACATTTCCTCTACAACCATATTTAGTCCTCATCTCCCACCCCTTCTACCTACATTTCCTCTACAACCATATTTAGTCCTCATCTCCCACTCCTTCTACCTACATTTCCTCTACAACCATATTTAGTCCTCATCTCCCACCCCTTCTACCTACATTTCCTCTACAACCATATTTAGTCCTCATCTCCTACCCCTTCTACCTACATTTCCTCTACAACCATATTCAGCCCTCATCTCCCACCCCTTCTACCTACATTTCCTCTACAACCATATTTAGCCCTCATCTCCCACCCCTTCTACCTACATTTCCTCTACAACCATATTTAGCCCTCATCTCCCACCCCTTCTACCTACATTTTTTTTATACCCCTGCAATTCCTCTTTCAATCCCAGCTTTCTGGCTATTAAGCCCCCGTACTTCTCTCAGACTCCTCCTATTTGTTTTTCTTCCTACCTCTGAAATCATCTAACCTTTTAGGAACAATTTGACCCTCGCTGTAATGGTGGTGTATTTAAGCCCTCATCCAACATACAAAAAAAATTAACGTATATTTATAACTTAAAGTTATAAATATATCACATAATTTCTGGTGTTGGAAATCTAACATGAAAATTATTGCAGGTTTACCTACTGCATAATCTTCAGGACTAGCAGCTTTCAGAATATTCAGGGAGTGTGTAAGGCATAATGGCAAAAAATTAAGGTTTTTTTGGGTAGCCCCTGTACAGTTGGGCTTGATCGGACTGAAGGATTTTTTGGCATCCATTTATGGAGTTCATTATTTGTGAAGTCCATTTGTTGTTGTTTCCACCTGAAATAAACATTTCAATCTCCTGCCAGTTTTTTTACACATTTTAGTATCATGTGGTTTATTGGTCATATTAGTCAAACTCCATGTTGATTTAGAATAGAGGTAGCAGTGCACTTACTGAGTTTGAAATGTTGGCTATGAAATCAGATTGAAACTTATTGGCATACTTGACCCTTATATCTCTGGACCTATTTTCATGACAAAATTCATTGTTTTTTAAAGCTTCCATTTCCTCATAGTCACCCCCTCCATCATAATCATGCAGTGTAGAGAGTGGTAGTTACACAAGGAGCATTAGACTTCCATCAGACGATTTTAAAGAGATTTTCTGAGTGATACAATGCTAAGAATAAAATAGTTCTTCTCCAAACGAATGCATGGTCCTCAGGGCTGTTTGCTTGTGTTCAGTGAATGTTAATGCTTGAAATTTGATCAGCCATTTTCTTGAACAACTAGAATTTTATCAATAATATTCCTCATTCCTATTCCCATGCAACCTACCATTTGTAATGTGCTGTGATAAAATGCTGTGGCTGAATTCCAATATGGCTGTCAATCACGAATAATCAAAACATTTATCTCTCCACAAGCATGTTGTGCCTGCTAATATAAACCCTGAAATGCTGTATAAAGTGCATAAACACTTCCTTTTTGAATGAAACACCCCTGCTTGATTTTGAATGAAAGTTTTCTAAACAATTATGTCAACCTGTAGTTCAGTTTAAAGACTTGATATTATTCTGCATTTAGATATTTTTCATTATTGCATTTGTGTTTTCCAAGTAGATTCCACAAATGTATTTCTAGGTGGCTGTTCACTAATTGCAATCAATATGGATTAAATTATTATTATTATTATTATTAATATTATTATTATTAATATTATTGTTATTGCAATTTATATAGTGCCAAAATGTATGTAAATAATCATTGGTGCTGTACAAATGAAATATTACATGAATACATAAGAAAAATAAAAGATAAGAAAACTAGCCCTAAAATACTGAATATAAGTAAAAATAGAGAAAAAGTAAAAGGATTTAAGAAAAATAAATCTACACCAATGAAATGTTAAACATAAAATAACTCCTATAAGTGCTTTAACATTATGATTTAAAAAAACACATGGCAGTAATAGACTACAAATACAATTGTACATGCTGACATTAGAAAATAAAAGATAAGAACTTCAATTAAAGCATGCAGCAAAATAATATTAAGGTCGAATATAAATAGAAATAAAGAAAATGAAAAAGATTTAAGAACAATACATCTATACCAATAAAACATTAAAAGGTAAAATAATTACTATAAGTGCTTCAGAATTATGATTTAAAAAGGACATATGATATGGTAGTAATAGACTACAAATACAATTTTACACGCTGACATTGGAAAATGTAAGAAAAGAACTTTAATTAAAGCATGCAGCAAAATAATGATAATAACGATAGAGAAAATTAAAAGGATTTAAGAACAATACATCTATCCCAATGAAACATTGAAAGGTAAAATAACTTCTAGAATTACTTTAAAATTATGATTTAAAAAGAACATATGGTTGTTATAGACTTATGGCGAAAAATATTGAATGGGCTTATTCTTATAGTTTCTTGGTAGTAATTATTTTAGTCATGATAGCTGTCTTGAACCATGTGACTGCCCCTCTTGTTTAATGAGCTAACTCAACAAGACAGACTTTTTATACTCATTTGCAATTATTCAGACACTTGGCAGAAATGACAAAAGAAAAGGAATTCAAGTTCATTGGTAATAAATGCCACAACCTTTATTACTAAAATTGGCAAGACCTGCCACAAAATAAAATACCACTTGGCAGAACCTGCCACAAAATAGAAACTTACCGGCCAAAATGATGGCCCAAATTATGTGCCAAAATTTTGACGGAACTGGCCAAATACGTGCCAAAATGATGGTGAAACGGGCCAAAATGATGGTGATGCCGAAAATGCCCACCAGGCTAAAGCTTTGGCCGGGCCCAAACTCCTGGTTGGGCCCATAAGATATAAATATGAGAAACAATTGCTCCAAATTAAATCGTGGATAGCATATAATATATATCGTACATAGCATGAGTAATAGGTCAAATCGGCCACAATTTTAGGAAACAAAGCCATAAAATTTGGTTTTGCTTGAAAAGAGTGGGAGGGTGAGTCAAAATAAACAGGACAGAATTTACATAACAAAAGGCTGTGACCAAATGACCTCAGTCAGAGGTGGGGCTAGCTTATATACATAAATTGCGGACGTAACTGGCAATATAGCAAGGCCCTGGCTAAGAGGGCCAATGAGGCAAGACCCGGCCTAGTAGAAAGGACAAGAAATGCATAAATAAAAAACATTAGGGAAGCCTAAGAACACACAGCAGAAAGCACCAGCTAATAAAATAACTTACTTAAAACATGACTATACAAAATGATCCAGTTAGGATGAAAACTGAGTGAGAAGCACCAAAAAACCATGAGCTTGGAGGAACTAGAACACCCTACATAGGCAAAGCTATGTTAAATGAAAAAAAAAAAGGGGGGAGCCATGGCAAGGTGACATCAGGCCCCCGTAGCAACCAGCACGAGGCATAAAATATGAATATGCATGCTGGAACACTGACACCAGGACAAGGTGACATCAGGCCCCGCAAATATGAATATACATGCTGGAACACCAACACCATGGCAAGGTGGCAGGCCCCGTGACATCAGAATATGCATGCTGGAACACTGACACCAGGTACCCCATGGCAAGGTGACATCAGGCCCCCGTAGCAACCAGCACGAGGCATAAAATATGAATATGCATGCTGGAACACCGACACCAGGTAAGTACGACCCATGGCAAGGTGACATCAGGCCCCCATAGCAACCAGCACGAGGCATAAAATATGAATATGCATGCTGGAACACCGACACCAGGTAAGTACGACCCATGACAAGGTGACATCAGGCCCCCCATAGCAACCAGCACGAGGCATAAAATATGAATATGCATGCTGGAACACCAACAGGTAAGTCCCCATGGCAAGGTGACATCAGGCCCCTGTAGCAGCAACCAGCACGAGGCATAAAATATGAATATGCATGCTGGAACACTGACACCAGGTAAGTACGACCCATGGCAAGGTGACATCAGGCCCCATAGCAACCAGCACGAGGCATAAAATATGAATATGCATGCTGGAACACCGACACCAGGTAAGTACGACCCATGACAAGGTGACATCAGGCCCCCGCAAATATGAATATACATGCTGGAACACCAACACCAGGTAAGTACGACCCATGACAAGGTGACATCAGGCCCCCATAGCAACCAACACGAGGCATAAAATATGAATATGCATGCTGGAACACCGACACCAGGTAAATCGACCCATGACAAGGTGACATCAGGCCCCACAAATATGAATATACATGCTGGAACACCGACACCAGGTAAGTACGACCCATGACAAGGTGACATCAGGCCCCCGCAAATATGAATATGCATGCTGGAACACCAACACCATGGCAAGGTGACGTCAGGCCCCCGTAGCAACCAGCACGAGGCATAAAATATGAATATGCATGCTGGAACACCGACACCAGGTATGTACGACCCATGGCAAGGTGACATCAGGCCCCCGTAGCAACCAGCACGAGGCATAAAATATGAATATGCATGCTGGAACACCGACACCAGGTAAGTACGACCCATGGCAAGGTGACATCAGGCCCCCGTAGCAACCAGCACGAGGCATAAAATATGAATATGCATGCTGGAACACTGACACCAGGTAAGTACGACCCATGGCAAGGTGACATCAGGCCCCATAGCAACCAGCAGGAGGCATAAAATATGAAATGCATGCTGGAACACTGACACCAGGTAAGTACGACCCATGGCAAGGTGACATCAGGCGCCCATAGCAACCAGCACGAGGCATAAAATATGAATATGCATGCTGGAACACTGACACCAGGTAAGTACGACCCATGGCAAGGTGACATCAGGCCCCCATAGCAACCAGCAGGAGGCATAAAATATGAATATGCATGCTGGAACACTGACACCAGGTAAGTACGACCCATGGCAAGGTGACATCAGGCCCCCGTAGCAACCAGCACGAGGCATAAAATATGAATATGCATGCTGGAACACTGACACCAGGTAAGTACGACCCATGGCAAGGTGACATCAGGCCCCCGTAGCAACCAGCACGAGGCATAAAATATGAATATGCATGCTGGAACACTGACACCAGGTAAGTACGACCCATGGCAAGGTGACATCAGGCCCCCATAGCAACCAGCACGAGGCATAAAATATGAATATGCATGCTGGAACACTGACACCAGGTAAATCGACCCATGGCAAGGTGACATCAGGCCCCGTAGCAACCAGCACGAGGCATAAAATATGAATATGCATGCTGGAACACGGACACCAGGTAAGTACGACCCATGGCAAGGTGACATCAGGCGCCCATAGCAACCAGCACGAGGCATAAAATATGAATATGCATGCTGGAACACTGACACCAGGTAAGTACGACCCATGGCAAGGTGACATCAGGCCCCGTAGCAACCAGCACGAGGCATAAAATATGAATATGCATGCTGGAACACCGACACCAGGTATGTACGACCCATGGCAAGGTGACATCAGGCCCCCGTAGCAACCAGCACGAGGCATAAAATATGAATATGCATGCTGGAACACTGACACCAGGTAAGTACGACCCATGGCAAGGTGACATCAGGCCCCCATAGCAACCAGCACGAGGCATAAAATATGAATATGCATGCTGGAACACTGACACCAGGTAAGTACGACCCATGGCAAGGTGACATCAGGCCCCCGCAGCAACCAGCACGAGGCATAAAATATGAATATGCATGCTGGAACACTGACACCAGGTATGTACGGCGGTCTATGGTAATTAAAAGACAACAGGACCTAAACACCCTACCAAGGCTAGACATCCTAACAAGAATAAAATATAGAGATAAGAATGGCCCCAAAATTGGTTAGTTACAAAGAATTGCTTTAATCAGTGTTAAGGTTGTCTTTCTTTTAAATGAGGCAGGAAATTGAGAAAGATATTAAATGAAAAATTATGAGAGCACAGATAAAGATTTTCTGTGGTGACTGAATTATGATACAGTTAAGGAGTTGTATGCAGTTTGAATCATGATGCAAATGTATTGGTCTGGTTGTCATATTAATGATGTAAACCTATCGATGAGGTACAGTGTTGTGTTAACGATGCCTTTCCGTTGGCGTCAAGTCACATTGATGCAGTATGTAAAGGGAATGTGAATTCAAAAGCGGGAATGCTGATAATGGCAATGATGAAATGATGTGATAGTGATGGCAAGGATGTGACGTACTGATATGATGGTCATAATGTCATGGCGACGATGTGATGACAATGATTATGTGAAAACTAAGGATGAACGATAATAGAGAAACTTGGCATTCCCAAGAAAATGAAATTACATTATGAATCCTAACACAGTATAATTCCTTCAATCATTGCTCCCTCACCAAAGAATATCCAAAACCTGGAAGTTTCCTAAAAAATTTTTGTAAAATTATTGAATTAATTGCTCAGAGCTTTCTGTTTCAGGAATAAGCTGTTCAATCTCTTCTCAACACAGATGTATTGTCTCCTATGTTGATTTTAAAATTACTGTTGTCGAAACTGGGGACAATCTTCTTCTTTGTTTGCCAAATGCCATTTGAATTTACCAAGCTGTGTCCATAGGAATCCTTTGAAGGAAGGCATTGACCATTGCGTGAGGCAAGACTACTCTCTAATCATATTTTCCCTTATCTCTTAGATCCTGAATATAACTGCCATGCTATGCACAATCAAGGAGGTACCCTCAGTTCAGCAGGGAGCTCTAACAGCGGGCATAGGTAAGTCATGAATACACCTCTCCATCAAGGCACAACCGCCTGGAGGTTATATAAATCTTCTTTAAGAAATTCCTGCGAGTCTAGAAAAAGTTCCTTCAAAGTCAGTGAACAGTTGTTAAACAGCTTTTCAAATTAAAAAATTTCTACAATCGATCCAAGAATATGTGATGTTTATCTGTGAAACAATGTCCATTTAAAATTATAATCCATATTCTAGTTCGCAATCACAATCATTTGAAAAGAAATATTTTGTGACATGTAATTCGTAAGTCACTTGATTAGGAAAGCAACATTTTTAGCTTTGGGTAGCACCATTAAGGAAAAAATCACTTAAAATGTGTAAGAAAAAACAAAAATCACTTTTTGAAATTCTTTTAAGCCATCCTTTCCCATGTTTTTTAATTTGCAACTTCATTTTGGGATTCTTTAATGTTGAATGCTCCTTTTTCATGTACAATTAATCTGTCTGAGTTAGATGATTGACAGCTTTTTCAACCAATCACTGCATCAATTTGCCTAGCAACAAAATCTGTGTAACTAAGTGGGGCAAACTTCCTATGCGGTTACTGGTATAGTATAGTACAGCTAACTACCGGTGTGCACTGATGTAGTCGATGCGATTTACTGTACAAAACAAATCCGATTGCTGTTACCCAGAACCTTAGCAAACTGAATTTTGTTTGTGTGTATGTTATACATAACACATATATGTGTGTATATATATATATATATATATATATATATATATATATATATATATATATATATATATATATATATATATATATATACATATATATATATATATATATATATATATATATATATATATATATATATATATATATATATACATATATATATATATATATATATATATACATATATATATATATATATATATATATATATATATATATATATATATATATATATATATATATATATATATATATATATATATATATATATATACACATATATATATATATATATATATATATAAATATATATATATACTTTTTATTCATAGAGCGAAGTCACCAGTTTACGCTGTCGTTGATGATGATGACTTTTGCAGAGAGCAGCAGCACAGTCCTCATCCTATGCAGATGCATAGTCATCAGTATGGCCCTAACAACATCCCTATGAACACGCAACCATATGCGTTCACCCAGCTATGTTTGCCACAAACAGTAAGTTGTCATGTTATCAGGGATTGTGTTAGGATTTCCATAACAGAGGGCTGTCCTCCTGGCAGGGAGCTGGATAAAATGTTTAAAACATATGTAACACATGCATGTTACTCTCTGATATATTCAGGATTGGGGGGGAGGAGCAAAGACCCCCTCTGGAATTCCATCTAAAGTAATACAGATAACTGTCTAATAGTTGTTTAAAAGAATAACTGTTAAGTAGTAATGTCACCTCTGTTATGGAAGAAAACTTCTTTGGAAAATAAAACTTATTAAAGCATACTATACCGGGGTGTGTGTGTGGGCTGGGGGGTGGGGTTTGTGTGGACTGGGGGTGGGGTTTGTGTGGACTGGGGATGGGGTTTGTGGGGTTTGTGGGCTGGGGCTGGGGTTTGTGTGGGCCGGGGCTGGGGTTTTTGCCTTTGAGGTATAAATTAAGTGTCTGTGTCATGTAAAGAAGAAATGTGCAACTTCTGTAAGCCACAAAGGAAGTTTTATTTTCAATTTAATCAGCCATAAATGGCTTTTATGTTTGGAATTGACAGTTTTTTCAATATGAACACACTTTCCCATGTGTATGCAAAGTAGGACCATATTAACTTATACAGTAATCTGTGCTTTTTTCATTTTTCTGATTCGAAGAAAATTTATCTTCATTAGTAGCATTGGCATTAGAAGTGAAATTATAATGGAATAATAAGTAATGTTTGTTGTCCTTTGCAGATGCGAATTGGCTCAGGGTCCATGTGTTCTTGTGGCAGTAGCAGTGGTGACACAGGCTGTTCATCTGGGTCACAACATTGTGAGTTACACTTTCTTTCATACTTTATGAATTTTGTCAATGGTGAAGCAAATTCATCTTATATGAACAACACAGTGAAGAAACTATTTCAGTATAGGCCATTCTCCTTGCCCTCAATTTTATTGAGTACTCTTCGCTCAGCCACTTTGCCATTTACTCCGACTCAAAGACTGTTTTTACTTCTTTACTTAATCTTAAATGAAATAATCTCACATGCCACCTCCTCCGGAAACTCCTTTCTCCCACCCTCTGCAGGAAAAGTATTATTTTCTCCTAGATACCCAGCCATGTTGGCATCCCAGGTAATGACAGGCTAAGCTTGCCCTTGACCTCCTCCCTGCCCCTTTTCCCAAAACTCTCTCTGACGTCAAACCGCTTATCGCCTCCCTTGTTCGTGACCGCTGGCAAACCTCATGGAACTCCCAAATTGGTAAGAAACTGCATGTCATCCAGCCCACAATTCCGATCAAATCCACCATCAACAACCTCTCTCGTATCAACAACGTTCATATTACCCGCTTAGAATTAGTCACTCCCACCTCCTTATTGGCTCCCCCAACTTCTCTGCAACAATTGCCATTGCACCCTTACAATCCATCACGTTCTCCTTGCTTGCCCTCTGTACATACTTCCCAAAGCTTCCCTCGCTCCCCACAACTCAATTGCTGAGTTCTTCCAGAAAAATCCTCCGATAAAATTATCTCCTTCCTTCATCATGCCTCCCTCTACAACCATATTTAATTCTCCTCTTTCACCCCCTCTCTATGTTTTTGTTTCAACCATGCACCTCCCCTCTTAATCACAGCTTTTTGATTTTTGTTCTTGAATTTCTCTTATTCTCCTCCTGTTTCCTTTCCTTCCTACCTCTAGAATGATCTGACCTCTCAGGCACAATTTGACCTTCGTTGTCGTGGTGCTGTTAAGCCCTCATCAAACAAACGAGCAAACTTATTACATTAAAGGATTATTAGTTCAGTGGTCAAGCAAGTTTAGCTTATATCAAAAGAAACTAAATGGTGTAAAAAGCATTCAAATAGCTTATTCCATTAAGGAAATATTCAAGTTTAAAACTCTGTCTTATCTATTTAGAAATGACTGGTTTAAAGTCTACTACAGAAGCCTAGCACCCTCATTCTCACATTCTTAACAATTGATAATGTATTTTAAAGAGAATTCATTCAACTATTAACTACTATTTGTCATTACTATTGTTTTTCCTCAAAAAAATTCGAGTTTATTTCTTATGCTGGGAGGAAATGGTCTGATTTCAGAAAATTTGAGGGCACAAATCAGAAAATCAGCTTTTGATTTGTGTGAAATCACTGATTCCAACACAACATTGCTCTGCTTGCCGGTCTAGCAGAATATTCCAAAAAACTTTGGAGAATTTTACTTATGGTGTAGACAAATGATATTACCCATAGAAGTAGGATGTAGTGTTTAGTTATGGACTACTTGGAGCAGAAAAGAGCATGTACGTGTTTGGAAGCATTCTGTTATAAGCATTAAGTTGAATGCACAGTTTTCTGAAAGTGATAGATCATTTGTTTTCTTTTGTATTTCAGCAACAAAGAGAAGTAAACCACATCACAAACACAGAAGTAAACAACCACATCAACACCCCCAACCGTCCAACAGTTTGTCAGAAATAATACCCTCACCTCCAGTTGATCAACCCAACAAAAGGGTGCTCCAACAAGGACAACCTTCATACCATACGCATACAGGGTCATCAAACGACAGTAAAAACTCACACCCAGGAAGTCAGCCCTCAAGACACACCCACCTGTCGGAGGTCACCATGAAGCCGCTCACTTGCCATGAATGCATGCATATGCAAGAAGCTGCAACAATGCCACATTCGCAATATCCGCAGTGTCATGGCTACCAAAGACACCCATACCACACTGATGGGTATAATCCTTACAATAATAGGGCAGGAACTGTAAATTTACCACCCAGTCACAGGCCAGACAACCAAGGGGGAATGTTTCAACCAATACCATGTTATAATGGACATTGTTGCGAAGATGGAAGGCAGCATTTAGCGTCACAGCAAGTTTTTGCTGATCCAAGACATGCCCAACTAGGGCAAGAACTTTTAGAATATAACGATTTGATGTCACAGAGTGAGATTGCATCTGACATCGAGGAAGATCATCCGATGCTCCCCAAAGGGACAACAGGTGACTGTTCTCCTAGATTATTGGTTCCGATGCTAATAGTATTAGGAACCTATGCAGTCATATGACCATTCTCTTAGATTCCGATGCTAATAGCATAAGGAACCTATGCAGTCATATGACCATTCTCTTAGATTCAGATGCTAATAGCATAAGGAACCTACGCAGTCATATGACTGTTCTCTTAGATTCTGATGCTAATAGCATAAGGAACCTACGCAGTCATATGATCGTTCTCTTAGATTCTGATGCTAATAGCATAAGGAACCTATGCAGTCATATGACTGTTCTCTTAGATTCTGATGCTAATAGCATTAGCAACCTCTGCAGTCATATGACCGTTCTCTTAGATTATTGGTTCCGATGCTAATTTCATTAGGAACCTATGCATTCATATGACCGTTCTCTTAAGATTCCGATGCTAATAGCACAAGGAACCTATGCAGTCATATGACCGTTCTCTTAGATTCTGATGCTAATAGCATTAGCAACCTATGCAGTCATATGACCGTTTTCTTAGATTATTGGTTCCAATGCTAATAGCATTAGGAACCTATGCATTCATATGACCGTTCTCTTAGATTCTGATGCTAATAGCATAAGCAACCTATGCAGTCATATGACCATTCTCTTAGATTGTTGGTTCCCATGCTAATATCATAAGGAACCTATGCAGTCTTATGACCATTCTCTTAGATTGTTGGTTCCCATGCTAATAGCATTAGGAACCTATGCAGTCATATGACCGTTCTCTTAGATTATTGATTCCGATGCTAATGGCATTAGGAACCTATGCAGTCATATGACCGTTTTCTTCAATTTTTGGTTTTGATGCTAATAGCATAAGGAACCTATGCAGTCGTCATGTTGATGTGTATGTATTTGTGTCTGTGACAGCAAGCTCGTAAGCATGATATCTTAAAACCATACACCGGATTCATGTCATATTGGTACATATATAGCCCATGGTCCGAAGATGTGCCTTATTGTTTTTGGTGGTGATATTATGCATATTAATGAGTGGGCGGGGTTTAATGTAAATATCTTGAAATGCTCATATTTTTACAACCACATGTCTGCTTTGTGTCATATTTGGTGCAGTTTTGTTGTTAGCTAGTGTGTATGTGTTCATTGTATAAAACTGTTGAATTTCTTTAAAATGCATAGTAGGCGGGGCTTTATGGTTTTGTTAAAAAGAGCTTGTAGACATGGTATATCTCAAAAAAAAGCCACACTGGATTCACGTCATGTGTTGTACACAGATAACCCATGATCTGTAGAAGTGCCCTATTGTTTTTGGTGGTGATGTCATACATATTAATTAGTAGGCAGGGCTTAACGTAAAAATCTTGAAATGCTCATATTTTAACATTCACATGTCTGTTTTGTTTCACATTTTTGGTTCGCATGCGTTGCATTATGCGAACCTATGTAATAGGCAATTACGTCTGTCCGGCCGTCCAGATTTGTCCTGAGATTTCCTCAGAAATGTTAAAGTTTGTTGAGAATTCCTCAGAAAATGTTAAAGTTTCTTCAGAGTTCCTCAGAAAAAGTTAAAGTTTCTTCAGATATCCTTAGGAAGGTTAGAATTTCCTTATAAAATGTTAAAGTTTTTCAGAGATACTTAAGATAGGATTGAAGACTAGTTTCCTTAAAAAGTCTACAATACATTTGATATTTTCTTAGAAGTTACCTGTAAAATGATATAGTTTTTCAATATTCTTCAAGTCTCTCTTGTAGTACTTGAGATTTAAAATTCTTAAAATTCTTCAAAATATTTGGGCACCAACAGTTGTATCAGGCATTATTTTTTAAACTCCACCTTTATTATGGTACTTATTTGCATAAAGTTGCTACAGTATTATGACCTGACCAGACTTTTTTATTTAATATGCTTAGTCAGAGATTGTGACAGGATGTGATTGCATATAAACATAAAGAGGAATGCCATGTGGGACGTGGATGGGGGCCATGAAGGACATATGTTTTAATATTTACCATGTTGTATATGCCAAGGGCTATATCAGGCATAATTATTTGACTCCACCTTTTTTCTTATTAAACAACTCATTTGGGTATAAGTTATTATATGAACTGACACTTCAATACATAGTATGCTCAATCAGGGACTGTGATAGCTAGGATGAGACTTCTTATGGAGCTTATGGGATGTCATGTGAGACATAGGGTGTGATGCCATGTGGGACATGGGGTGGGATGCCATGTGGGACATGGGGTGGGATGCCATGTGGAACAGGGTGGAATGCCAGGTAGGATACATGGTGGAATGCCATGCAGGACATAGGGTGGATTGCCATGGGATGGAATGTCATGTGGAACATGGGATGATATGGGATGTCATGTGGGACATGGTGTCCCACCCCATTTCAACAAGTCATTTGTGTACAAGTTATTATATGAACTAACACTTTCATACATAGTATGCTCAATCAGGGACTGATAGCTAGGATGAGACTTCTTAGTCATGTGGGACATGGGGTGGGATGCTATGTGGGACATGGAATGGGATGCCATGTGGGACATGGGATGCCATGTGGGACATGGGATGCCATGTGGGACATGGGATGCCATGTGGGACATGGGATGCCATGTGGACATGGGACATGGGATGGGATACCATGTGGGACATGTGGAACAGGATGCCATGTAGAATGCCATGTGGGACATGGTGGGATGCCACATGGGATGGAATAATGTGGAACACCATGTGGGACATTGTAACAGTGTAACATAGGTTGGGATGCCATGTGTGACATAAGGTAGGATGCCATGTGTGACATAAGGTAGGATGCCATGTGTGACATAAGGTAGGAGGCCATGTGTGGCATAGGGTAGGAGGCTATAGGGTAGGAGGCCATGGGGACGTGGAACATGGGATGTGATGCCATGTGTGACATAAAGTAGGATGTCATTGGGACAGGAGGGATACTATGTGGAACATATGGTGGGATGCTATGTGGAACATATGGTGGGATGCTATGTGGAACATCAGGTGGGAAGCCACTGATGCGGGACACAGGGAGGGATGCCATATTGGACATAGGGAGGGATGTCAAATGGTACATATGGTTGGATTAATGTGGGACGTACATGTGCGATGGGATCCATATGGGTCATAGCGTGGGATGCCATGTGGGACATATGGTGGAATGCCATGTGGGACATGGTGGAATGCCATGTGAGACACTGTATAGTGGTTTGCCATGTGGGAGATATTGTGGAATGCCATTTGGGACAAGGCATGGGATGTCATGTGGGACATGAGGTGGGATGTCATTTGGTACATGGGATGTGGGACATAGGGTGAAATGCCATGTGGATCATAGGATGGGATGCCTGTGGGACATATGATGGAATGGGACATGGGATATGGGATGTCATGTGGGACATGGGGTGGGACGCCATGTGGAAGATATGGTGTAATGCCATGTGGGACATGGAATAGGATGCCATGTGGGACATGGGATGCCATGTGGGACTTAGTGTGAGATGCCATTTGTATAATTGGCCGGGTCATATAATATGGGTGTCAATTTGCATGGGCATGGGAACCATGACGGTATTTACCGTTCTTGTTAATATATATATAGTGGGTGTGGCTTAAAAATGATTTTGCTGAAAAGAGCTTGTAAACACAATATCTCATGAATGTTTCATGTCATGTCAAATATTTTATTATATGCAATGACATAACAGTTAATACAAAATCAATCCACATGAAAAAGAGCATTGGAACCACAGAATCTTTTGGTTCTGGTTCATCTTTTCTCATTTTTTGATTTAATTTTTAAAAAGTAGTCTGTCTGAAAGTGGTTAGATAAATTTTCCCATGATTTTTGATTTTCATCTATTCATTTGGTTGGATATCCGTGAACTTCGTGACCAAGGTCATTAGACCGCATAGTAACCGCGCGCATTGAAGTGAAATCAAAGAGATCAGCTGTGTTTGTTTACATGCCATACGTACCACACACAGTGAACACATACAGACTTGCCAACGCGTATCGCGCAAAGCTTTGTTTTCACTCCAGAAAATGACGTCATAACCCAGAAGTGACGTGGCACCATCCAAGTGGATATGATTGAGGTCTATTAAAGAAACAAATTGGTGTAAAAGCCATGCTGATATCTTATTCCATTTAGGAGTTAATGCATAGGCAAATCCGCAACACAATTTCTTTTTATTTCTAAAGAAGAAAACAATATTTGTAAAGTACATGAAAAGTAATGATTGGCAAAGCATTGTCTTGTAAAGTGCATTTATAGCCATATCTCAATAAAAAAAAGTTTTTATTTTTAAATTCTTGCACTAATTTAGCAAGAGGCGATAAATTCTCAAATAAATACATAAAGATTATCTTGGATTTGCCTTAATGACATCACACTGCGATGACATCACACTGCGATGACATCACACTGCGATGACATCACACTGCGATGACATCACACTGCGATGACATCACACTGCGATGACATCACACTGCGATGACATCACACTGCGATGACATCACACTGCGATGACATCACACTGCGATGACATCACACCGCGATGACATCACACTGCGATGACATCACACTGCGATGACATCACACTGCGATGACATCACACTGCGATGACATCACACTGCGATGACATCACACTGCGATGACATCACACTGCGATGACATCACACTGCGATGACATCACACTGCGATGACATCACACTGCGATGACATCACACTGCGATGACATCACACTGCGATGACATCACACTGCGATGACATCACACACTGCGATGACATCACACTGCGATGACATCACACTGCGATGACATCACACTGCGATGACATCACACTGCGATGACATCACACTGCGATGACATCACACTGCGATGACATCACACTGCGGTGACATCACACTGCGATGACATCACACTGCGATGACATCACACTTGTATAATCTTTGAAATATAATAATTCCCAAGTGAATAAGATTCCAACATAATTTTTACATGGGTTTTTTCTTTCTTCTTTTTTTTCTGTAGTAGTCTATCACATATATGAAAATGATAATTGATGGGAATATTTTTTTAAGAATGATTGCAGATTTAGAGAATTGATTGGTCAGTCTTGTCCATCTTTTATGAGAGAAGAAGGTTTGAATACTATTTACTACTTTTGTCCCTTTCTTGTGGTCTACTTTTTAATGATAAGGCCTAAAAAAATTGTTTTTCTGCCCTTTATTGTGGAAAATTGTAAGGAAGGGGCGTGCAGAATTTTTGAAAAAAATTATTTTCCCCACAGACCACAAAAATGGAATATTTCCTGATGACACTTTCGACCAACACTGGCTCACTCAGGGCTTAGTATCAAGAACACCTTAAAACAGAATTAAAACACTTCACTTCATTTTCAGATTGTTGGTTCCTTTCATTTTACTCAGCTTTGTATGATTTGGGATTTTCTTTACCTTCAATGATACACTCATTACAAACAGGCAGGACTACTTTGGATTCTGCCACACTGTTGTGGGTGGGGTGCTTCATTCTTGCGAGTGGGGTGCTTCATTCTTGCGGGTGGTGGGGGTGGGGTGCTTCATTCTTGCTTCATTCTTGCATTCTTGGGGTGGGATGCTTCATTCTTGCGGGTGGGATGCTTTATTCATTTTTGGGGTGGTGCTTCATTCTTGTGGGTGGGGTGCGGGTGGGGTGCTTCATTCTTGCTTCATTCTTGCGGGTGGGTGTGGGTGGGCGCTTCATTTTTGGTGGGGTGCTTCATTCTTGTGGGTGGGTGGGTGGGCTTCATTCTTGAGGGTGGGTGCTTCATTCTTGCGGGTGGGGTGCTTCATTCTTGTGGGTGGGGTGCTTCATTCTTGCGGGTGGGGTGCTTCATTCTTGCGGGTGGGGCGCTTCATTCTTGCGGGTGGGGTGCTTCATTCTTGTGGGTGGGATGCTTCATTCTTGTGGGTGGGGTGCTTTATTTTTGCGGGTGGGGTCCTTCATTCTTGTGGGTGGGGTGCTCCATTCTTGTGGGTGGGGTGCTTCATTTTTGTGGGTGGGGTGCTTCATTCTCCTCACAGCAACAAGCAAAAGTAGTGCCACAGCATTTTGTGAGAATTGTTGGTATTTTAATGAAGTGTAGGGAATTTTCAAAATTATAAAAAATGTATTTAGAAAAATTGTTTTAAACGCCTCCCTCTTTTTTTTTTTGCAAGTTACGGGCGGCTGAGGAGGGCAAACCAACAATTTTGTTCAGGCCTAACCATTCTTGACCACTAAACTTACCATATGTAAACCAGTCAATATCAGACAATTATGTATCGATTCCTGACTTTGTGTTGATATGACCCTCACTAGGAAATGTTACCGAGTCTAAGATATGTTGAGAATCTCCTGCAAAACTATAAAATATATTTATAAGTCTTCAAACTTGTTTTGAAAAGTAAGCACTGCTACTAATTGTATTTATTTTCTTCTAGGAATGGGAGATAGTGAGTCCCGCCCTCATATGTTGGAGGTGGATGGTCTACGAGGTGAAGTAGAGACGGATTATGATGGCAGTTACGGCACAGGTAAACTATCGGTCATTTTAGGAGAATAAGTCATAGTAGGAGAATAGGTCATTTCTTGCGCACGATTGATTTGTCACAATTAATTATCTACCCAGGACATGAAATATGCCTCTCGCGACATACTGCGATACCAAAAACTAATATTCAACTAAAAAAAATTCGCACGACTAGGCTAGGCTACTTCGTGTGTTACAATTCTAACGCTACGGTACTAAATGTAAAAGTCAAGTTTAGGCCATTAAACACGTGCAAAATAATCGTGAAACATAAAACAACTAATTAAAAATCGTGCTTACGCCAGTTGGCAAAAAGAACGAAAAATTGAGCCTGAATGTGCCACTCAGGTTCTCACTTACATGATTCATGGTGGTCACGTTGGCTGAATTACCAAACACTGCTAGAGTCTGCTAGACCTGCAAATCATTTGTTCTTGCGTTCATCATATCATGGAGTAAATTGTAACTCCATGATCATATAACGTTAGTGATAATAACAATTTGTGTCGTGAGTCAGTTTTCTTAAAAAGTATCGCGATACTACGATATATTGCGATATTTTTCTCCACAATAATCGCTACGTAATAGAGCCATGTCGTGACAGCACTACAATTAATCAGCTTGGAGTTGGTGCAGAGAGAGAGAGAGAGAGTTGAACACACAATTAAAATGATGGGGTCGTCGCCTGCGTATTCGTTATGATAGTACAAATGCTATTACGAAACGCTTCATACGACCTGGATGAGAACACAGGTACGACGTACGGACAGACATAACATCAACAACCAAGGCAATGTCCACGGACTTTGATAACCAGTTGTGGTGCACTGGCGTGTCTACCCAACCCAGGCTTAAACCCAGGGCCTCGTGGTCTGTAGACAGGTATGATAACCGCTACACCACAGCAGGTAGATGGAGTTGGTGCAGTGGATATTGCTTCTTTTATATATAGTTAGATTATTTGATATAGTATGTTGCTGTCTATAATATTACCAGTCATTTCTATTCAATTAGTTAACAAGTCAAATTTTCAGTCATTTCATTTCTGCGGACAGACAATATATTTCAAACCATGGAAATAACAAAGTTTCATCAACAAATTCTTCAAATTTTGATTATCCAGAGCTTTGAAACTACAGGTGTTTTTTGTGGTAATTCAAAGAGTTTTCTGTTCAGTATTTAACATTCTGGTAATATGAATGATACACTGTTCCATATACTTTCAATGGTCAGGGTTCAAAATTTACGCAATTCTGAGAATAATAAAATCTCAAACGGAATACCAAGTCATTATTTTTTTGATGCAAATGTCTTCTATCATGACTGCCAGATCGGAAGTGAATGCCGCCCTGCTGGTAATGGAAGTTCCAGTTTTCAATTTTCCCTATTGATCGTGAGAAATCTGCGATATTATTGATCACATATCCGCCAGACCGAAGATAGGGGCCTACATATGTTTTTGATAACATCGCATATTTCTCGCAATCAAGATGGAAAATTTAGAACCAGAAGTGATGTTACCAGCACGGCGGCGTTTTCTTCTGAATTTTGTTATGGGACGACACCTTTCCTTTAAATTTTGACCCCTAATGATCATATTGTAATTTCTTATTAAAATGCTTGTTGGTGATCTTGTGGCAGGTTCCATCATACCATCAGGCATCGATAGCTGTGTGGAGGACAGCGACAACGAGGATGACCATAATTCTTTCTTAGATCCTCCAGACGTGGTTTACCCTCATCCACTGGGCCTGCCTGTGGTGACCATAGGGAATGGAAAAGTTGGTGAGTTTAGGGTTTTTTATATTCCTTATCTTGTCTCTTGGGAATGCTTGCCCTTTTATTAAATGCACCATCTGTTGTTGTATGATGGACATTTCTGATCTGATATATAAGCAGCAGGATGTCAGGATTTGCTCAAGGGGGACTAATCTTTCTGAAGGGGAGGGATCAAATTAAAGGGAAAAATGTGTTACACATAAAGAAATTCTATCACTTGCTGGCATATTGGCATATTTGAACACATTCTCTGATTGAGGTGTGGAGATCCTTGACAAGGGAATGTAGACTGCTGGTGCCGCCCCTGTTGATAGGTAACTTCTTTTTTATATATATGTTTTGAAATTGTCAATAGTAAGTCAAGTATGTCTATTCAGTCAGCTGTGTTTGTTGTATTTGATATGTATTGTAGGTAGAAAATGATTTTAGCACTTTATTTGTTGATTTTTGTTATTAGGGGAAATACCCCCAAATTTTATTTGTACATAATTCTTTTCTTATTCTATCTTCTATTGTTAGTTTTTTTTTTAAATATATTTGTAAATCCTGGGATCGCTCTCTTATAATTTCCCAACCATTCACTACTTTGTATTTGTTGATCACTGTAAATACCAAACACCGGTTGAAATAAATATTGTGCAGGATATATTTGAGTCCTTTGAGCAGCAGGGACTCTTTAAATTGAGAGTTGGATTGTAAATAGGTTTAATCTGTTACAAGACAAAATTTCTGCTGGCGAGTCGATGTTCATGTCTAAAATAACAAATTTAAGCCCCCTGTACCCTGCCTCGGTGTTGTGAGTTAACCCTTATTCTACCAGCACTTTTTTTGGAAATGCGCCTGGGAGGCAGAGTCAAAGACGGGTCACCCAAAACGGCGATAGTATTGCTGTGTGGTAGAGTAAGGGTTAATCACAGGCTAATTATTGAAGGGTCCTCTTGTCTTCCAATCAGCAAAGTCAGGCTCGTTCTGCTTCAGTAATCTGGTGGGCCGCCCACCGGGTCCATGTTGCATATATTTTCGAGTTTGTGCACTTGTCGCAGCTTGATTAACCCTCAATCTACCAGCACCTTTTCAAAAATGCACCTGGGAGGCGAGTCAAAGACGGGGCCGTCCATTGCTGCGTCGTAGAGTAAGGGTTAAGGAGGATCATCGTGGGACACTTTCGTTTCAAGCTGCATTGAAATGGGGTAGAAGGGGGAAAGTGCGACAACCATTTTCCCCAAGATTTTAGCCTTGATTTTAGCGTTGTTTTAGCAGCATGACTTCCCTGACTCATGATCCACAATACATCAATTGATATTGCTTATATCAGTAATTTGAAAGATTTTCCTTTTTACAATTTCAGGGAGCCAAGTTTGAAGTGCAATGAAGATGAATAAAATATCTGTGTTGGTGCAGACATGAAGCCAGCCTGGAAATACCATGGTGCTACCTCGGGATGGTCACAAACGTGACACACATCGTGTTTGAGTGAGTCTCTCGTTGTCATGGTTCCTGAAGATGAATGCCAGTGGACCCTAAAGATACTGATTGTGAATGGGCACATTGGATACCAAATGTAACAAGTGTACTGCAGCATGTATGGTATTAAGTTATGACAGCATAACTATAGCCTGTTCAAAATAAGTTTGAAAAGTAACTTTGTTATCTTAACCTAGAATTTATATTCCGAAAGAGGCTCACCTACTGATAATTGTAGTATTTTTAGAAACAATGGCACTCACCTGTGCTTCTTTCATATTCATGTGTTGAAAGTTTCACGAGTACATCAGTTACTGATTATAATATCACGCAGACTCAAAATGTACCTCTTCGTTTAATCTATTATTAGCGAAATTAAGACTGAGGTTGGAAAGTGCTGATAATGGTGTAATTAAACTTATATGGAAATTATTTGGGAGCAGGTCATTGGTTGACCTTTCTATCAACAAATTCTTTTTAAATAATAGCAAATAAAGACAAAACCTATGAAAAGTTCAAACTTTAACTCATATCAGGTCATTCTATATATCATGTGGAAAGAACAGATGTTTTTTTATATTTTTTATTATTAAAAAACAAAACAAAAAAACAATATTGTATAAGAATATTAGCAAGCTGATAGCCTCTTTTCAATGGGTCAATTTTCAGGAAGGGATTTTTTGTGAATTATGGGACATTTGGCAGTATAATTTTTCTCACTGAAATTACTATTAATATAATCATTTGATGTTTAAAGAGAAAGTCAAACTGAAACGCCAGTTTTAGTTGATTTACCTTTAACTCCACAAGGAATAAAAGGAAAGGTCCAGACTTGACATGCTTGTACTCTCCTTCCTTTTTCTTATAGGAATGTCAAAGGTCATAGATTTACGTCCTTTAAGAAGGAAACTTACAACTAAGTTTGTGTTGATTCTTGCTATAGAAGATGTGGTGTATATTTTTGTGCAAATCATATCCACAGTTTAAAAAAAGTTTAATCTATTCAAGCCTCAAGGGCTTATAGAGCCGGGCTTATACCCTGTTTCCATAGTTCTAAGCGGAGGAGAGTGCTAGACTTCCCGGGATGGGACACTAGTCCATCGTAGGTTAACCCCCCAATCAAAACCGATACCCATTTCACAGCTGAGTGAACTGGAGCAAATGGAATCGAGTGTCTTGCTCAAGGACACAGCACAGTGCCCTGGCTGAGATTCGATCCCGGTACATTATGAGTACGAGACTGACGCCCTATAACCACTGGGCTATCATTGCACTTCAGTCAAGAGTTAAACTAATTGAAGTGAAGAACGTTTGAAGGTATTGCAGAGTTTTAAATTTAATTTTAAGTGACTTTGGAAAAAAACACTCCAAAAAAAGTTTAACAATCAAAATCTGCTTATTTTTACCTTACTGCGAGAATTTTCTTTTGTTTTCATTTTTGCGGCAGAACATGATTAGTCAAGCTAATTTGTACTTGGGCTTTTCCTTCTTCTGAACAAAAACGATCATGAAAATTCTTGCGTATCTTAAATGATTGTGTTTGGTATTATGAATGTTTGTGTTTCTTGAAACCACCCTCCGTTTGTTATTCTGTAAGAAAGATTTTAGTGGATATGAAATTTTATCACGCACTTGAAAAATAAACAATGCTTGGCAGTTGTATTTAAATGAAAGAATAGAGTAATTTGTTTGTCAGAAAAGGTTAACTTGAACATGAATATTAATATAGATAAATTGTAGAAAGTTTGTAAGAAAGCTGTATGTAAAATAATGATGGTACTATTGATATTTAAATACACGTACCATGTTTAGGTACCGTGGCAAAGATAGTCGCTTTGTAAATGTATAAGATTTTATACAAGATGCCTGTATGTTTGTATCATATTTTTATCCGCGCAGTGCATCGGGTTGTAAATGTTTTATGTACTACACTTGCCACGGTTATAGCACTAACCAAAACATATCAAAGTACTGCCCTCTATTTTCAGTTTGTTTAATATCATATGTATGAATAAGGGATTTTGTTTGGGTGTTTTTAATCAAGTTATTCTCAAACCTTTCCTTGGTCTGCAAAAAACTGAAGAGTTGACTAAATTATTTTGATAATTCAATTTTGTTCCTAGTTTTATTCACATGCTACAGCAATATATATATATATATATATATATATATATATATATATATATATATATATATATATATATATATATACATACATACATACATAAATATTAAATAATATATACATAATGTATGTATATATATATATATATATATAAGACGTATGTATGTATGTATATATGTATATGTATATATAATATATATATATATATATATATATATATATATATAATATAATATGTATGTATGTATATATGTATGTATATATGTATATGTATGTATGTATGTATATGTATATATATATATATATATATATATATATATATATATATATATATATATATATATATGTAATATATATATATAATGTATATATATATATATATATATATATATAACAGAAAATAAGGTATTAATAATTTATAGGCCTTGACTGTACAGTATGTATAATACTTACTAGTAGAGAAAAGTATGTCATAGGGTTTGTGGAAGTTGCTAAAAAGGTTTGATGGAACTTAATAATTGGGGAGTTTAATTCAAAAGTGGAAATCTATGGATATGCATAAAAAGAGTATTAATTATCAATTATAACCAATATGTTTCATTTTAAGTAATTGTCTTATAATGCTGCGCTACGCTAAGATGGACTAAGATTGTTACGGCTTGATGGTAATATTTGTATGTAAATGCTCTCCAAAATGTTGGATTTTGAAAAATGTGGACTAAACAAACCTTTAATTGCTTCTGGTATTGGGACGTAGGAATAGTCATAATTATAGTGATTCATCCGATTGCCATTTTATGTTTTTACTGCTGTACTCTACTGTACATGCAGTGTAACCTTATGTTTAATGACCTGTTATTACTAACAAAGAAATCACCAAGTGAAATACCCAACAGGTGAAATAACCAACACAATTTGGTGGTAGTTTTTTTTTTTTTTTTTTTTTTTTTTTGGGGGGGGGGGGGTGGGTGGGATACCAGATAAGTCAGAAAGTTCTAATCAAATAATAATTAGTAATAACTTTACAACTTTGTTTTATTATCAACCACTGACTAAACATTTTAGTTAATTAGATTCTTTGTCACCTAAAATGAATGGCAACAAAGTGATGAAAAATACATATATTTTTTTATTCTAGGTGATTTTTTTTTTGTTTTATCTGATATATATATATTTTTTTTTTAGTGATATCAAAAAGAAATGGGATTTCATTAAGGTAGAAAACGGATCTGATTTCGAACACTCCATAATGTACATTGATTGGGATAAGTAGATTATTGATAGAACTTTATATTAAGTTTGGCCCAAATTCTTTTTCTGACAAAAAAAAAAAAATGTTCCATAATCATTTTCTTTAGACAGATAAAGTTCTACTTTTTTGAAATAAAAAATACACAACCTAAGATAGACATAATGTCAGAGCCAGTGGCATAGCTAGACTTGTTTGCATGTGGGTTGGGGGGGCCAAATCATCAATCAAAAAAGTGAACCCAAGCTGCTCCTTTTTTATCAATAATTATAAGGGAAAGGTCAGTAATTTTGAGGGAAATCTTTGGAAATATTGAGAAAATCAGATATTTTAAGGAAACCTTTAACATTTTGGCGAAATGTTAGATATTTTGAGGAAAAACTTTGGGAATTTTCGAAATTTTTGAAGGAAAAAATCTGATATTTTAAGGGAACAAATCTGATATTTTCAGAGAAAATCTCATATTTTGAGGAAAAAATCTGATTTTTTGAGGAAAACCTTCGAGATTTTAAAGAAATTTGGAGGAAAAAGTCAAATATATTTTGCGGAACTTTTGAGCAATATTTATATATATGTAAAAAACAGAAAATGAGGTATTAATAATTTATAGGCCTTGACTGTACAGTATGTATAATACTTACTAGTAGAGAAAAGTATGTCATAGGGTTTGTGGAAGTTGCTAAAAAGGTTTGATGGAACTTAATAATTGGGGAGTTTAATTCAAAAGTGGAAATATATGGATATGCATAAAAAGAGTATTAATTATCAATTATAACCAATATGTTTCATTTTAAGTAATTGTCTTATAATGCTGCGCTACGCTAAGATGGACTAAGATTGTTACGGCTTGATGGTAATATTTGTATGTAAATGCTCTCCAAAATGTTGGATTTTAAAAAATGTGGACTAAACCGTTACTTGCTTCTGGTATTGAGTACCCAACTGGTGAAATGACAAACACAATTTGGTGTGGTGATAGAAATTTGGGTGGGAAGGGGGAGGGGGGGGGGGTTAAAGGTTACCAAATAAGTCACAAAGGTGTAATCAAATAGTTAACAATAAATTTGTAACTTATTTTATTATCAACCACTAATTAAACATTTTTTTTTATTAGATTCTTTGTCACCTCAAGTTGACAACAAAGTGATGAAAAATATTTTGTTAAATTCTAGGTGAATTGATTTTTTAATCTGATATTTTTCTCTCTTTTGCGTGATATCAAAAAGAAATGGGATTTCATTGGGTTAGAAAATGGATCTGATTGTGAACACTCCATAATGTACATTGATTGGGATAAGTAGATTATTGATAGAACTTTTAAGTATGAGCAAACTTTGTTTCTGGCAAATTTTGTATTTAAGAAGTTTCCATTGGAATGCATGGTGTGCATTTTGGTCAATTGTTTTTTTTTCTCCATAAAGTTCTACTTTTATTTTAAATAAAAAATGCACAACCTAAGATTGACTTACATATAATTAATGTCAGAGTTAAAGGAAAGGTGTTGTGGAAAATTTTGTCTGATTTTGGGGTGTGGAAGGTATAAACATATATGCAAATTCACAGGGTATTGTAGTTGGTGTGGTTTGCCTGCACGATTGATGCACGCGTCTTTGCTTTTTCCCTTTTTTGTAAAATTTTTAAAAATCATTTGTTGGAAGTTTTTGTTTGACCTATTTTCAGAATTGAAACTGTTTTTGAAATATTCGTATTCAGTTTGATCTCGTGAGGTGCGTTGAAAGTCATTTTATGCTGTTAATTTAAAACATTGGTTAAATGTAAATCAGGGATGTAAAATAATAGATCTTGCAGTGAATGCCGCTGGCTGATTGGTTCTACCATTACAGCCATCAGAATATGTCAAAGGATTGGATTAAAGGAGCTGGCGGCCAACAAGTGAGCTAGGGTGTATTTAAGTTGAGTCTCGCAATAAATCGACCACCTTTCCTGCACCTGACGGTACGGAATATCATAAACATTACTAAATCCTGACCCGAGTTACTCAAAATTTGTACGTGTTTTCCCATTGGCTTTTTGGAATTTGTTGGATGGATGAAAATTTATGTAAAAACAGACCGTGTGATGCGACTTCTATTGGTCAAAATCTCTATAAATTAGCCACAACTAGCGCCCTCACTTTTGGCCGAGGGCTTTAAACTATTCAGAATGAATTTTCTAAAATTCAAACTCGAGTGGCAAATAACTTTTAGGTGACAAAATTCAAACATATTGTGGTGTATTTTTCACTTGGGAAGTACAAGTACAAATTTTATTATATTTTATGAAAAAGATTCCTTGCAGAAGAAAGTTAGGGGCAAGTTTGAAATGATGAAGAGGTGCATGGCATTTCTTTATATACTATTCATTTTGACCCGATTTGTTGCCCGTTAATTTTAGATCAGATTACAAGGTCTATGTAGATCAAGAAGAATTACTAGAGAGAGCATTTTATTTTGTATTTCAATAATAATGTTTTTGATAGTACCAGCAAAAAACTTGATCAATTGAATTACTGCAAAGTTTTTTGGAACTGAAATAGTTTTTAAGTATTCAGACCTACAGTCATTTTGAAATGTTCTCGACTTGATTTTCAAAGATTTTTGTATTAAGTTTGAATTTTTAAAACCATCCGTAATTACTTGCATGAATTGATATTTACCATTCTGTGTTTCATAAGTTTCTTTCATGGGAAATGTGTGATTTTCATCATTACCTTTATTTTTTTAATTTCTTGAACCTTTGACTCGTGTAACCTTCTATCATTATTTTTTTTACTTTCATCAGTGACATCCAACCAGGTTACAATCAATTAAAAAGATTAGTTCAGTGGTCAAGCATGTCCATCTTATACGAAAAAGGACTTCAAAAGAAACAAACTGGTGAAGAAAGCATTCCAAAATCTTATTCCGTTGAGATATTTAAGTTAGTTTAAAGTTTGGTATCATTTGTGTAGAAACGACTGAAATCAGACTAGTTGTGATGTCACAGCCTCAGATTCTTCAAAAAATGTATGTATTTAAAAAATGTATAATTTGTTCATTATTTAAGTTATTTTTCCTTAAACTTTCTTCAGGTGGTGTATTATAAATACACTTCCTTGATTCAGTTTTACAAAAAAATTTTTTTTTTTTTAAGCCACCAAATCGCAGGACAAAATATGATAAAATTCATAAAGACTTTTGATGAATCTGAGGCTATGACATCACAACTAGTCTAATTTCAGTTGTTTCTCACAAATGATATCAAACTTTAATCTTAAATATCTCCTTAACGGAATAACATTTTTTCATGCTTTCTTCACCATTTTGTTTCTTTTGAAGTCCTCTTTCATATAAAATAAACATGCTTGACAACTGAACTAATTCTTGAAATATTGAACAGATGTTTCAATCAATTAATCAAAGAAGTACTGGACGGATATTTTAGGCTTGGTCATGCACAAAACTATGAATATTTGGAATCCTGGCCTGTTACAGCTTGATTGTAAACATATGCTCTAAAAAAACTATGAATTTTAATACTTTTGACTCGTTGACTTCATCTTGTCCGACAATTAGAAGAAAATATTAAATTTTCCTTCAAAACTCTCTTGGATCGAACGTACTCCCACCAGGAAACTGAAATGAATTATATTTGTTGCTTGAATATATTTTAATTTGAGGACGTAAGAAATCATATTCTTGTGTTTATTTTGGTGAGTCCTATTGAGATATATGAATAATAGAATGTTATTTGGGGCACTACAACTGATAGGTAGAATTTACATTTTTTTTTTGTTATTACTACATCTTGAACATTATTTTGCACATGAAAGATCTACAGATTAGTTTCTGTTATAAAATATTTTCTTGGGTTCATGTCATAATTCCGAATCGGTAAAGTGAATTCTTTGATGCATGTGCTACTTGTACTTTTTCAGTGTTGGTAGTAATCCAAACAGCTGTTCTTTTTCTACAGTATTGGATGACATTAGAGAGGCTTCTGTTGAACCAAACTGATATAATTTGCAGCTTTTTTTTTACACCCATGTTCATGTTATTGTTTATGAGGTTGTACTAAGTCTATGGCAGTCTGAAATGAAATAAGTTTTTAAACTTAACAAGTGATTCTTTTGTGTTTTGGTGTGATTATTTATTGTGTCTGATCAGCTCATGAAGGGAATAGTTGTAACTGAACAGGCCCAAGATGTCTGGAGGGGCCCTATCAACTAAATGAGTCGGCAATGTTTATTTAATTTTGCTGGTAGTATTTACTTGAAAAACAAAATATGCAAAGGTGCCCATGCTACACCCACATGGTGTCCATTCCACATCTATACAGGGGCCAATTCCACACCTGTACAGGGCCCATACCACACCTGCACATAAGTCGATGCCACACTTACACCGGGCCCATGCTACACCCATACAGGGGACATTCCACACTTGCCCAGGGTACCATTCCACACCTGCACAGAGGCCCATGCATTACACCCACATGGGCCCATACTGCACTTGCACAGGGGCACATGCCACACCCACACGGGCCCATGCTACACTAGCACAAAGGCCATACCACACTTGCAAGCTCTTGGCAGAACTGATAATCATTAATCGCCACTCCATGGATGTGGCAAAAATCCTATAGAGGGGGGTTCATTTTGCCTGTTGTTAAAGGAGCTAGCAACCGAAAACTGATTTTAGTTGAGTCTCATAATACTTTTCTTGCATTCGGCGATACAGAATATCATAAACATTTACTAAAGTCCAACCTGAGTACTCAACATTTGTAAGTGCATGAAGTCTAAACTCTCAATACATTTTGTGTCTTAAGCCTGGACAATCTCAAATCTGTGGGTGTCTATGTTGCTCACAACAGAAACCACAATCCAGCACAAGCAATTACACCAGGGATTTCCACACACTTCACCTCACTTTCCATGGTCATAATCTGACATTGATAGTAAACAAATTTCACTGCAGCTACACTGACTATCACACTCAACACATGGACAAAAGTATTCCCCTGTGGTCAAAGTGTCTGATTTGAAGTAATAATTTACAAATAGGATGGTCTTTAACAGTGAAGGTTTTGTTTGTTTATTGACGAGTGATTTTAAGTGATGTTTTTGTTCAACCATTTAGGCTATGAGGAATTTGGACTAAAAAAATGTTGCAACAGATTTTCATCATTGTTTTCCCATTGACTTTTTGGAATTCGTTCGCTTGTCGATCTAAAAATGTATGTTTGTTTGATCAGGGTTTAACGGCACCACGACAACGAGGGTCAAAGTGTGCTTGAGAGGTTGGATCATTCCAGAGGTAGGAAGAAAATAAAACGGGGAGATTAAGAGAAACACGGGAACTAAAAGCCAGAAGCTGGGATCGAGAAAGGAAGTGCAAAAATAAAAAGCCGAGAGAGAGGGCGCGTGGGAGAGGAGGGCTAAATATGGTTGTAGAGGGAAGCATGATTAAGGAAGGAGATAATTTTATCTAGAGGGTTTTCTGGAAGAGCCCGGCTATTAAGATATTGGGAGCGAGGGAAGCTCTGGGAAGGTTGTACAGGGGGAAAGCAAGGAGGATGTGGTGGACTGTTTAGGGTACAATGGCAATTGTTGCAGAGGGTTGGGGGAAGCCAAGGAGAAGGTGAAAGTGAGTGAGGTGGGTGTGACCTATTTTAAGGAGGTAATGTGAATGTTGTCGACATGGGAGAGGTGGGTGGTGGGTTTGATCGGAATGGTGGGCTGGATGACGTGGAGGTTGTTATCAGTTTGGGAGTCCCATGAGGTTTGCCAGCGGTCAGGAACAAGGGAAGCAATAAGCGGTTTGATGTCAGAAAGGGTTTTGGGGAAAGGGGGGAGGTGGAGGGCAAGCTTAGCGGCTGCATCAGCCCTGTCATTGCCAGGGATGCCAACATAGCGATGTCGTTAATGCTCAGGTTGAAGAGTGTGGGAGAGATGCTGCTGCCTTGGAGGACGCCCTCTTCTTGGGGATAGGGGTTGGAAAGGGTGTGGCCATGTTTAAAGCTTGGTATCATTTGTGTAGAAACGATTGAAATCAGACTAGTTGTGATGTGATAGCCTCAGATTCTTAAGTCTTCATGTAATCTATCATATTTTGTGGCTTAAAAATTATGGGATATGTCAAAAAAGTAGGAAAACTGAATATAGTAAGGGTATTTATAATATACCACCTGAAGAAAGTTTGAGGAAAAATAATTTCAATGGTGAAAAAATTTAATAAACTTTTTTTAAATACATTAATAATTGTTAAGAATGTTAGGATGAAGATGCCAACTTTCCATAGTAGACTTACTACACCAGTTATTCTACACGGACCAGACAGAGCTTTAAACTTGAATATCTCCTTAACGGAATAAGATTTTTGAATGGTTTCTTCACCATTTTGTTTCTTTTGAAGTCCTCTTTCACGTAGGATGAACATGCTTGACCACTGAACTAATCCTTTATTCATAATTAAATCAAAATCTTCTCTAATATTAGGTATCAAAGGTTTTTGCCTGACATATGTTGATAAAAGTATGGCCCATATATCCTGAATTGGTGGAGAAAGGTTTGTTTTTATATCCTCCATTGAATATACACAAAGATTCGTCATACTCTGCTGCATATGAGGCAAGGCAGTGGCGGGTCGGGCGAAGAGGTGGGGTGGGAGGGAATTTCCCCAACTTGACCTCTTAATCAACAAATATAATATTTTGCCCCCTCCCCCCCACCCTAATATAATAATACTCAAATTTTGCCAAAAGATATTTAGCACTTTGTGGTGGAGGGTGGGTAAAGTGTTTAGTACAAATTTGGAAGTTCTTGCTCTCCCCACCTTCAGTCAAAATACTCCAATTTCACCAAAAGATAGTTTAGCACTTTGTGGTAAAGGGTGGGAAAAGTGGTAAGTACAAACTCAGTAGTTCTACCCCGCTCCCCCCCTCCGCCTCCGAAATCAAAATCACACACCCCTGGGGCGGGCCCTCTGGATCAATTACAGCATACACTTTGACTAAATGGGACGTTCACCCTTGTCTTACGTTTCCGAAATCGGCAGCTCGTGGAAGTATGTGTTTCTCAGTACTCCCTCCCCACCCCAAGTTAAATACTGAAGAAATCTTACCAACAATTTGCAGCTGTCAACTTAAACTTTGCCCGGTTAGGTCTTTAAAATTGAATTAAACTTATATAGTACTTAATCTCAAATGAAACTCTAAGTGCTTTGCAAAATTATACAACTTAGTCATGATGACAAAAGTTATAAACATAATTAAATACAAGATACAAAATAATTGAAAGAATAAACTAAAACTAGGAAATATTGAAAAATAAATAAATTATAATTACTGTTCAAGAATAAAATAATGCCACACTTAAGAAACAAGGAAATACCTTACAAAATGTTTATTTGCTTTTGTATACAACTTTACATTACACTGTTGTGACAGAAATATTTCAAACAAACTGTACAATTGCAAATGCCTATTTTGCAGATAGTACCAAAATAAATATTGCACATAATAGGAAATAAATGATCAAGTCTAACAAGATATCAGGATTCTTGGAACAGTAAATATTTTATGACACTCACATGTACTTCAAAGATATACCCCACCTGAGGTGGTTGACTCCCCCCCCCCCCCTCCTCCTCCCTCTTACACACACACTTCCCATGCTTATGCCTATTCCCATATGTGAATGAAAGATAATATTTTTGTACATCAGAATATTGAAATTAGCAATGGAAAACATTTGTAACATTTGTTGACAAGAGGCTGCCCTTGCCCCCAAAGATTTGCTAATTAAATGCATTGAGCAGATATTTGTATTTTCCCCCCTCCCCCATGATTATGTTTTTTCCCTCCAACTAAACTTTCTTACCTCCACCTATACTTGTCTGAATACATCCAGAAAGAAGACCTGCGCTTCAGTCAACAAGGCTTCAACTGGTATAGGTACACCTATTGAAAGGCACAGCTGAAAGCTATGTCTATTGCACCATGTAAAATAAATGATGACAAATAGCAATCTATGTAAATGAGATATTCATTATGTAAATTTATAGCTTGCAGAAACTTGTTGTAAATTAGATAGTTTTAAATTTTATCCCACTGAATTTGGCATGAGATCTGAACACACATGCCTCAACTTTTTTGAGTATTTCATTTGAAATATTTCTCATCATTTTGTAGCTAGTAGGAAACGGTATAGAAGAAAAGGGTAAAATGATACAAAATAATATTACAAATTGCTGGGAAACATTTGTCCCAAAACGAAGTACCATTAATTGTAGAGCTTTTTAACATGATTTCTCACAATGGTACCTTCAGATCAATTATCTTTATCATCCACATGCTCACCACAAATCTGTATTTCTTCCTTATCGCCTTCGGGAATGCTCCCTAATCCCTGAAAGAACTCATCATTGATGAGTTTGCTTGCTTATCATTGCGTCATTACTGTGTTCTGTCATGTTTATCAAATATATAAGATGAACTGTATACATGTGGAATATGGTAGCCACATTCTTATTTACAAAAGTCGTCCAAATGTCAAGTGGCAATTGTATGGAGCTTTACTGCACCACTCTGCCAACACATTTACCACTCATATTGCCCATTTCCTTTTACACTTTCCTTGCATTGAATATCACAATGGAAGTTTGCCAGGACGTTCAACATCCTGGGTCTGCAACCAGTGAGTTCACAACTGGTTATCAAAGGCCGTGGCCGTCTTGATATAATGCCATGCACTGGATGCTTCTGTGCTTTCGGGACGTTAAACCTTGCTATGCTATGCTATGCTATGCTATGCTATGCTATGCTATGCTATGCTATTTTTCAACCAATCAGAGTTGGGATTAGTCGGCTTCTAGACTCCTACTGGTAATTCTCTTACTTCCCGCTCCTTGCATACTTCTTCAATCTCCGGGGAGTAAGTATCAGCTTCTTCGTCACCAGTCTTAACTGTCTTTGCTTTTATCTCTGCAGCGAAAAGAATCTCAGACGCTGATACTTAAAAAAGTTAATCTATAAAGAATGAGAGAATATAAGAAGATGATGGAGTCTATTACTTAAAGTCTATTACTTCAGTCTATACCTTGAACTTAAAGGTCTATAGACAGTGGCGTAACTCACTGGGGTGCAAGGAAATCCCCCTCACCCCACCAAGCCTCAGTGGGAGTTTTGTCGGGAAATGTTGGAAATTTAACTCCTCGCCTTCTCCACAACTTTAGAATCGTGGTACTGATTATCCATTCCTGAAGTCGGGGGGACACTTCATACTAAAAGTGGTAGGGGTGTGCAGCCCACCAGCCGAAAAACATACCCGCAGTATGAGTTTTTTGTTGTTGTAACTATTATACAATTTTGATACCCGCAGTATGAAAGAAGTCAATTTTGATACATGCAGTACGAGTATTCAACAAAAATATTGTAAAAATGGACCAGCAGTACAAAATTAACGCAGTAAAACTCTATTTTTTGGGACCTGCACTACAATAATGATGAAAAAATACCATTTTTTGTACTAAAAAGTTATATTAAAAAAACAATTTTAGTACATTTTTTATAGTAAAAAATGACACCTGCACTACAAGAATGGTGCAAAAAAGGCACTGCTCGGACGGCACATATACATATACCTCACATATGGAATTGCTCCCCCCCTCCGGTAATTATCATCAGAAAACTACCCATTTGATGGATGTTTTCAGTCTGTCGGAAAATTTAGGTCTTCAACTTCTGAGTCGCCCCCTCCCCAGTCGCCCCCTCCCCTCCCCACCTAGCATTGATAGTTACGCCACTGTCTATTGCAATAGACATGGACTAACGGCGCAATTTCTTTAATGGTTACAAAATAGCTTTAAAAATCTAAGCAGATCAGGTTTTGAATTTGAAAGTAGCCATCTTGATTTTTAATCTATGCATAATTTCAGAACAGAGTACTGGGAAGACAGCTCAAAATATAGATGTAGCTCTTGAAATTTCTTTCCTAAATCTCAATCACTGAAAATGATGTGAAGGCTGAATTCCTGCAGAATTTGATAATTGTATCGTGTATGGTAAAGTATAGGAATATTCCCGCGAATTTTTATTTTCACACATATGATAGACGACTATCAAAGAACCAAATTGGTGTAAAATTCAAGATGATATCTTGTTCCGTTGAGAAGTGATTACATTTCAAAGATTTTACAAGTGTGCTGAAAAAAAAGTGACCCTGCAGTGTAGTGACGTCATACATGTTCATGTATTTTTAAATGCCCGTTTCTAAATTATTGGAAACATTTTTTGTTACATTATAAAAGACATGTATAACATGTAAAACTTGTATCGCATTGGGAGAGAGAGAGAGTTGAACACACAATTACAATGACGGGGTCGTCGCCTGCGTATTCGGTTATGATAGTACAAATGCTATCACGAAACGCTTAATATGACCCGGACGAGAACACAGGTACGACGTACGGACAGACATAACATCGACAACCAAGTCAATGTCCACGGCCTTTGATAACCAGTTGTGGTGCACTGGCGTATCGCATTGGTAGAATTCGTCGACTTTTAGACCAATCGAGTGCTGAAAAACTAATTTATGCCTATGTTACCTCACAGCTTGATTACTGTAACAGTTTACTGTATGGCATTGATGATCAACTCATCTTGCGAATGCAGCATATTCAGAATGCCGCAGCTCGTTTAGTTACTCGCACTAGGAACCATCATCACATTACACCTGTACTCAGAGCACTTCATTGGCTTCCAGTCATTAGCATATTCAGAATGCCGCAGCTCGTTTAGTTACTCGCACTAGGAACCATCATCACATTACACCTGTTCTCAGAGCACTTCATTGGCTTCCAGTCATTAGCATATTCAGAATGCCGCAGCTCGTTTAGTTACTCGCACTAGGAACCATCATCACATTACACCTGTTCTCAGAGCACTTCATTGGCTTCCAGTCATTAGCATATTCAGAATGCCGCAGCTCGTTTAGTTACTCGCACTAGGAATCATCATCACATTACACCTGTTCTCAGAGCACTTCATTGGCTTCCAGTCATTAGCATATTCAGAATGCCGCAGCTCGTTTAGTTACTCGCACTAGGAACCATCATCACATTACACCTGTTCTCAGAGCACTTCATTGGCTTCCAGTCATTAAGCACGTATTCAATTTAACGTTTTAATACTTGTGTATCAATTCCTAAATGGCAACGCCTCTTTGTTTTTCTCTAGCATGATATCTCGGGAGGAAGCTATATCTCCTGGGGGATAAGCTTATTTCACACACCAGCTTAAACGCAACTCGCAGGAGTTACGCCTTATCCAAGCCAGTTCAGTCATTTTTTAATATTTTTTCTAATGTAATACTCGTTCCTTCAGTTATTTCGCTCCTTATGAGTGGAATTCATTGCCGGCTGAGATTCGCTCATCACATTCACTATCTTTATTTAAGTCTAAAGTTAAAAACTTACTTATTTCTTCACTACTTGTTGTAATTGTTAGCTTCTTTGTTCTTTCTGTTTTCATTATTTTCTCTCATTTTAACTTTTGTACAGCCCTTTGGGATTGTATTTTCAACAGGAAATGCTTTATAAATTAAAGTTGTTATTATTATTATTATTATTATTACTATTATTATCGTTATCGTTATTATTATTATTATTATTATTATTATTGTTAATATTATTATTATTATTATTATTATTATTATTATTATTATTATTATTATTATTATCATCATTATTATTATTATTATTATCATTATTATTATCATCATTGTTATTATTATTATTATTATTATTATCATCATTGTTATTATTATTATTATTATCATCATTGTTATTATTATTATTATTATCATTATCATTATCATGTTATAACATGCCCTTTGGAAGAACGAGATTTGCCCATCTGCTGATGTACGTTACATTGTAAATGAAGGAAAATACATTTTTATATTCTAGAAATACATAAGGAATCATCTTGGATCTGCCTTTATGACGTCACACTTTACACTGCAAGGTCACTTTTCAAGACACTGGTGCAATCTTTGAAATGCAATGACTCCTAATTGGAAAAAGATATCAAAATGTTTTTTGCACCAAATGTTTTCTGTCATAGTCCTCTATCATACATAAATGAAAATACAAATTCACGGGAATAAACCTTTAAATACAATTGGTCAAAATTTGATTGATTAATTTATGACATTAATTTAATACTGTTGCCTCTAACAGTCTACACGTCCATAGACATAATCGTAAGCAGTGAATCGAGGATTAAAATGAAGGGATACTTTACCTCCTGTTCTTCCCATGGCTCCTCTATTAGACGAAGGTACTTGGTCCTGCTCAGCTGTGTGAGAAATGAAACAAATACACTTAATTTAGGCAGTTATGAGACCAAGTTCTTCACGCTTACGTCAGCAACATTTAGATAAGACAATTTAAATGAGTTTTTTTTCTATTATAATTGTTGTATAAAAGAGGTAATCAAATGCATATGGACCCCGGGGTATATCGGCTCTCAGGCTGGGAGGGGGACTAGAACCAGTGGCGTAGCTAGACTTTTTTACAGGAGAAAAACTATTAAAAAAAATCTGAATCCAAGCTAGCCCTGTGCCCCTCCGCCGGACTCTGGCCCCCTCCCTCCCACTGCGTGCCCCTCCGCCGGGCCCTGGGCCCATCCCTCCTCCTGCTCACCGGGAAATCTGTAAGTAGACATCAAGTTTCCCTCAACAGCTCATGCATTATCATTTCCCAGCTTTACCTCCAGTTCCCTGCCAGAAAAACTGGGAGGTACAATTTCCTCAGGGTTAATTTCCCCCTACCCCTTCCGTTTTCTACGCTTTTCAACCCAATCCCCCAATAACATGCCCTGTTTACAGAAGCATTAAAATCCAAATTGTTAGTCACCAAAGAGCCCTAATTCTGAACAAAACAATACCTACAGTCTTAATCAACGGACCCAGGGACTGGGGAAGATCCGCATTAGGTGGATGAACCCCCTACCCGTCCACCCCTCCACCCAGATTTCAACGTTTTAAACAAAATACATCCTGAGTTCAAGCATTTTTTCTTTGAATACTATATAGCCCTACTTCATTTTCAAACTTCTTACTGAGACTGGGGAACAAGCTTCCTCTGTCCCCATGAATTATACAGCCCTGATTAGTTAATAGTCGGAACAGAAAAACAGTTTTTTAAACTGTTAGAAAAGAAAAGTGACTTACAAATCCACTTCTTCTGAGTTTTTTCAGTGTTTTCACGTAGCGGCGGGTGTGGACCTGAAAATGGATGTACAAAAAACGCATTTAAGAGAATAATGAGGAAAAATTACTATTTGATATCATGCTCTGTCTGCCTGTTTGAAAGATACCGAATTTCAAAGATTTCCACAAGCTGACAAGTGTATTTAAAAGTAGCCTTAGGCAAATTCAGTATAGCGTGATGTCATACAAGCAGTTCCATAACAAATTTGATTTGAAAATCATTTTTTCACCTTTTCTCTGTAATCTTTTGCGGAATAATTTTAACAAAACTTACGTGATCTGATGATATGAAGGTTAGGGGGTACTCATGATTGGCAAAAGTGTATTTATTAATTTTTTTAATTATTGAGGGATAGCATGCATATATATTAACATGTTCTGCCCATCTTCATGTATCCAACAGCCCAATAGTTGTTGTTTTTTTGTTGTTTTTCTTGATAAAAATAACAATACGTTTTAATAAAATACAAAAAAATATATAAATATTTGAAAGGAACTAATGCAATGATGTGCATCGCACGCTTAGCCTGTTATCAGCCGTTTGCAAACAATTTTCTCTTTGTTTTAATTCCAATACCTCTTGTCCTTTTATCTTTTCCAAGAATATGCCAATATCTATATAGTTATGATAGGTTGGAGATACCTACGTTTCCACCCGTCCAAAGAACTTTCAACTCCTTCAGAAAATCTTCCAGTGGCATCTGAAAGGACGAAAGATTTCACACCAGCTGTTGTTTAGCAAATTTAATAAATATTATTCAGGTATTTAAGGCCTTCAATTCTCACGTACTTTATCAACAAAATTTCGCATCGATCAGCGCTTCAGCCAAACTCCAAAAATGTGGAGGGGAGGGAAGGTGGCCCAACCGTTAATGTCAACGTACAAAATGCGGTGGGTCAAAGGACTTTGATAATGAGTATGTTCTTTTTAAGTGAGGCAGTTCCCTGACCCCCTCCCCCCACCTTAGTTTTAATCAAATATTATATGCAGTAATTTTAAAAACAAAGTTTTGGGCCGTGCCTAATTACGTTCTGTAAACATGTTAAAAATGATGGGAGTGTCTTTTGCATTGGCTACACTAGGGGGTGGGGGTGGGGCAGCGACGTGGTCATGGTAAAATAAGTACGGGGTAAAAAATGTGGGGGTAAAAATTAGCGGGTGGGGTCAAATTTGCATACCTTCTAGTAGCCTGACATTCGCGGCAGATGCATTTAAAGAGAGGGTTAACATTACCATGTATTGTTTACATGACATACTTACAGCTTAAGCAAATTGTAAGTAATAATATCGACAAAAATCATTTAGAAAATAATCTGAAGGACATTATTTTAAGAAAAGTGGGGGTATTTACCCCGTAATTAGACAGACTGAATGACGCTCGTCACACTACCGCCTGGGTGAAAGGGGAGGGGGGGGTAGATTTCCAAGTGTTAATCTCCGCGAAAGAAGCAGACGAACACTTACCAGCTTTGCCTCAAAGTGAATCAGATGATACTGCCACTTTTCAATCTGCAAAGAGAGAATTATTACAAAAACGAGCTTTGCATTAACATCTGACAAATCATTGGCGTTTTATCATATCATACAGTCTTAACGCACGTGCATTAAATCTATATTTATCTATATTTTTAAGGATTGTTATTTTTGCCGAAGTTTGTAATTTTACGCACCCGGTAAGCTTCGACGATGTTAGTTAAGATGGTGTTTATTCCCCAGGCCAAAACTTTGAGAAAAAGGAAGTGCATGGGACCAAAACTTGCACATGAATTATAGTACCATTTTTCCCCTTTCTGAATTTTGTTGTCATCACTCGAATGAAACACTACTGCCGCCTGTTGCTCTTCTGTTATATATATATATTCTATAGCTACAAAGTACATGTGCCTTGTTATATCTGTAGCCTATATGCCTATACTCCAGACACGATTCTCCAAAGACACTGAGCATTTTAAATCATATTCTTAGAGGGAGGTAATACTCATCCACGAAGTAGGGAACTAGGGTCAAGGGTACGTCCCGCCCCTCCGCCCCCTGCTAAAAATGGTTTTCTATTTTAACGATTTCTGTCCCGCCCCACGCCGTCCCGCCCTCCGCCGTCCCGCCCCTCCGCCGTCCCGCCCCTACGCCGTCCCGCCCCTACGCCGTCCCGCCCCTACGCCGTCCCGCCCC